>PVLA01001785.1:0-321257 GCA_004027455.1 Hydrochoerus hydrochaeris | reverse complement strand
GTACGAGAACCCACAACACCTCAATATCTTAATGCAACTAACATGAATAGCTTCTCCTTCTGCTCATCTCTATTTATGCTGGCAACTTTCCTCAGGTGGAACATCTACGCTCAGTGTCATGCTGATGTAATCCATCTGGCATTAAGTTGACCACCAGTTCTTAATCCATAGCAGTAGCCATTGGTTTTTTTTTCTGCTTTTGTTGCTATTGTTTCAAAAAATTCCAGTTTTTGAGTTCCAGTTTTATGTATCGCATTGTACTCTAGGCTTGTTATGGTTGAGCAGGGTGTTAAGATTGCATTTTGCTTTTCATCTTGTCATTTTCTATTTTCTCTTTTTTATTTTATTTTATTCTATATTGATGCTTGCATATTTCTTTTGATAGATAGATTTATCACTGGTATTGAGTCTTCCTTAAGAGATATCTGTTCTTCAGGGATGTCCTCTAGAATTAGTGTTTTTTTATAGCTAGCCTGAGAACCTACCTTCCGAGTTTTAAATGTTGCAGAGTTAGTATTTTGCTCAGCACCTGATCCTTTGGTTCTTGGCTATGGTTATGAATATGACCCTGTATAATCACAGTGTTATCATACAAATTAGAAAAACTAATTGTAACATATTGATATCCTGGATAAAGTAGTGCAGTTAGAAATAACAATAAATTCAAGTACAGCTTAACTACTGACAAACTATGGTAACCATTAACTTGCTACCTCTGACTATAGCAGCAAACTCTAAAGAAATATAACAAAATCAAACATATATCTTGTACATGTATTCAGTGATTTTAGCCTTAATGGGGTGATTTTTACCCTTCTGCTGGGGCACAGGGGGTTTAAGTTTGGTAATAAAGAAGTGAATGAGAGCAAATATAGTGGAGTCAATGCTGAAGGTCAAAGGATAACTCCAGTTTTGGAAAATTGTGTACACAGGAGGGAAAGAATGAAATAGAATGTGAAGGAGTAATTAGGAAGCAAAGAGACAATGTTTACTCATTTGAAAGTTTAAATTCAAGAAGCAGTTGAGGAAAAAGACAAAAGGTCAGTAGAAGAAAACAAAAAAAGGTGAGAAACCAAAACAATGAAAAAAAGGAAGAAAGAAGAGAATGAGAAAGAAAAGAAAGGAAAGAAAAATAGGAGGCCAGAAAAAAAGAGGGGAAAAGAAAAAAAAACAAAACCCCCCAAACAAAAATAACCACAAAATGCAAAATGAAACATGACACCCAGTCAGACATGAAAAAGGCAGCCAATCAGACAAATAAGGGATAATAAAGTAGTTAAATATGCTCCACCCAAGTTTGCCTTGAGAACTGTTCTCGGTATGGAGCTGATCTGGGATGTGGAGGCTGGGACTGCTCTTCTTTTCCTGCAGTTCTCCAGGGCCCAACTTCTGCCTCTTCACTGCTGTTTCAGACACTCCCACATTGTTGGTCTCAGTGATTATTCTGTCCTCCAAAGGCAGGAGTGAACCCACACGGCTAGGGCCCAGCTGTCGGAGTGACATGTAAATGAAAGCGTTTATACTAGGAATGACTTAGGCTATACATTTACTTAACAATGGTTAAAATACAATAACTAGAAAAAGGTGTCTTCAAAAATAAATAGCATAAATGAAACAAAACATCATGCCAAATGAACAAATACTGGGCTGAAATATTAACAGTAACTATCAGCTTTGGTGGGTAGGTGCTATTCAAGATATAAGCAAAAGTTGCAAGCTTGGTCTCCAGGAAATACAAAAAGATTCATATTTTTATTACATTATACCTATATGACTTTATTTGTTTATTTATGTACTTTTGGCTTCTGGAATTGAACTCAGGACTTTTTGCTTGCCAGTCACATGCTTGTGCCACTGAGATATGTCCCAGGTCCTGATTCATATATTTTTAAATCTCCAAAAATCTTTTCTAAATATCTGTATTGTATTCTGCTCCCAACCAAGTAGGTCTCCTACTAAGTCCAGAGTTAAATGAGGGTCTGCATTATCATTGTACAAAAAGGAACACTTGGGTTGCAAGTAGTGGGAACTTACAGAGATACTTCAGTTCAAGGACTTCATTTATTACATGATTCTGATTTTAAATGGAATCAAATATTCTCTAAGCTTCAATGCAAATAAGACTAATCCTTTTTGAACCATATAGAATGTTTAATCATAAAAATATGAAACTAAGTACAGAAGAGTATGAAGAGAGAGAACACTCACATTGGTTGAGGTGACTTCTGGTGTGGAGGACATGAAGGTATGTGAGGAGGAGTGTATTCTTTGGAGAGACTGTTCCCTTCCATGAGGACATCAGGCAAATCTCCTTCAGGGTATTCCTCTCCTCTTTGTCTCTTAGCTGTAGTGTCATTTCTGATGGAAAATCTGTCTAAATATATCAATCATTTTTTTGTGTTCTGCATAACTCTCTAGAAATAAAGCGCCATATATCATTTATCAGATTAAGCACTGTGCATTACAGTTATGATGAAGTAGGGCTTCTTGCAGAAATCCTGGTGCTCACCCCATTTTTCCACAATGAATTTCATTATATCACTGCTAACTACTTCCCTGTCTTCCTCTTTCTCAGTAGAATGCCCGTCAAGGAGCATCTTCTGCTGCTCACTTGGGAGTGCAGCAAGGTCTTCCATTGTCTCCTCCTCCTTAAAGTCCTTATCAAGGTCCTTTGTCTGCATCATTGATGGCCAGACACATACAGTACTTTTGTCCTTCAACACCATCTCCATTACCTGTGCATCAGATCCTTCAAAGTCATGGTCAGTGACACATTCTGGCCACAGTTTCCTCCAGACTGAGTTTAAGGTCCAGTACATGACATCTTCCCTGGCTTTGTCAATGAGGTTAACATAGTAAGGACATGGAAATGGTTCTTCCAGACCAAAGGACATCCCTTCTGTGATTTTAAAACACTTGGTGAAGAAGGCTTTTGTGTCCAGCTTCTTGGAGCTGCAGATCACTTGCTGATCCAGGGGATGCAGAAGTTGTCGAGGAAAAAAAAAAAGTGTTGCAAAGGGTTGGTTTGACATTTATAAAGACACACTCAGTGTCCATGTCATTTGCCAATGTCAAAGGTTATGCTGGGATATTTCCATTAGAAAAAGCCACCTTTGCAGCAGTTGGTTGTCAGAAAAGTATTTCTTAGTGATGGGTATGAGCATCTAGTGAAACCATTCCATGAACAATCCTGCCTTGTGACCAGGATTTCACACTGACCCTCCACATGGCAGGCAGTCAGACCTTGTTCACATTCTGTCCTGCCATGCATGAGGGGTCTGGGATTCCCCACCAGTAGAGGTTTTATCTTCAGAATGGCACTTGGGCTTGCACAAGGCAAATAGTTTATGGACTTGTGTCCAAGAAGTGTCTTTTCTTCCTGAATGACATAGGTTTTTTTGGCATCTTCTTCCAGAAGAACCTTGTTTCCTTATAGTTGAACACTTGTTGTGCAATGTATTCTTCTGCCTTCATGAAATTTATGAATTCTTCATAATAGGCTTCAGCAAACACCTAGTCTGAACTAGAAGCCTCACAATGTCTGATCACACTATGAATGAACTTTACTTCTGGAATTTATCAAACATCCATGGCTCTATATCCATCACCTGTTGCATTTGTGGAGGACTTTTATTGCAGTAAATCGCTGAGCAATTTCCTGGATTTCTCATAGATTATAACTTCACTGAAATTTTCACTTGGTAGCCGTTACTCATCCAATCTCACACACATACACAGAAAGCTTTTCCATTTCATCCAGCACTTGTGTCCTCTGCTTAGTTGGCACCATTACCCTTTTTGTACATCAGCTCCTTTGATGACATCTTTGTTCTCCAAAATAGTCAAGATTGTCAACTTCCTGGCAACTTGAATACCAAGGCCAGATCAGGCCAGATCGGGCACAAGAGTATCAGGATCCTGCCTTTCTACAATTTTCATCTTCTAGTCAATGGTTATTTTCTTCAAAATTTTCTTATTAGTCTTCTTCTGCACTTCCTTTGGGCCATGCTGGGCTGGATAATACTAGACTGTACAGTATGTGCTTAAAAGCACACAAAGAAAAATTTCACAGCAAGTGTGAACAGGTCTGTCTGTGTCTGTGACTTTGTGAAGGAATCAAAATCATGTGTCAGAGAGAGGAAGATGGCCACATTCATGTTCAAGTAGGAAAGATGGACAGGGTACTTCTCATCAACTGATGCAGTGTTAACCAATGGAAAGAAAATTTTGCTAAGGGTTCCATTTGTGAATTGAATTGTTTACAAACAGAACCTTCCATAAACTGAGGGATTACTGCATTTCATTATTAAATGTTTATTTGATGTCTACCACTGTCAGTTTGCTAAATTGCTTTGCTCTTATCACATGCTTTAGATGACCCTACACAGAGGTTCTTTTCCCTTGCTACACCAGTGAAATTAATCATATGGTCACAGTGTGTTTTTACTCCATTACAAATGAATGGATTGATTTTATTTTAGTGGATCTATTTTCTCTTTTTAATCAGGAAAAAATTTCTCATTAGTCCTAACTACTTACCTTGATCTCATATCTCTCAGTTGAACTATTCCTAATTCAAGGCTAAAACAATACCTGTGTATTTTTTAAAAAATTTCTTGTTCCTCATTCTTTACCTCTCATCCAAGTTTCAGCTGAATTTCTTTTAGCCATCCAAACCTAGAACAATCACCTCCCATTTTTATTCATAATTTTGTTTTATGGTTCACCATGGTTTGAATCAGGCAGGCATCTTCGACCATGTTTTTTTCTCTATTGTTACCTACTCTGTATTCTGATTGTTGGTTTCCTTATCTGTAAAATAATTCTGTATACTCTTGCTCCTGAAACTATATTTAGTGGCAGACTAAGATAATGTTTATAATAATATTTTATATAGTTAAAGCATATAAAAATGGAGTTATTGTATTAATATTAACCAAGTAAACGTGCTACTTTATTATGTGTATACATTTAAGAACTCCCTATGTTTGATTTTAATATCTCATTCTCAGATCTTAGTAAGTAATTGATCTAGATTTTCTTTTCTTCTGTTCCAGAAGAAAACAAGGAAAAAATTTTGCTTGTGCTAAAAGTGGTAATGAATTTAATATGAAAGCTGTCCCCAGGTTCAAAATTAAGAGAAATAAGTTATTCCTCAGTTCTTGAACACTTTCTTTATAGTATCTTCCAATATTTATTCTACACTATTTTCCTTCATACTTCATAAGAGTCAATTAACTCCAGTGAAGTTAAATTGTTAATGTGCTTTTTATAACTGATTTCCCTACATGGACATATTTGCCAAACACAAGGTTTTACCATGTCAGCACTGTTCCTGTCTCCATGTGCTCTCCATCTTCATGTTCATCTTTTTATTGACCTGTTTTGCCAAATATGAACTTTTTCTACCCAAGTCTCCAAGGTTTGGTCTGGTGGTTTTTTTTTGTTGTTGTTGTTGTTTGTTTTTTACTGTGGATCAAACTCACAACCTCACACTTGCCAAGCAGGAACTTATGCCACTGAGCTAAATCCTTGACCTGGGTTTTTCTTTCTATTATAAGTTTTGTATCTGTCTTCTTCACACATTCTATTAAGTTCTTTCAAGACAGGATCCACACTTCCGTATTTCTACATTGTCTGCAAAGCTTATCATGGTCGCAGGAGGAAAAACTAACATTTTTTAGTGAAATAAAATTGAGAAATAACTTAGGGTAAGATACTGAAATTCATCATTTAGAAAGGCTAATAGATAAGCCAAGAAAACTCTTAAGCTTAGCTTACCCATGTGAGGTAGGCTGTATTAGATCTGGGACAAAATTTTGCCTAGGAGCATAAAAAAATAAACATCCTTCAGATACCAGCAGTCCCGGGTAATTTTGCTACTAAACCATGGCTCTTGAACTCCAGGTAGCAACGGTCGGTAACCATATGCTTATTTTCTTCTAGACTCAATGTGAGTCTGTGACCACTGCTGTAGCTCCTTCCTCCCAAGAATCCACTATGTAACAACATTGTATTTATAAATTACAAGGACTCACCTTCACCCCTTGGATGCTGTTTTTCTTCCTCTTTGTGGTTGGAATGCAGGTAAAGATAATACACTATCTTTGAATAGACGTTGTGGAAGGCATTCAAATATTCTGACAAAGTAACGGAAGCCCAATTTAATTTCTAAAGTTTAGTTTCCAAGAAATTTCCAGGAAAACCTCCAATCTTTCCATTCATAATAGCTGAATGTAACCCTGACTTAAGTCTTTTGCAGTTGCTTTCTAATTCTTCCATTATTGACTAGATATTAACTCATTTATGAATCTTAAAGATTATTGAGTCTTGAACTACTTCTATGGAAATCTACGAAACAAGAACATTTGGGGACTTCCAGGCCACTTCAGAATCAAAGGTCAGTAATCACTTGTTCTCTAGGTCCTAGAAAAACACAAAATTTGGCTGAATTTGCTAAGATAAAGAGGGTAAATACCATTCTACCACTTTGTACATTCTATTTAGATAGAATGGTAAATAAGAAATCATACCTTTAAAGCTTCATAAATAAAACAGGTTTATATAACTTCTTTCTATAATGGAAGAAGGATGAAAGGAATATTACTAACATTTAAATTTTTCTGGTAGCTAAATCCTTGAGAGCACTATATTTATCCTTTTGAAATAAATAGCTGAGCATATGAATTTTATTTCCCATACCACAGGAAATCTAAAATTACAGCATTAGACTTTTTGTAGCTATGTTTATAATGGCCCCTGACAACTCTTCCCTGGTAGTTCATCTGTTACCTGAGTAAAAAATCCAAACTTACAAAGTGTTGGCTGGAAAGTTTATTAATATAAACCTTTGGTGAGAGGTTTTGACTCTAATGATAATGACAGGAAAGGAAATGATTAGAATGAAGTAATGTTCTTTCAAGAACAAGTAACAGGACTTCGGGGATAGGGGGTTTTGGGTTCCATAGGATAGCAGTTTCCAAATCCAAATCTGATTCTGTGTCTTTCTTGAATCCGAATATAATCTCTGTTTTTTGCCTTTTTAAAAAGACAGATTTACTAACTTTATAATCATGTTTTATGATAGAATATATATATATATGTATATATATATATATTACTGCAATCATGTACTACAGAAAATCTAAAAACTCAAGATTCTAATATCAATTATTTCTTAGGAGTATGGTCTTTGTTTTTATTTTTCATGCTTTTGTGTTCACCAATATATTCCAGTAAATGAAAGTGAAATTTAATGAAAGTTACCACAAACATTTTATTATATAGATCAGTAAACTATCTATATAATAGATAGCTTAAGCCTGCATCATCACCTGGCTTTATAAAGAAAGAATTATTGGAACACAGATGAGCCCAGTTAGACACATTTGTTTACTCTCTAAATCTGTGTTCATACTTTAAAAGCAAATCTGAATAATGTGGCTGTTGAAGAAATCGATATACACATAAATTCCTAAAATATTTATTATCCTGTCAACGATAGGAAAAAAAAATGTTTGCCAGGCTCTACTTTTATAGGGCTGTCTGTTAAGTTCTCGTCCAATGTAGAATAGCTGGAAGAATAATTTAGATGACAATATATTGTTGAACATGTAATCTTACTTCTGCAAAGAACAAGAATATTCTTGGATTCAGTTGTTACACAGCCAGTTTAAATTTGCAGGTGGAAGAATATGTCAACAGATGCAGAATTTTGACTCTTGTTATATTTTAGTGAGCTATTTCAACATTCATTTTTATTTAGTTAAAAATATTTTTATTACAATTCAAGCTTAAATAAGCTCTGTGTCTGTCTGTTGTGATACTTTCATTTTCTGGCCTTTCTTCTGAAGCCTTTTCTGAATAAAAACAGATGGGATTCCAGAACTAGAGAAACTGTATGAATATCTGAGTTACTTATTTAAAAATAAGGAAAAGAGAAGTCTGAAAAGATCTTAAAATTAAATAGGTTACCAGAAATTTATTGTCATGTATGTATTGTCTTTATAATGAAAATTGTCAAAGTGTTGTTTAGTTTGCACTTAGTTTGATTTTATAGCATACATATATATAAAACTAAATTTAATATATATATATATATATATATATATATATACATATATATATAATAAATGAGCATTGAATATTCTTCACCTTTCAATAAGTGGAATATACAGATATATATATGGCACACAGCACCAAGGCAGACCAAGCTAACAAAGTTGAAAAAGAGGGAAGAGGTTCAATACTTTTCTCACAAGATTCTTACAGATTGTTCACAAAATTGCCTAGGATTGCACATAGTCACAGTGAAATGGTTGTTTGCTCAGTCTTAGATTTCCCAGTTCAAGCTGAAAATAAATTCGATGTGCAGAAACAGCAGGTCCATTCTTTCTTAGTAAAAAGATACACAGAAATTTTCTCAGGAAGCCTCACAAGCAATCATCCAGAGCCTCCACTATAACATTTTTGTCATATCTAGGAAAGCAATAAATTATACCATCACATTAGAAACTGATGATGTCACACAATAAAAGATAGTAGTTTTTTGTCTATGTTTTAGTAAGATGTCTTGTAAAGTACAGTGAGCCCTGTTCTCTGCTCTCTAATCTAAGGCATGGGATAAGCCTAGAATATGTAAAAATGAGTATATGGGTTATTTTACTAGTGAAACTAACTTTAATATATGTTGGATATGCGTTTTCATTAAAATATTGATGTTATAACAATATCAATGATAGATATGTTCTATATGTACATATATATGTATAATTTTCTCAATATTTCTCTCATGCAATGGGTAGAAATGACCTTGAACAAGTTGAAATAATAATACTGTTAGCAATGGGTTGCCCTACAAAATAAACCTAGTCATTTTGTTTATTTCACTGTGTTTAGTAGTTTAACATGGCCTAATCTTATTTCTGTAATAAGTAACAGAAAAACCAAGTGCTGTGGCAGGCACTTATAATCCCATCTATTTATGAGGCTGAGGCTAGGAAATCTAAACTTTGTGACCAGCCTAAATAATCAGGTAAGACCTTTTGTCAAAAGTGAATGAATGAATGAATGAATGAATGAATGAATGAACAAGGCTAGCGATGTAGCTCGATGGCTAAATTCTCAGTACTGAAAAATAAGGTACAACCTTAAATTGTCATGCACCTTCATTAGAATTCTCCATCAAAACATAGCTTTTTCTTTTTCTTTCTTTTTATTTTCTGGTACCAGAAATAGAACTCAGGACCTTGTGCTTCCCACATAGGTACTTATGCTGCTGAGATTTATCCCCACCCTCCTTTCTTTTCTTTCTTAAATGTATTATATTGTATGAATTTTATTTTAAAGTTCCAATATCCATTTGTGTATTTCAAAGTGTACCTGATGAGAATATCAGTCCCTTTGTTACCACTATATTGTAGTGTGCTAAAATCACTTGTTTACACTGAATCACCAGAAAGCTTAAGAGATCTAATTAATCTCAAATATGTAGAAGGAATCCATGATATGATTATGATACATGTTGCCACATTTAATTTAAGGTTAATGTAATTTAGGTCAAGATTTATGTAAGACCCTAAAGTATCTAATAAAAACACATCAAATGTTTCTTGCAACATTCACAATAATCAAACAAATACAAATTTAGAAAACCATGAAATACCATGTTAAAACTTTTAAGTTACTATATTGCATTTATATTTATGCTAATTTCCACATCAAGGATGGTTTGTAAGAAGTCTTTAAAATTCTTTTAAACTATTATTGAATATGAAACTACTGGATAGCAGTGTGATGGTATACACTAAAAATATGAACTTTGATCAAACTAACTTCTAGAAGTTTATAAAAAATAACAGAAGATTGTGCCAAGAGTTGTGTACAAGGATAGACTCAATATCTGAAATCTTGAAATAAGCAATATAGAGAAATTTAACACATAAGGAAAAGACTGCATGGGTAATGAGAGAGTTGAAATGCCAATTAGGGAATTAAAAGGTTGAGGAAATAGATGTCTTCACCACTCCAGGGTTCATGGATAAAGGATGTAGTTTTGCAGTCTAGAGACTAAAGTAACATGGTAAGAGATACAAACACGTTTCGCCTTTTTCAATGGAAGTTAAAGTCTCAGAGAGGATGGAGCTAGAGGCAGAGCTAACATTCAAGGCAGGAAGAAGAACGGGAGAAAAACTCTGGTCTCTAATCTCCACCCAAAGTATCACTGATCAATAGCCAGAAGACAGGTCCCATAGACTGATTTTGGCCAGATTTCACAGATATATCTATAAAAATTAAATTCTGGCCACCAAAAATTCAAGTATAAAACTGGAAACAAAGAAAGTAAAGACATCGTTGCTAAATAGATAAGTTCTATGAGAAAAACACCAAGTGTTTTGAACCAAGATAAGAAGAAATACACTTTGATGGCATCTCAGGAATCAATAGGCTCTCCACCCATTACAAGGTCAAGGATAAAAAGAATAAAAGCTTCATTTGAGAATACTGGCTCCCACTGGATCTTGTTTTAGACCTTGGTATCACCCACATGCAAAAATGCAAGAGTAATGGGTCAGGGAGATTTCCAAACAGATTACAAAGCGAGTTCCCTGGTTCCAGAAAACATACCCCTGAGAGGAGTGGTTTGTCAATCTGTGAGAATGAGTACAAAGGTCCACTGGAGACTTAAAAAATCAGAGATGCCATGGTTGTGGTATTTCTTCCAAGAAAGTTGTAGATGTGAATGGTGCCAATCCAAAAGAGAGGCTCTTTGTGCTAAAATTGGCAAGAGCACAGAGATCCATGCAGCTTGGAACTCATATGTCCCTACCATGTGTCCAAGATACAGATATAAAGCTATATAAAATTGATGTTTGTCCTGCTTGGTTTTAGTCTTGTTATGATCTAATTAGCTTGTATTCCTCATTCTTCCATTTTGCAATGAAAATATTTAACTTGCAACATTTTATCTTGGGAATATTTTTAAAAATTTTTATGGGTTTTCAAAGTCAAGAGTTTGCCTTGTGTCTCATGGGAAACTTGGATTTAGAACTTTTGAGATTTCCAGAAGGAGATTATTTTGTTTTTTTTGGTTGTATGATAGTCATCTCATGTTAGGTGGAATTGGTAACCTTTTACTGAGTTTATTTAGAAAGTAAGCAGGACTTTAAAGATGCGATTAGGTATCAGATTCACATGAGTTAGATTGTGTTAGATTGAAGATTGTAGATCTTCATTGTCAAACTGGATAGATTAATACATTTTGGAGGAAATGGTGGGATAATGGAGCACTATACTCATCAGTGGATTAATTGATTTTGATCATGGCTGATTATACTCTTCAAAAATGAGGTCCAATTGGAGGAGGTGAGCTTTTAACTTAAACTGTGTTATTGGAAAGAGTATCTGTCTCTGATGCTCTTCCTTTGTGCTCTATTAGTCACCAAGAAGTGGACAGCTTTCCTCCACTACATTATGCCACCATGATGTTTTTGACCCAGAGTCAGTAAACTGTGGACTGGAACATCTGAAATCATGAAATTAATACATCATTTGTTTCCTTTAAATTACAAGTGTCAAATATTTTGATTAGAGTAACAAAAAGCTGGGTAATGTAGTAGAAAAGATGTAGCAAAATACAGTATTAAAAGTGGTAAAACTGCATAAGACAGTTACCATGCATGGAGTTTGCAGGACTGGAAATTTCCCTGGGTAATGGGTGGCCAGGAAGGCCAAGGACATTATGGCATGCTATTGTAGACTTTGTGGGTCCTGTATAATTAGGCTGCACTGAAATAATTTTTAAATTGTTTTCCTCAATAATAAACTTAGCTTACCATTTTTTTCTTCATATACTTTATATACTTTAAATTCTTTGAACTTTTGTAATAACAATTTAAATAGCTATACCAAAGTACTTTTTCACTAAAAAATGATTGTATAAGACTTTTCTTATATTTGAAATTAATTATTTTCTTTAAAATTTGTTTGGTTAAAAACTGAAATATGGCACATACGTATAACCCTGGCCTGCATGAGTTCAAAACCATCAGTACTAGTGTAGTCCACATCCACATCTTAATCTACTGGAAGGTTTTCCAGGGACAATAACAGGCATGGAGCCATCTCTTAAGATAACACAGCTTTATTCTGAAATCATCTGGAGACCTTTCTTCAGCAGATTTCACTTTTTTTAGGAATATATCCATGATGTTTTTCTTGTTTCTTTCTTTCTTTTTATTTTTAATCTCAGACAGTTTTGAAGGAAATAGTGAATCATAAACTTATCTCTCTATTCCTGAAAAGAGTTTTCATGGTGATGTCCATGTTTTCAAGCATTACAAAGAGATTATTAAGATCTGAAAAAAGTTCTGCTAAGCTTTTCCCTGTGTGTTCTCTTGGGGTTTATTGCCTATCATTTAATTTTCTCTTGCCTCTACTTTAGCTATGTGTTCAATTAGTGGTAGAAATGTTTTTAACTCTATGTTTATTTTCTGGAATCATAACTGTATTTGTAGTTCTTGTCTAAAGTGTTGTTATAGTGCATGAGAGTTGAGGAAATATACACATCTTTTGTTTGTCAACTATTGGAAAATGTGATATATAACTGAAATGTTAACATTTGTAGAAACATCAAGAGGCTTTTTGATGGTTTAAAGACCCAGATATGAGCTGGTCCCAGACATCTATTAAAATCTATCTCATGCAATCTGCATAGGTCCTGATCTAGAATAGCTGTCCTCGTGTCCATTTGACATGCCCTGTGTATAGTTGTAACAGGCACCCATTCATTCCATTGGATAAAGAAGGTGCCTGTAAAGTCTGTTGCTTACTAGACTCAGTGCTAGAGCATGAAAAATGTTTTCAGAGTGCCAAGAGGGGAGTTAGGCCTGCTCAGTGGTGAGGTGAGTTCCAGCTCACTGGCACTGGTCTGGGAGAGTTTGGGACATCGCTCCTGGTGCTTGGGTGCCTTCCCAGCCAACTAGGACACTAGACTAGCCTGGAGAGATTTTGTGGGCTTGAGTGGACCATGCCCAGTGACCTTTATTCAACCAGGGGACCAGACTGGTGCATACAAGAGAGTTAGGCACACTGAGAAGGGAGCTAGGCCCACACCATGAGGTGAGTTCCAGCTTCCCAGCACTGACCGGGGAGAGTTTGGCACTTCACTCCCAGTGCTTGGGTGCCTGCTCAGCCCCCTATGTCACTCTATTAGCCTTCAGAGTTTTCATGGGCTTGAGTGAACCATGCCCAGCAACCTTCATTCACCAGGGGAGCCAAGGGCACAGGAGGTGATTTCTAACATGCCCAGAGAAAGTTTTGGAACATTACTCAAAATGGGAAATATAGGAAAATGACAAAACAAAAGACCAAAATGCAATTTCAAACCTCAGCCCATCCCAAGAAAACCTGGGAACCATATACATAGAAGAAAATACTAGTCATACACCTGAAATACCTGAAATGATATCAGTTGAAATAAAGAAGCAAGTATGGGAAGCTATGAAGGAGCTCAAATGGGAAATAATCTCCCAGGAAAAAGAAAAAAATGATAAAAGTAATGAAAGAAATAGTGAATTCATCTGAAGAAGACACGGCTAAAAATCAGAAGAACAAAGCAAATAGATAGAATCCCTGAATAAACAGTATAAGAAACAAACAGAATACATGAAGCAGATTCAAAGAGATATACAGGAAATCAAAAATTCTATTATAAGTTGCCAAAACCACCTCAGTGAAAGTGAAGATAGAATTTCAGACCTCAAAGAAAAGATTGCAGCTAGTTAACAGGAAAGGGAAGAGCCATTAAAAATAACAAGGAATCAAAAAACAACAATTAAACAGTTGCAAGATGATGCAGAGAAAAACAACATAAGATTAATAGGGATAAATGAAAAAGAAGGGGACAACACAAATGATATCAAGAGGCTATTTCCAGAAGTAATAGCTAAAAATTTCCCATACATGAGAATGAAAACTGACATACAGATTAGTGAAGCATATAGAACTCCAAACAGGCATAACCAAAATAAAATGACACCCAGACATATATAATCACCATGGCAGAAATTCAACATAAGAACAGAATATTAAAAGCTGTTAGAAAGAGAAAAAGACACATCACCTATAAAGGAAAACTTATCAGAATCACAGCAGACTTCTCAACACAAACAATGAAGTCAAGAAGAACATGGAGTGAAGTGTTTCAAATCCTAAAGGAAAATTACTTCCAACTCAGACTGATGTACCCTGCAAAACTGTCCTTCAAAATGGGTGGAGAAATAAGATACTTCCATGACAAAGAACAGCTGAAAAACTTCATGATAACCAAACCAACCCTGCAAAGAATACTGAAAGACATTCTAGATACACATAGGAAAAAACCACTAAGCAATACAGACAATTAAAAAGAATGGAAAATTAAGAAACAGCATCAGAAAGACAACATGTCAACAATAAACCAATATATAACAGTTATAACCATTAATGTAAATGGCCTTAATTCACCAATTAAAAGAAACAGACTGGCAGAATGGATCAAGAAACAATGCCCAACCATAGGCTGTCTACAGGAAACCCATCTAAGCAAAAAGGAAATTCATGGACTGAAAGTCCAAGAATGGAAAACAATACTTCATGCAACAGGAAACAAACAAACAAACAAAAAAGTGGGATAGATATTCTGTTTGCAGACAATGTGAACTTCAAACCAAGAATGGTCTGAAGAGATAAACAAAGTCACTACATACTAGGTAGGGGAAACTTCAAGAGGAAGAGATAACAATCTTAAATATATATGCACCAAATTCCAGAGCACCTGGCTATACAAAGCAAGTATTAACAGAAATGAAAAATCAAATAAGCAAAAACATAATTATAATAGGAGACCTTAACATGCCATTGACACAAAGGAACAGATAAACTAGACAGAAAATCATCAAAAAAATAACAGAACTGAATCACAGTTGTGAACAAGTGGACTTGATAGACTTACACAGAGTGTTCCATCCAAAAACATCAGCATATACATTCTTCTCAGCAATACATGGGTCATTATCTAAAATAGACCATATACTACCCACAGAACATATTTAAGTAAATGCAAAAGAATTGAAATTATCCCATGCATTTTATTGGATCATAGTACCATGAAACTAGAAATTAATGATAAAAGAAACTACAAAAACCCCACAAACACATGGAAATTGAATAATACACTGTTGAGCAATCAATGGGTCACAGAGGAAATTAAAAAAGAAATTAAACAATATCTACAAGCAAACCAAAATACAAATATAATTTACTGGAATCTGTGGGATGCAAGGAAAGTGGTCCTCAGAGGAAAATTTATTGCACTGAATTCCCACATTAGAAAAACAGAACCAACACAAGAAAACAATCTGATACTATACCTCAAACATCTAGAAAAAGAAGAGCAAGCCAAGCCCAAAGTGAAAATAAGGGAGGAAATTATAAGTATCAGAGCAGAAATCACAGCAATAGATACTAAGAAAACAATACAAAGAATCAAAGAGTTGGTTCTTTGAAAGAATAAATAAAATTGATAAGCCCCTAGCCAACCTAATTTAAAAAAAAGGGAAAGAAAAGACTCAAATTCAAGCAATACAGAATGAAAAAGGCAAAGTCACTACTAATTTGTGGAAATACAGAAGATCATCAACACCTGTTTCGAAAACCTCTACTCTCATAGGTTTGATAACACAGAAGAAATGGACAGATTCCTAGAAACATATAAACCACCAAAACTGTATCAAGAAGATGTAAAACTGCTGAACAACCCAATTTCTATTAAGGAAATTGAAAATGTGATTAAGTCCATTGAAACTGAAATTGAAGCAATTCTCACTAAGTCATTCCTGAAAGCAAATATCACTCTAGTACCAAAACCTGAGGAAGACCCAACCAAAAAAGAGAACTGCAGGCCAATCTCCCTAATGAACATAGATGCAAAAATTCTCAATAAAATATTTGCAAACAGGATGCAGCAAATCATCAAGAAGATTATACACCACAACCAAGTGGGATTCATAATAGGCATGCAGGGATGGTTCAGTATATGTAAATCAATAAATGTAATCCACAACATCAATAGAGCCAAAACTAAGAATCACATGATCATTTCTATAGATGCAAAAAAAGCTTTTGATAAGACCCAACACCCATTCATGATAAGAACCTTACAGAGAATTGGAAAAAAGGGTCTCTACCTCAATATGATAAAGGCCATCTATGACAAACCAATAGCCAGCATCATATTAAATTTCCAAAAACTGAAAGTCTTTTCCTGGAAATCAGGCACAAGACAAGGATGTCCCTTATCACCACTCCTATTCAACATAGTACTGGAAATACTAGCCAGATCAATTAGACAAGAGAGAGAAATAAAAGGAGTAAAGATGGGAAAAGAGGAAGTTAAAATATTATTAATTGCAGACGACATGATACTCTACATAGAGGACTCCCAAACTCCATTGAAAGACTCCTAGATATAATAAATAAATTCAGCAATGTAGCTGGATACAAAGTCAATACTCAAAAATCAATAACATTCTTATACACTAACAGCAAAATCACTGAGAGAGAAGTAAGAGAAGCTGCACCCTTTACACTAGCATCCCAAAAAAAATGAAATGCTTAGCAATTAATCTAACAAAAAGAAGTAAAAGAACTATACAGGGAAGATTACAATACCCGGAAAAAAGAAATTGAAGAGGACCTCAGCAAATGGAAAGGCATGCCTTGTTCATGGATAGGAAAAATAAATATTATGAAAATGGCCATTCTCCCAAAATTGTTATACAGATTCAATGCAATTTCAATGAAAATACCACTAACATACCTCATAGATCTAGAGAAATCACTCCTAAAATTCATCTGGATCCAGAAGAGACCTAGAATAGCAAAGGCAATTTTAAGCAGCAAAGCCAAGGCAGGAGGCATCACAATCCCTGACTTGAAGTTATACTACAAAGCTACTGTAATAAAATCAACATGGTACTGGAATAAAAACGGATTTGAAGATCAATGGAAAAGACTAGAAGATACAACCACAGCTACAAACACACTTAACCACCTTATCTTTGATAAAGAGGCCAAACGTTCACTAGAAGAACAATAGTCTCTTTAATAAATGGTGCTGGAAAAACTGGCTATCCTATACTGAAAACTAAAACTAGACCCATGCCTAACATCATGTACTAAACTAAAATCTAAATGGATCAAAGATCTAAATTTTAAAACAGAAATTCTAAATCTGTTGGAAGACAAAGTAGGTAAATTCTTGAAGACATAGGGGTAGGTAGAGAATTCCATGAACAAGAACCAAACTGCACTGCAAATACTTCCCAGAATCAATAACTGAGATCACATCTTTTAAAAGAGTTTCTGCTTGTCGAAAGAACTCTGCAGGAGAATGAAAAGAAAACCCATAAAAAAATCTTAGTGAAAAGTCCCTCAGATAAAGGACTTCTGTCTAGAACTTATAAATAATTTTAAAAAATCAGACCCCCAAAATTCAAAGCCCCAATCCAAAAATGGGCATCCAAGATGAACACACAGTTCTCAGATGAAGAAATATGAATGGCAAATAAATACATGAAAAAATGTTCATCATCATTGGTCACTAGAGAAATGCAAATCGAAACCACACTAAGATTCAGTCTCACTCCAGAAATAATAGCAAGGCTCAAGAAAACTACCAACAACAAATGCTGGAGAGGCAGTGGGGAAAAAGAGGGACTCTTCTTCACTGTTGGTGGGAGTGTAGACTGGTGCAACCACCATGGAGTTCAGTCTGGAGATTCCTCAAAAAGCTGGGATTAGACATTTCATATGACAAGGTATTACATTCCTAGGCACATTCCCAGTAGAACTGAAAACATCTTACCACAGTGATGTATGTGCACCCATGTTTAGAGCAGCACAATTTGTAATAGTCACATCTTGGAAACAACCTAAGTTTCCATCAAATGAGGAATGGATAAAAATTGTGGTACGTTTATACAATGGAGTACTACTCAGCTATAAAGAATGATCACATTGAGATATTTATAAATAAATGGATGCAAATTGACACCATACTGATAAGTGAAGTAAATCAAACTCACAAGTGTAAATACCAGATAGTTTCCCTAGTATAAGAAATGATAATAGTACATAAGATTCTATGGTAATCATGGTTCCTCATTACTACTTGCTATTGAGTACATTTTATTTATATAATGTACTCAATATACATCATTAATTGATGGACAATTTGAGTGCAAATGGAGAATTGGGCTGAGGTAGTGTGGCTCTGTGAAATGGTTTAAAGGGAGAACAAAGGTGCAAATTTTATGTTGATTTTCCCGTGAGAGGCTTTAGCTATTCTTTGCATATGAACTGCAGTCTTCAGGTGTCCGTTGTTCTCTTGGGAGGAGCTCTAGTCCTCTCACTTGCCTTGAGAGTTGCCTGCTTGACTGTGGCACAGACTTTGTCACAGACTTTGGCTAGAGGTTCTGCTCTTTGCTCTTGCCTTGGGTCTGCACTCCTGGTTTCTGGTGTGAATTCTTCACCTTCCAGCTTCTGCCCTTTCAACCTGTCTGTGAAGACTCTGTAGCTTCCAATTCCTCCAGCCCTGCAACTTTCCAGCACCAATCCTTCCATCTTCCATTCAGAATTTCTTGACCTCCTGGTGCAGATGTGCACGGGGCCTTGCAGGGGATTCCTGGCCTTCTGCTGGATTCTTTGGATCTCTAGCTCTTAGACAGTTATCTTGCACTCTCCTACACTTGACTCTGTGAACAAATATAAGCTACTCTTTTAAATTTTTGAGTGCAGTGCTAAATCTGTTCTCTGCAAGCAGCTGACTTTAGTAAGAGATGACTAATAAATATAGTATCTTAGAAATGAATAAATGTGTTAAAAAATGGAAGAGATAGGAAGGATTGGGATTATCTACATCACTCATTTTGGCAAAAGTGAAACTATGAATATTAAATTATTTAATTTAAGAAAACATGACAGTAAAAAGTGTTTGAAAGATGAGACACCTATCTCAAAACACAAAATATTGGCCTAATAGGAATAGAAGGAAAGCATTCCATTATGAAAATATAACCATCTCTAATTAGTAATCAGTGTAATTCTTAGGTTGTATTGTTTGTTTTACATCCTCTTACTATACATATTTATTGTGACAATGTGTATTAGTATATCTTGGTTTTTTTTGTCATTTGTGATAATCTTAGTTTGAATGTCACTTATCTTTCAGGTCTTATCATTTTCCATCCTTTTTTCTCAGTCTTACAGTTATGCATAAATATTTGTTGACAGTCTACCAAATCCCAGGCATAAACTCCTTATTTAGGAATGTCAGTGAGTAAAACAGACAAAAACACCAATGATCATTAAAAATTGAATGCAAAATATTAGAAAGTGTCCAAAATTAAGGGAAAAAGAACAGACTAACATTATAAATAGTATAATCAGGTAAAGTCTTTGAGAAAATGGAATTTTCACAAAGGTTTAAAAGGGTCCAGGACTATCCTATAATTACATCTAGGATACAAACATAGTAGACTGAGGAAATATCCACAGTTAGTGTATCAGGAGGGAGATACCTAGTATGTTTGAAGAAAAGGAGATATGACATGTAGTAATTTGTAAGAAGATGTGACTCTTACAGTTTCTCTATTATGAGTGTGATCATTCTGTATATCTAAATTGTACCAATAGACTTTAAAAAAAGAGATGTAGGTAGGTGAACACACAAATAGAAAATAGGGAGACTTTTAAGAACAATTTTGACTTTAGTACATGAGTGTAGTGTAGAATATTTACATTCCTTCTGCAGAATTATACACTTTCACAAGACATCTCAATTCATTTCTTTAGTTCCCCCAACTCATCTCTTGGTCCCCTTCCTTTTTGTCCACATGCTTACAGTACACAGCGTTTACAATTCTTGTGTGGAGTTGGTGTATGTACAAAATACACTTCAGTCCTTTCTCCATTCCTTATTGCTTTCCCCTATCTCAACTTCCTAACATTCTTGATCTACTTCCCCTTTGAGAACAATCCATCTCCCTACTTCTTGTTATCTATTTTTATTTTGCTCCTTATTTTTCCTCCAGGTAACTCATATAAGATAAACCATGTGATATTTAAACCTCTGGGCCTGATTTATTTCACTTAATATAATGGCCTCAAAGTGCATCTATTTTCCTACAAATGACTCATTTATTTTTCTTTATAGCAGAATAGTACTTTGTAACATGTAAATACCACATTTTCTTTTTTCAGTTCACCTGCTGATGGATATATGGGCTGCTTCCAAGCAGCTATTATGAATTATGATGCTATAACAATGGCTATGTGTGAGTCTCTGTACTGAGATGTCTGTAATGCTTTCAAGAGGATATCTAAAATAATAATAGCTGGGTCAAATGGAATTTTTAGTTTCAACGTTCTGAGGAATCTCCATAATGATTTCCGTAGTGGTTGCACTAGTTTACATTATTACCAACAGTGCAGCCTCTCAAAAAAATGGGTAAGCAAAATGAATAGACACTTTACAGAAGTTCATATGGTCAATAAATGTGTGAATAAGTACTCAACATTCTTGGACATTAAAGAAATATAAATTAAAACCACACTGAAATTCCCATCTCACTGCAGTAAGCCTAGCTATTATCAAGAAATCATGTAACAGCAGACATTGCCAAGGCTGCTGGGGTGGGGAAGGAAGAACCCCTTCTACACTGTTGTTAGGGACACATTTTGTACAAGTTCTTCTGTTATAATATGAACTTTGGCTTTTGTCCTAAGCAGAAAGGGAAATGGATGATTCTAAATGGAGGAAAAATTAAAACAAGATGCATGTATTAAAAGGATGCACATGCAAACAGTAAAGAAAAATCACAATAATAAAGACAGGACATTATTCCAAAAGAAAAAAAATATTTCAGAGATAATGAAAAGTATGAACTATCAAGATATTGAGTTGCTAAAAGATAATATTACTCTGAATATAATGTGAGTGAAGATCCTGAAATACTGAACTTGATATATGAGAATAAATGATCAGATTTTAAGCAGGAACATTATACTGAGTTTTTTTTTGCACAAAAGGGTAGATTATGTATGAAGTAAGTTTGATAAGCATAAACAAAACCAATTCAGTTTAGGTTTGAAATGATGTTTATTAAAAGTCCAAGTGGAGACAATGAAGAGAGAGTTAGGTATGGTTCTAGATTTAGCAAACAAAATTTGATCTACATATATTAATAGGGGAAGGAGGGTTACTAAAATTTAGGTAGTGATCACAGATATTATGAAAAGTTGATAATATCATTAATCCAGAGAAAGAAATCAAGGAATGAAGCTTGAGAAGAATACCTGAATATTGACCAGGAAATTTCTACTAGGAATATATCATTACTGACATGTTAGAAAAAAACAGGTAGACATGGTATGTTAGCAATCAGATAGAAATAAGATTATAAAATGGTACATTGCTTCAAGTAAGTCAACAGCTTAAAATTAACCATCTATGAGGTAGTTATGACATTACGAATAACTTTGACATGAAGAGTAGAATGAGTTAAGCAAAATCCTGATTTGAATGCATTTAAGAGAAAGAATCCAGATTAAAGGTATTAGAAATAGTCTGGGAATTTAGTTCCTTTAGAAAATTTTCCACCTCACGAAAGAGAGAAGTAGGACATAACCTAGTAAACAAGTGGAGAAATAATGGCACATTTGTTTTCACCAAATTGGAAATAGAAAAGTACATTCCTAATTAGGAACGAAATATATGATAAAGAGGGGGAATTAATATAGCAAGAAGCAGGTAACTATCATTAAAGCCACTTCTTTAACTGAGAAGGAATGAGATATAATATACAAGTGAAGATATTGGCTTCATTAAAAAAGCACAGATGGTTCACTATAGTAACAGGTGGGAAGGTAGATAATTTTGGTACAGATGGTAGAGGCTTGGTAAATGAAATTGTGGGAGTTTGTGGAATTTTGCTTCTGATCATTTCACTTTTTTGTGAGGTAGGAAAATTGCATCAATTAAGAGTGTGCATGGGAGAATATGCATTGTAGAGATTTTAGAGAGGAGAAAAGGTGAAAGGATTAACTAAGAAAAGATTAGCTTATGTGCGTAAAGAAACAGAATCATTTGTGTGCATTTAGACATTTCTTCATGATCATGGTCATGATTTAACATGGAGTTTGTCTCTTATGTTCCCCTGTACACATCATGGTCATATTCAGTTGCTTGGGTGTGGGTGTGGAGTAGGCTGAATTATATTTAATCAGAACCTGAATTTAGAAAATAAGCATGATGATGTAAGAGTCAGTCTGAGGTTTAAGAAATTGAGAATATTTGCAAGGAAGTGATTTTGGTGCTGGACCACGGAATTTAAGGTGAATAGTGGAAAGGAGTCAGGACAGTGAAAGTGTAGAGACAACATATGAACATCTTAAGGCAAAGTTGTGTATGGCTTTAACTGTGAGAAGGCCAGAGTAGAGTTGTGTGCTCTTATTTTAAACTTCTGAAAGCACTGTAGTTGCTTGGAAATAAAATTGAAGTTTCCTATGAGACATGGTAATGAACAAGTCCCCTAAAAGTGAGTCAAGGGAAATGGAAAACTAAGGTGTTGGCAAAAAAACCATGTGTACATTATTATCACCGAGGGGTAATACTGGAGTCACACTGAAAAGATTAGAGCTCCTGGAATAGGAATTAGAGCTCCTGGAATAGGAATTAGAGCTCCTGGAATAGGAATTAGAGCTCCTGGAATAGGAATCATTGAAAAATATGGGTGAAGAAATTAGAGGTAAAGAACAGAAACAACGAAGGAAAAATTATCCTAGATTTGTAGATGATTCAGCCTTTTAGTTAGAAGATGATTTGGAAAAACATTCAGGCGCCACCATAAATTTCCTGTTACCATTTTTTAAAATAATATTTTTCATTAAAAAATCTCCTTTCCCCACTTCCCCTCTGCCTGCCTGTCTTCCGCCCGTGCTTCCTCCCATGGTTCTTCCTATCCGTCCTCCTTACTCCCTCCCTCCTGCCTGCCTTTCTTCCATTTTGTTTTAGTTTTGGCATTTCTCTTCTTTTCAAAAGGAAATGGAATCAGAGTTCAACTTTTCTCTCCATATGTTTTAAGGTCATCAGAACTACTTCCCTGTTTGCAGTGTCTAGTACATTACTCTAGATTTTTAACGTAGGCCTCTGTAAGGTAAAGATTAAGAACATCGAATCTTTGTGGATATTTTAAGTATCCAATGGTTGAATGGTTGTTTGACTAAGCACAGAAAACATGAATGAATGAATCTGGTTTTTCTGGAACATTGTAGCCATTTTCTTTTTCTCACATGCAGACTAGTGTTTGATTTTTTAAGCCTGGATTTTGTTCTTCTGTGAGGCATCGGTATTTTCTCTGTAAAATTATGATACAATGTATCTCATTAGTCTCGCAGGATATTCCAGTGGATGTGGACTGGATTTTGCTTTATCTCTGCCATTAGTATTTGTAGGAATATATTCAATCTGAAGTTTTTCCTGGGTCTTGAGTAAATTCGTACCATCACATCTTTAGACATTCTCATTTTAATTATGTAGTACGATAGTAACCCCCGGGAGCCACTTAAACTTCTGTTACACATAGGTGGACATGGTCCACACCCATTTTCACCTGTCATTCCTTGAAGGAGTTACTGCTGACAACTTTTCCCAAACCACTCTAGTGAAGTGGTGTCACCAGTACCTCAGGAATTCTGTAGTTTGAGTGTTAATTCAACGAACAAAAGAGCTATGGGCAATGAATCATCAAGTTAAGGTGGTGTGTGAATAGTAGGGTTTTATTTGCAGACTGAGAGGGACAGACATAAATAACTGAGTTTAGGAATTAGGTATAAAAATAGTGCAAACAGCACAGTTCCCGGGAGGTTTATCCCAATTTTTCTATGTGCGCTATACCAAGCTCAAAGCTCTAGAAGGAAATAGAAAGTAAAATGTGGTGGGAGGGCATCTGATTTTCTTCAGTCGCATATCATGAATCTTCAAAAAATGAATAAATCAATCCCCTCCACTATGTGTACTATTAGAGTGATTCTAATCTCTTGCTGAAAACTCATACTCAGGGCATTTCTTGAAAATGGTGCTGAGACTTCTGTCTGGAAACAAGAGACAGTAAAATTAATTCACAAAACAATATCTCGCTAGGGCAGTGATGGTAAACATTTTAGAGACCGATTGGTCAAACTACAACCCAGAATCCATTTATTTATCACAAAATGCTGACTCTTTCATTAAATCTGAATGTTGAGGTTTTAGTTTAGAAAAAGCAACTTGTACATTACCATCTCTTTTCTCAAGATAAAAACCCCAAAATGTGTGTGTGAGAGGTTTACCACATCTGTTCTAGCATATCTTACATTTATGTTCTCATTTTGTGTTATTTATTTAATCATAATTTCTTTATATTTTTTTCTGCTTTACTAACTCTGTTCATTTATTTTAACATGGTCTTAAATTATCCATTTTAACTTCAAAATAACATTTCAAAATCTGTATCAATATATCTATCTTCTCATTTTATAGCGTCTAATTAGTTGCTTGTGTTTTATCTCCATTTTTATTTCCTTAACCTTTATACACTTGCTTTATATTTCTTTCTGAAAATACCTATGGTTAAACTACTTATGGGCCTTATTTACTTTTTTACTTATTTCTATTTATTATGTGACAATTCCATGCTTATTTCTTTGTTCAGAAGTTACTGTCTCAAATGTTCACTGCACATGTCTTTGATCCTCCAGTTTTTCCTCCTGGGTGGCCAGGAGGCTATCTATAATCTTGGAACCACTTTAAAATGTTATCTGAAATGATTTCAGATCACAAACATAATGCATGTTTAACTGTCAATGTATGCCAGTGCTATCGTTCCAGATGTTTACAGAAGACTGTCTTTATTTTCATTCAAGTGTATAGTCAAAGAAATATGATGATATGGGAAATTTTTTTTCTAACTTCTTTTTTCCATTGTGAACCAAAGGTATTTATGAAGTAACTTCTTCAATACTGTTGTTGGCCCAAAGATTCTTGTCAGCAAATGTCTTATGGGTAACTCATGGTCAGTTTGCGCTACCTGGTTTTCTTTTACTTTTCTGAGATCTGAGTCTGTGTATTTTGTGAAGAGAGATTGGTATATTTTACCCTGCCTTTTCAGGTGTTCTGTAAGTAGAGTTTTCAGAAATATAGTCTGCTGTTTTTCTGGGGTCTGTAAATTCCACTGATGTCTAAGATTTAATATTGTGGATGAAAATTAATTCCTGTGCTGATATATATATATATATATATATATATATATATATATATATAACTTTATCATATAGGTGTATAAATTTCACTGTGATGTAGGAGATTTTTTTTAAAATGTTAGTATATCTGACATTCAAACTTTTAAATCTGAAAATCTGGTTTGTCATGGTGAAAACTTTACTTTGGGGACTTTATTTCTTTATTTTTTTTAAATTTTATGTTGTCTGCATCTAATAATTTTCTTCAAGAACTGTGTGTTTGTTGCCCAGTGGGGAGTTCATGCATGGAAGCAAAATTTTGCTGAACAGAGTGAACAGAATTGTTCATGAATAGAGTTGTTCTTGAATAGAGGTACCACTCTGTGAGTGTTGGTTTTGGTGTGGCTGTGGGTGTGTGTGTGTGTATATATATATATATATATATATATATATATATATATATATAGAGAGAGAGAGAGAGAGAGAGAGAGAGAGAGACAGAGAGAGAGACAGAGACAGAGAGAGACAGAGAGAGGCAGAGAGGCAGAGAGAGAGAGACAGAGAGGCAGAGAGAGAGTCAAAGTGATTACTTGTTAAAAAAGAATTAAGGGACAAAATACACTTCATTGAGACTACAGATATCAAAGATATTTGCTACTTTTACAGACATTTTAAACAGAAGTACTTAAACCCTGAAGGAAAAGCAGTGCTTCATATTTATCTTATTTAGAATTTGTTTTTCATGGTGTGAAGGGCAAGCATCAAAACTTGGTGACACACTATTCCCTACAAGGAAAGTTTTGTTTGATTGTTTCTAACAGTAGTAGTGGTTGAACTGAGGGAAAAGAAGAACAGATATATATGTTAGGATGGAAAACATTTTGCTTCTTTGTTAGAGTGCTGTACCATTTATAATTGAAGGTTAGTTTGCACGGAATGCATTTAGCACATACACTATTCCTCTGTTCTATGCCAGGTTCCATGAAGGTTTTAAGGATGGCATTAAGCCACACACTGCAGTTGGCCACAATGATGGCTCTTTATTTCTGTAGGTGAATATAGATTCAAAACAAAATAAAAGCAAAAGAAACATCAGTGGTGTCCGCAGAAAAGGTTGCCTTGACACTGACTTCTATTCCTTTTTCCTGTTGGCCACTGCTTACCAAAGATTCAGTGTATATGCCAGGTTTTCTACCAGTTATAAAAGTGAAAAGAATAAAAAGGGAATTTTTGGATTTAAATTAACTCATTGACACAATCAACAAATAAAAATTTTCACTGTGCAGTGTCTTGCCATCTCATACGGTCTCTTTTTATTTATGCTTCTTACGTGGCAGCTGTAGGCGCTAAAAGCAACTGTTATAAGAAACCGAGGAAGGAGCTCTGAATCTCAGAGGAACTAAGTCCCAGAAGTCTCAGTGTAAGATTACAATATAGTATCAATCAAGCAAGTCTTCAAGGCTATAAAAGAGCCATTAAACTTCACCTCTCATTAGAAATGTTAATGAATTTGAGGCTGCCTTTAATCTGCTGCAGCTGTTTGATCCTTCATGCCTAGGACTCCTTTACGACATCCTAGAAATGCAAATATATTTATATTTCTAACAGAAACATTTTCAAATGGATATTTTTCTGAAATAACATATAGCTGGCACTTCTAAGAATCAGAACAATTAATGAGGGTGAGAATATTATTAGGTAAAGAAAAGATTTTGCATACTGAGTTATCAGAAACTAGGGAAGGAAAAATGATTAGAAAATCAGTTATCATGCTGAATCTGGAACACATAACGGAAGGAGAGAGGGAAGAGGTAAATTAAGATATCAAGAGACAAAACTCAGTCATAGCAGAAAATTAGATCCAGAGCTATTCATCTACTCCTTGGAAACTGTAGCTAATTCATTTTTAAGAGTAATAATCATTTTCCTAAATGTCACCCAGCATTGTAATTGTGGTTAGAGTTAGCCCCTGCAAATCACTTGTTATTTGTAAATTTTATGTAAAGGTTTTAATATTTCTTGAAACATAATTTATATTTTCACAGGAAGAACGAAACTAATCTGAGGCTGGTGGAGTTGGCAGCACATTCCAGAGTGCAAATTCTGGGTCCAGGTTGATTTGGATAGGATGTCTCAAAATTAAGACAGGGCTTGGAAGCTGTACATAACATCATGGCATATAAGAATCAAAACAGAGGCATATGAAAGTAAAAAATAAGACATTTGAATATAACAGTTATGAAAATGAGTTGTTATACAGTCTTAGAAAACATATGCATTCCTTTATCTATTTGAGTATGACAGTATTGAAGTCAAAATGAAAAACTGAAGTGTAGGTTCTTGTAATCCTTAAAAGCCATGTCATTTATTAAACATTTTAGTTCTCCTCTCCCCTGCCTAAACTGTTGTTTCCTTATTTGCCAACATATGGACCACTGGAAGTGAATACAAAATGGTTAAAAAACTCTCCTTGTTGGTCCTGAGGTATGACACGCAACCAGGGCTTTCTCACAGAAAGCCAGAGGGCCTTCAGTTTAATTTCACCACAATACAGTTGAATTGATCAGGTCACTTTAAGATGCATCTTCATAAAAGTTACTTATTTAGAGACAACAAGAGAGTCAAATTCTTAATTGCACTTCTCCAGTCTGCTTGTAAATAATTAGGATTCTGCATGACAGGTTTACTTATGTATGTTCCAAATTATGAATAATGGGCAATTAATATTTTTAGTTGATGAATGTGCCATGTGTCAACTGCCATATTAATACAATGTATTGGATTAATTTTACATAGCTGACTCATACTGAAGACATGCTGTATCACTATCCATAAAATTCATAGGGAACAATTGGCTTTATTGGACCCCTGAACATTGCACTTAATTTAACATATACAGGCAGAATGTAGAGTGTTTAATGGATGGTACTCTGGAATTTTGGTGGAGCTTGGAAGATACTGTTGAACAATAAAGAACTATAAATATTAGAAAGGCTTAGATTCATCTTATAGATAAGTCCGATCACAAAATTAGAGATTTGCCAAGAGTATCTTCTATTATTAATGTGTGGAAATTTTCTTTGTGAGCCACAAAATTGCTTACTTTACTTCCTTCAGAAGGTTTAAGTAGCATAGAATTAGGTATCCAATTCATAGACTTTCTTTGCTTTGAACATTTAATTATTTCACTGTCTTGAATTTCTTTAATAATTTTAAGTTCATAAATTGCCTACATACTTTCTAACTGACATATTTAAAACATAATTTCAATAGATGTTTCTGATGTCATAGATAATAAAGTACAGAGGACAAATTCAGTGCTCTGTATATCACAGAGCTATGCTGCAGACGTCAGCAATAAAGTCAGATGCAGTTTACTCAGAGGTAGGAATTTTTGAGTTTACCCTCTGATATTTATTTTAAGATCATGCATTTAGCTTTCCTTGAAACACGTTCTTGTTTAAGTCTTGCCATTTGTTTAGATAAACATAAGTTATGCTCTCCTAGATAGGAGAGCAAAAGGAGACTGGAAATGTCTTCTTTCCTAGCATTTCTGAGCTAACTTTCCAAATGCTGTGCCATATTGTTCCCGTTATTTCAATAGATGAGTGAAACAAGTAGCTAAATTGTTATAAGAGATCGATAGTCAAACAGGGTACAGCAAAGTTATTTAAGACCAAAACCAGATTCAGCCTCAGACTTCATGGAGGTATATGAACTTTCTGTCAAATAAGATCATGATTTTAGAAAAATTTAATTTAAAAGAGAGAAGGTAAAGGAAAGCAAATGTAGCTTGCAGGAAAAATGTCAGAGTAGGGGAATTACATTAAAAAATGTGAAATCAAATAAGTAAATAAGAGAGATTATAGTGTGTAAATTAAAAATCAGAATCCATTGTCTAACAAAGAATCAATGACTAGAACTTTGTTTTATGGGCAGGAATTCTTTAGACTAGTGTTTTAAAGAATCAATTGAGTTTGATGGAATTATACTTTGTACTTTATATAACAAAAGACCATATTTTAGGTCATATCAAAAGAATCACTGTGTTCTTAAGAAATAAGTGCATGGATAAAACCTGGTTTTGTTGATCTATAATTGAGGACCTTAATCAGTGATTTGGCAGTCGGTGTTTGGTACTTGCAGGGTAAGAAAGGAAAAAATTATATCCTCTGGCATATGATCAGCCTTCTAAACAACAACAAAAAAACAATGATCCTCTAGTGTGAGAGGGAACAAAATCTTTAACTCTGGAGACGAAGATCATGATGTAAGAGCTACAAGAATATTTAAATTTCAAAAAATGGTAGACCAATACCAGAATAAGACCATTGTATAGCAATGTGTTGGAGAGTTCATAGAAAGATTTATAAGACAAAGGCCACAGGTTTTAAGTTAAGAGGCCAATTGTGAAGTCATTTCCTGGGTTCAAGGAAGTGTTTGCCCTGATTAAAAAAGAAATTCACTGTTCTCACATTGAGGAGAGATAGAGATAAGTGAAAGAAACTATTCATTGTTCATTGCATGTTTCTTTCTCTGTGTCTTTAAGAACTCTCTGCTTACACAATACCTTCACAATACATGTAAGTAGATTCATGTTTTTTACTTAACTTACACAATAGTCTAAGGAAGCAAATACATTTATACTTACTGTGGTATATTGACATTCATTTGTATGAATTATATGCTAATGATAATGTCTTCTTTCAAAAGGTAATAGAAAACAGCAAGTTTCCTAGCATGTATACAACCCTAAACTTTTTCTATTTTAGCCATGGTCCCCTTTATAGTCCATGATACATAGAGTTATGGTGTCTTCAACCATTAGGAGAAACTATTGTTCTGTTCAACCGAGATGTTTTCAGACAGCTTTGTAACTTCATCAAATGTGATTTCTTTCCATGACTTTCAAATTTTTCTATGTAGATTTCTAGTCAGTTGTTAGCCAAAGAATAATACAAGGGCAACCTCAGATGAGGAGAAATTTATTTAAAAATCTTTAAAGCAGCACACAATTACATGAAAGTAGAAATATCCAGCAGTTTTCTAGCAGTAATTCTATGAGATGAGAACCAAAAAACAAAGAATCATACAAGTAATCAAAGACAATGTTAAAAAAGAAAGTGATGCATCAGTTGTGTTGTCAAATGCTCACTAAAATTTAAGTCATTACAAACTATTTTCATTAATCCAAGTTTTAGAATTATCAGATCAATTCACTATGGAGTACATTCCACAGTCCATCTCCAAATAGGCTCACTTTCTTCCATCCTCTTTCCACCCAGAATTTGGGCTAAATGTGTGAGAGTTTATGTCTTTAATGTAAAGAAGAAGGGATCACTGAGGTCATTATTCTAGATCTTCATGTATAATGAAAAATTCAATCAACAAAAAATGTTCTTTTTTACATTACTAGTTTTAGTTTTCAAGTTATAATCTACCAAAGCACCATCTAAGCAGGTCTATAGTAGTTTCTATTGAGACGTATGTTTCGAGAAAGATTGAGTATCAGTTGACATGATCTATTGAGTTTGAGTAGCTAAGTTTTATATTATGCATGCAGTATCTGAAACATCTAAAGCATCAATTTTAAATTCATATGTGGAATCTAAACTTTATGTCCTGTAATAAATTTTTCAGAGGTATGGAAGGGTCTAAATATAGAGCATATATAGGCTATTCATTATGTAATATTCTAGGTGTGTGTGTGTGTGTGTGTGTGAGAGAGAGAGAGAGAGAGAGAGAGAGAGAAAGTCCTGCAAACTGAGTTCTGTCCTATACCAGTGTTTTTTGTAACTGAGACATAAATTGGTGTGGATTCCAAGAAGACAAACCAATGCAGTGACTGACCAATGCAGTGAAGACCCTAAAGGCTGTGACATAGTTTGACAACAGGATGTTCATCTTCTGAAAGTAATAAAGCCAAAGAGATATTATTCCTTCAAATGCTTGAAGTGCAGTTTATAGGAAAGAAATTGAGTTCTCCTGGTTGCTTTGAAGTAAGAATGAGAAAGTCAAATTTCACACAATAACAGAGATAGCTATCAAAAATTAAAGTGGGCTTATAGTGAATTGCTAAGCAAGGATGTAAGTAAATACATACCTGTATATTACAGGAAGCATGAAGCAACAGATAACTAAAACTGCATGAGTTGTTTAATTTGTTATCTCTCTATGATTTGGTAAAATGACTTATACAAAGATGTAACTATATAATTTTACATACTTTTTAATTTATAGATTGTATTTTATGAGTAGACTTATAACTAATTTAGTAGATGAGAATAGCATTTTCAAATTAATATAAAATAAATAGGAAAATTTCCTCTAGCCAGGCTAAATATTGCTTTACAAATTTTGAATCTCTTGTCAATGTGTGTATTTTTTTCTCTATGCTTGTTTTGTGATGTATGTGGTTAGGACATAGATTTTGTTTTTCCTGTGGACTGTTCTAAAAGTCTTGAAAAACTGTCTCAACTCATGACTGTATGTATAAATTGTGCAATTTGAATTGAATTAGGTAATTAAATAATGGGTATACTATTAACAAGTAGCAGGTTGATTTTGTTGGTAAATTAACTACTTAATTTCATTCATTATTGTCCAAATGCCACGTTGATAGATTTATCTTGCAGTATTTTTTCCTCCTGAAAGTAGCTACATATTTTTTTCTTGAGATGACCTTGAAATACTTGGACACAAAGAATATTTTGGGACGAATGTTCTAAGTAGCAAAGTTAAATCCTTGTTCTACTGATCATTTAATTTTAACATTTATTCAAAATTAAGAGGAATTAGTTGGAAAATGAGTTTTAGAAGCAGGCATCACTGAATTCAAATTTGGAGCATGTATTTTATTATTTAGATAAATTATTTCACTTTTGTGAAATTTCCTCTTAATACAATTTCCTATTTATACAATAAAGGCAAGCTTATAAGTTTTATTTTTAGATCATATTACTTTACTAATCTAAATTCATGGGATTAAGATCACCAAGAGCACTGAAGTTAAAAAAAAAAATTCTGGTGGACTCTTAGAAAATTCCTTTTTATGCTTAAGATGTCTTACCTCATTCTTTGTGGAGGAAACCATGTTTCTGTATTTAGGAAACCTCTCTCCTTCACATGCATGTCTGAATCTAGGACAAGATGAAATGTAAAAGAAACACAGAAAAGAACTTGTTTCCCACTTGTATCAATATTTGTACCACAGTATTACAAGATAGAATAACTGTTAGCAGTTTCTTAAAAGGGCTAAGAATTGAGAGCTTTCCCATTTGTAAATACTGTATTGTCTCCCTGGCTTAAGAAACTGAAAGAAGAGCCAGGCACCTGCCACCGCCACCAGGTGAGTTGCAGCTGGCCAGTGCAGGCCCTGTGGCTGGGTGCCCGCCCAGTCCCCTAGGACACTGGAATATGCCCCAGAGGTTCCATGGCCTTGAGTAGACCATGCCCAGTGTGCTTCTTTCAACCAGGGAACCAGGCCCACCATGTGAGGGGAGCCAAAGCCATATGAGTCCCAGTAGCAGAGGGTGCAGGAGGTGATTTTCAACACATCCAGGGAAAGCTTTGGAACATTGCTGGAAACATGGAAATATAGGAAAATGACAAAAGGAAGACCAAAATGCAATCTCAAACCTCCAGCCCATCCCAAGAAAGCATAGGAGCCATGTACATAGAAGAAAATACTAGTCATACACCTGAAATGACTGAAATGATATCAACTGAAATAAAGAAGCAAGTATGGGAAGCTATGGAGGAACTCAAATCAGAACTAATCTCCCCGAAAAAAAAAAAAAGAAATGATAAATGTAGTGAAAGAAATACTGAATGCATCCAATGAAGACACAACTAAAAAATTAGAGGAACAAAGCAAAATGATAGCATCCCTGAATGAACAGTTTAAGAAACAAAGAGAATACATGAAGGAGATTAAAGAGATATACAGGAAATAAAAAATTCTATTAAAAGTTGCAAAAATCACCTCAACGAAAGTAAAGATTGAATCTCAGACCTCAAAGATAAGATTGCAGCTAGTGAACAGGAAAGGAAAGATCTTCTAAAAATAACAGGAAATCAGGAAATAACAATTTAACATCTACAAGATGATGCAAAGAAAAGCAACGTAAGATTAATAGGATAAATGAAAAAGAAGGGGACAACACAAATGATATCAAGAGGCAATTTACAGAAGTAATAGCTGAAAGTTTCCCAAACATGAGTATGGAAACTGACATACAGATTAGTGAAGCATATAGAACTCCAAATAGCCATAACCAAAACAAAACTACACCCAGACATATAATAATCACCATCACAGAAATCCAACATAATAACAGAATATTAAAAGCTGCTAGAGAGAAAAGTAAGATCACCTATAAAGGAAAACTTATCAGAATCACAGCAGACTTCTCAACACAAACAATGAAGTCAAAAAGAGCATGGAGTGAAGTGTATCAGATCCTAAAGGAAAACGACTTCCAACCCAGAATTATGTACCCTGCAAAAAAAGTCCTTCAAAAGGGATGGAGAAATAAGATACTTCCATGACAAAGAACAGCTGAAAAACTTCATGATCACCAAACCAACCCTACAAAGAATAATGAAAGACATTCTAGATATACATAGGAAAAAACCACTAAGCAAGACAGACAATTAAAAAGAATGGAAAGTTAAGACTCAACATCATAAAGACAACATGTCAACAATAAACCAATATATGACAGTTATAATCATTAATGTAAATGGCCTCAATTCATCAATTAAAAGAAACAGACTGGCAGAATGGATCAAGGAACAACATCCAACCATGTGCTGTAGACAAAAAACCCATGTAACCCAAAAGGAAGCTAACTCTTAGACTGAAAGTCCAAGGATGGAAAACAATACTCCATGCAACAGGAACTAAAAAAAAGTAGGGGTAGTTATTCTGTTTGCAGACCATGTGAACTTCAAACAAAGAATTATCCAAAGAGATAAAGAAGGTCACTACATACTAGTTAGGGGAAAACTTCAAGAAGAAGAGATAACAATCTTAAATATATATGCGCCAAATTCCAGAGCACCCAAATACACAAAGCAAGTATTAACAGAAACGAAAAATCAAATAGGCAATAACACAATTATAACAGGAGACCTTAACATACCATTGACACAAAAGGACAGATCAACTAGACAGAAAATCAGCAAAGAAAAAACAGAACTGAATCATACCTGTGGACAAATGGATTTGATAGACATATACAGAGTGTTCCATCCAACAACATCAGAATATACATTCTTCTTAGCAGTTCAAGGAACATTCTCTAAAATAGACCATATACTAACCTACAGAACATATTTAAGTAAATGCAAAAGAATTGAAATTATCCCATGCATGTTATTGGGTCATAACACCATGAAACTAGAAATTAATGATAATAGTAACTGCAAACACCTCACAAACACATGTAAATTGAATAATAAACCCTTGAGCAATCAGTGGGTTGCAGAGGAAATTAAAGAAGAAATTAAACAATATCTACAAGCAAATGAAAATACAAATGCAACTTACTGGAACCTGTGGGATGCAATGAAAGCAGTCCTCAGAGGAAAATTTATTGTGCTGAGTTCCCACATCAGGAAAACACAATGAACACAAATATGCCTCAAACATCTAGAAAAAGAAGATCAAGTCAAGCCCAAAGCCAAAGGAAGGGAGGAAATTATAAAGATCAGAGCAGAAATTAATGCAATAGAGACCAAGAAAACAATACAAAGAATCAATGAATCAAAGAGTTGGTTCTTCGAAAGAATAAATAAAATTGATAAGCCCCCACCAACCTAATTAAAAAAGGAAAGAAAAGACTCAAATTTAAGCAATACAGAATGAAAAAGGTGAAATTGTTACCGACCCTGTGGAAGTACTAATAGATCATCACCAACTATGTTGAAAACCTCTACTCTCATAGGTTCTATAACACAGAAGAAAAGGACAGATTGCTAGAAACATATGAACCACTAAAGCTGGATCCAGAAGATGTAAAACTTCTGAATAACCCAATTTCTATTAATGAAATTGAAAATGTAATCAAGTCCCTACCAAAAAAGAAGATCCCAGGCTCAGCCAGATTCATTGCAGAATTCTACAAGAAATACAAAGAAGACTTACTGCCGACACTCCTCAAACTCTTCAATCAAATTGAAAGGGAAGCAATTCTCTCTAAGTCATTCCTGGGAGCAAATATTACTCTAGTACCAAAACCAGACCCAATTAAAAAAGAGAACTACTGGCCAATCTCCCTAATGAACATAGATGCAAAAATTCTCAATAAAATATTTGCAAACAGGATGCAGCAAAGTCATCAAGATTATACACCATGACCAAATGAGAGTCATCCCATACATGCAGGGATGGTTCAACATATGCAAATCAATAAATGTAAACCACCATGTCAATAGAGCCAATCTAAGAATCATGTGATCATTTCTATAGATGCAGAAAAAGCTTTTGATAAGATCCAACACCCATTCATGATAAGAACCTTACAGAGAATTGGAATACATGATGTCTACCTCAATATGATAAAGGCCATCTATGACAAACCAACAGCCAGAGTCATATTAAATGGCCCAAAACTGAAAGTCTTTACCTGGAAATCAGGCACAAGGCAAGGATGTCCCTTATCACCACTCCTATTCAACATAGTACTGCAAATACTAGCCAGAGCAATTAGACAAGAGAGAGAAATAAAAGGAGTAAAGATAGGAAAAGAGGAAGTTAAAATATCATTATTTGCAGATGACATGATACTCTACATAGAAGACCCCCCAAACTCCATTATAATAAAAAAAGACTCCTAGATATAATAGATAAATTCAGCAATGTAGGTGGATAAAAAGTCAATACTCAAAAATCAATAACATTCTTATACACTAACAGCAAAATCACCAAAGAAGAAATGAGAAGCTGCACCCTTTACACTAGCATCCAAAAAATGAAATATTTAGCAATTAATCTAATGAAAGAAGTAAAGGAACTATACAAGGAAAAATATAATACCCTGAAAAAAGAAATTGAAGAGGACCTCAGCAAATGGAAAGGCATGCCTTGTAAATGGATAGGAAGAACAAATATTGTGAAAATGGCCATTCTCCCAAAACTGTTATACAGATTCAATGCAATCCCAATGCAAATACCACTAACAAACCTCATAGATCTAGAGAAATCACTCCTAAAATTCATCTGGAACCAGAAGAGACCTAGAATAGCAAAGGCAATTCTAAGCAGCAAAGCCAAGGCAGGACTTGAAGTTTTACTACAAAGCTACCATAATAAAATCAACATGGTACTGGAATAAAAATGGATTTGAAGATCATTGGAATAGACTAGAAGATACAACTATGAACACACTCAGCCACCTTATCTTTGATAAAGGGGCCAAGCATGTTCACTGGAAGAATGATAGTCTCTTTAATAAATGGTGCTGGAAAAACTGTCTTTCCATATGCCGAAAACTAAAATTAGGCCCATGCCTGTCACCATGTACTACAGTAAAAGCTAAATGGATCAAAGATCTAAATATTAAAACAGAAGCACTAAATCTGTTGGAAGACAAGTAGGTAAAAATCTTGAAGACATAGGGGTTGGTAGAGATTTCATGAACAAGAACCAAACTGTAAGGGAAATACTTCCCAGAATCAATAACTGGGATCACATCTTATTAAAGAGTTTCTGCATGTCGAAAAAATTCTTCAGCAGAGTGAAAAGAAAACCCACAAACTGGGAAAAAATGTTAGTGAATAGTCCCTCAGGTAAAGGACTTCTGTTTAGAACTTATAAAGAATTTTAAAAAATCAGACCCCAAAATTCAAAGACCCAATCCAAAAATGGGCATCCAAGATGAACACACAGTTCTCAGATTAAGAAATATAAATGGCAAATAAATACATGAAAAAATGTTCATCATCACTGGTCATTAGAGAAATGCAAATTAAAACCTCCCTGAGATTCCATCTCACTCCAGAAAGAATGGCCAGGATCAACAAAACTATCAACAAGAAATACTGGAGAGGATTTTGGGGAAAATGGAACTCTTCTGCACTGTTGGTGGGAGTGTATACTGGTGCAATCACTGTGGAGGTCTATCTGGAGATTCCTCAAAAAACTGGGGTTGGAGGCCCCATTTGACCCAGCTATTTCACTCTTAGGCATATACCTAGAAGAACTGAAAACATCTTACTTCGGTGATATATGTGCACCCATGTTTATAGCAGCACAATTTGTAGTAGCCAGATCTTGGAAACAACCTAAGTGCACATCAACTGAGGAATGGATAAAAAAATTGTGGTACTTTTATATAATGGAGTACTACTCAGCTATAAAGAATGGTCACATTGAGATATTTATAAATAAATGGATGCAACTTCAATCCATACTCATAAGTGAAATAGATCAAATTCACATGTATAAATACCATATAGTCTCCCTAGTGTAAGAAATGGTAAGAGTATAGAAGATTTTATGGTAATCATGGTTCACCAGTATATTACTTTGATGTTTTATGTTTTCATTCATTGTTTGGAATGGTTTTATTCTGTTTTTTTATCTTAATATATGTGATTGTATGAATAGTTACTTTGAAGAAAAGACAATATGGCAGCCATTGTTGATTCAATATCATCTTGCTCCGAAGTCCTACCATGATTTTGTTTTTCTGTTACCATTGGCTCTATCTTGCTGTGTCTTATTGGATTTTAATATATATGATAGTATAAACCAATTTTTTATGGAAAATGAGATAATACAGTAGCCATTGTTCATCTTTGGTTATTTGGTTCAGAATGCCTTGCAATACTTTCATTCTTTTGTGTGGTTTTATTCTATTTTGTTATGTTTGACATTATTTTGTTTAAAGCTAAACTCAACTATCTCAAAAGAGACATTATGACAGCTACTGTTAATATCCAATTGTATTTTTGCGAAGTGCCATGCTGCTTACGTTGTTCTGTTCTGATCTGCTTAGATCTGTCCTCTTTTGTTTTATTGTCTTTAAAATAAAAAAAATTAAAAAAAGAAACTTGAAGAACAAATACCATCCAACATCTACAATATATATTGTGCAAGGGTAAGAAACTTCTCAAAGAGGAAAAGTAACTGGGATAGGGGAAAGGAGGAAAGAAGGAAGGGAAAAGGACAAAAGACATAATTGTGTAGTTTTATGCTTAAGATAGCTAAGATGACTGTACTAATAATTGTATTAATTCTTAGAAAAGAACAATTAATACTCATATGATTTGATCAATTTTAAATGTCTCTATCTGGTTATCTAAGCAATCCTTTTAAAGGTAACAGTATGCAATATTACAACCATTGTTAAGTCCCTATCATTCTGTTTTGAAAATCTATGCTCTTAATGTTTTGGGTTTGTTGTTTTTGTTATTTGTTTGTATCTTTTGCTTTTGATTTTTCTTTTCTATGCCTGTTTTTCTCTTGTTAAAAAAGAATTGAAAGTTTTAATTTGAAAATGAAAACTCTATCATTCCTTAGAATGATCCTGTTCAGTTATAATTGACAAAATATAATAGAGATTTGGAAATTCAATTTTTCATGTCCCTAAAACTCTTGAGAAAGTCTACTACATGTAATGGCAAAACTATTTTATATCTTGCCAAGCAGATGATCCCTATATAGATGACATTTACAAATCTTAAATATAAGACCAACTACTGCATTTTGATTATAATAAAGCAGATTGAATTAAGACATATGCATGCAGAAAATATACATGATTATATATGAAAGGGCTGAGTTGTATTCAATAGTGTGTCAGAGAGACAGCTTAAAATCGTTCATGAGAATAAAATTTTACAAATTTCAGTAACTTTTCTAAGTGGCTATTAAAAATTTAATTGTATAAATATACATTTAAATAAATCATTTAATATAATAAAATCTCAAGCTCATCAGTTTTAATGATGTATTACATTGTATTATCTTTATTTTTGAAGTTATTAATTTTATTGTTTTAGTATGTTATTAATACAGTGGTATGATGTTGCACATATTTTTCTAATTTTCATGAATAATGTTCAATGCTGTTAGCTTCCTGGGGAGATTAGTACCACCAAAATTGGCAAGCAGTATAAACCAGAACTTTCATTTGTTTGCTTGTTTTTAAGAGTCAATTTTTAAACAATTACTGTCAAACCAATGGTTTTGGTCAAAAGATTTCAGAATGCTGACTGGCTTACGTTTATCTAGGAAGCACTAAATTATAAATTTCAGGCACATGGATTTCTTTATGCAGGCCCACTCATCCTTATCTCCAGGAAAGCCAGCCCCGGCAGAGGGGAAGTCAGAAGACGAGGACTGCTGAATTCCACCTAGCTCCTTTCACTGTCAGAAAACCACTCAAGTACTGCACATCTGTCAGATAAAACAAGACGAACCAGAAACATGATGAAAAAGTCTTCAGGTGATAGATAGAAACTATTTTATGCATTTTTAAGTAATTACTGTTTTCTGTCTAAATGACCTTTTTTTTTTTTCATACAGAGTAGTCAGCTCTTACAAAAGCAATCTGAGACTCCACTGAAGGTGGAATTAGTTTAGGAAGCGCTTTGCTGGATTACCACTGCATCATGGTTGATCTATGGAAATGCATTTCCTTCTATGCCTCCCCTCTTCACTGCAAACTTTCACTACAAACAGCAAGCTGGTCTTTTTCTGAAATTCAGTGAGAACACCAAGATATAATAACAGAACAAAATCATGAATCAAACAAGGGTACTCCACTGACAGCTTCATAAACAAGTACAGAACACATTGATCTTCATGCCAGCGAGATTTCTATTGCTGCATCAAAAATGGATTCATACACAGGTTTTCTGTCTACTAAGATGGATATAAAAGAGTACATTACTCAGATACAGTGTAAGTTAAATTTTTGTTTCTGCTTTCAGACTGGAGTGTGAAAGAAAAAGAATCACTGATAGCTTTGGAAGTAAAAGCCTCTGACAAATTGCCCACTGTGTCCTCTGTGCATACCCCTCATAATGTACCTTCTTTCACTATCTATTTGCATAAAAAGTATATTATGAAGTATAAGACATTTGAGGATCTATCTTGTTTAATTGCTTTATTTTTGCATATGGACTTTTTTCTTTTCCATTAAAGCATGGAGCCTATTCTTTTCCTGGTAATGCAATCGTAGTGTTTGCTTTTCTTTAACTGAATTTAGGGTCATGGACATACTGAGCAGAACTTACAGGATTTTTATACACTGTCTGCCTACAGACATTCATAGCCTGTCTCATCATCTACATCTTTCCAACAGATCAGTGTATTTGTTATGATTAATGAACCAATATTGACAGTTATTAATCAAGCTCATTGATTAATTTTGGGATTCATTGCTAGTATTATACTATGGGTCATTTTTAAATTTGTAATTCTTTTTAAACACTATTTCTGAAAAATGCAAATTATTTTGAGCATGCTCTACTGTGAGACATATCACTAGGACTGAATTTAAAATTTCAGTAAATTCACTTGAGAAAACGATTTATCACTAATCTTGTCTCTGTACGTTATAGCTCTAAAACATTATTTAATATGTGACTGGGTTCTATCACTTGCCTTAGAACTTAAAAGTGTCAGTAAAATAGTTATTTATGTTTAGTAAAAAGTAATGTAGTTTGAAGCACTCTAGAGGAAATTACAGGTGGATTAGACATCTTTCCATATCAATGATAAGATTCATAATCTTTATAAACATGATGTTCTCAGAATTTTCAAATAATTTTTTCACCTTTATATTGGTATGCATTTTGATCTCACCATTCATTCTCTTACAATTGTTGGTAAGTTTATAAAGGGCCCTATTTTGCAGAAAAATATTTAAAACATGAATTTTTGGAATTCTATAATATCTGCAATAATTTTTAACTAAAATTAGCATTCCAAAGTTAGCATAAAATATGAAAAAGGAACAGTTTTCACCTCTGAGGTGTGTTTTTACTAAGTTTAAATTCAGAATATTTGTTTTAGCTTTATTGGTTTTAATTTTAGATACATTTCACTTTTGGCCATTATTCTCCATAATAGAAAGACAAGGTTATATTCTCTGAGGAAAACATAGGAGATAAATGCAATAGCCTAGAAAGACTGAACTCTGAAATCTATTCACTAGAAACTCCTTTTTCTTCCTTTTCGGTTCTATATTAAAAAATATTCCTCAGTCATTCTATCATTTTGTACTGAGCTGACAGAATTCCATCAGAGAAATAAGTAACTGGCATCCTGATCAGAGAGGATATGTATATATTTATGTATTTTTTTCTTTTAAACAGTAAAAGCTCAATATTACTACCCTTTTTATTTGAACCAATTTTAAAATATGTTAAATACTGAAGAACTCATTTCCTACATGTACAAACACAAGGAGTAGATTTACAGATTCCACATTGAGCCACCAATATGTGCTCTTTTCCAATTGCAGGAGGTTTTGTACTTTTTTGTTCTGTTCTTTTTGGTGATAAATTATACAACATAAATTTTACTATCTCAGCCACTTTAAAGTATATAGTTTAGTAACATTAAGAAATTATATAATGTGGAAACATCAACTTCCATGTACAGATTTCTTTCATTTTACAATACTTGAAATTCACAATAGTTCTTCATGCCCTAGTCTCATAAACCCTGGTCATCATATTCTATTTCATCTCAAATTTTGAGCATTGAAAATAACTCTTATAAGTGGCATTACATGGTATCATTTTATAATGCACTTAGTGCCCTCACTATTCAGTCAAAAATTAAACCCAGTTTAATTTTTGACTGAATAGTATTTCATTAAATGTAAATACAATCTTTGCTTAGCTACTATTATTCTTTTGGAATTAGGTCACTTCCATAGTTTAGTTGTTATGAATCATGCTACTGTGATCATGAGAAATACAGTGTCTCAAAAATTAAGCTTTGAATTCTTTCTGGAGACTATATGTGGGTAAAAATACAGAAATAGATATATTGGCATTTACATACATACTTATATAGATACAAATTTATGTGCACATACACATATACCATATATGTATATACATATACCTATGTATCCAGAAGTAGAGTGATAGCTTGCATCTTATTTTTGATTGCCAAGTGTTATCTCTGATATGACTTTAAGTTCTATTCTCTTTTGATCTTGTACCTTTCTCTCTATGCACATATACTGTTCTTATTTCTCACACGTAAGTTTTGCTTTTGAATATTCTCATCCTTAATGCCTAGCTTGTCAAAGGAGAAACAGATAAATGTGGAGTAATAGAAAGAATTGTCTTTTAAATCATCTGGAGTTACCTTAGTTGAAGGAGGTGGAGCTCACAGCAATGGAGGCATATACAACAGTATTGTGATAACAGCTTTTTTTCTATACCTTTATGAGCAGAAGAAGAAATCAGTGATGAATACTCCATTTCTGAATTTGGAAAACATTGCTGTTGTAAATATTGGTCCCACAAACTGCATACAAGCTTCTTTAGGTACAAATGCATGGCTGCCTGCTGTGATGTGAAGGAGTGAGATTTAGGTAACCACTGCACAGCTCAGAGCTGACACTGACCAAAGTGAGGCCCTATTTAGTGTCCATGCCTACAAGATTCCATAGCTCCAGAATATTTACCCTCAATGATGCTGCTAATGTAATTGTTACCTGGGTTAAAAGATAGATTACTGATACATCTCAATTTTATTTTACTTTATTTTCTGAACTCCTTACATAAATAGATATGTAAATAGTTTAAATGATATATATGCTACTTAGCCAAGTTACTTATTCTAATGAAAAATGCAATTTAACTTGCATTGTGGTACATGCACAAAGAAGTATAGGAAACAACAGTAGTATGACCCAAAATGTCACATCAGGTTTCCAGCATAGAGAAAACTATTGGCAAACCTTCCTACTGTTACAAGATCAGGATAAACTTACCACTTTAAGTAATGGTTTATAAAGCTAATTATTAAAGTGCCCTCATTTGTCATCTATTAGGTAATTAATATTGAAAGTTGTTATAATTTATTCCCTCTGTTATTCCTTTGTATCCTCTGCAAGATCATTCCTGGTATTTGATAAAGTTTTAAAGTGTGAAGTTGACTAATTTCAAAAATTCTTAATAGTGGCAGTTGGGGATTTTAGCTCAGCAGCATAAGTGCCTGCCTGGCAAGCATGAGGTTGTGAGTTTGATCCTTGGCACTGAAAAAAGAAAAAAAAAGCCTTAATAGAAATATTTAAAGTGATAATAGTTTATTCTGTTTGTTTTCTGGTGATGATGATGCAAATATACAAATGTCCCTACTCACTGAATGGTATCATTTAAGAATATGAATCATTTATAATAAAAATACTTCAGTTTCAAATAACTGAAGTTTCAAAAAATGCCAGTGTTACTTATATGGGCTCACATTATTATTATAGGTATACTCAAGCTGTCAAAATGTCAGAAAGTTTTAATTTGCTTCCTGTGTAGTCTGAGTGGGTATAATACCTCTTGTGCACAGAGGAATTACCAGCTCTTACACCCAAGCTCTTGTGGTTGAATGGGACTGCTCTAGATTCTGCAGTAATACTATATTATGTCTTTGGTTAATCCTTTGGAAAAGCAAAAAAAAAAAAAAATAGAAAGAAAGAAAGAAACACAACCTAATTCTATTGAGGCAATAATCAGCATTGTTGACATTTCCTATTGATCAGAATGTGGAAATAAACACAGACATCCTAAGAGAGAAGAAACATGGATATTTATTCAGAGCCTGATTAGGGAAAAAGCAACTAATCCTTTCATTTGCCAAAGACTCAAAGACAAGTAGGAGCTAAGAAGGTTTTACAGTAAAAGAGAAAAACATTCAAATATGATCACAATTCATCCTTCTGGCATAGGAAAGTTGAAGGCAGGATATGTACATGCGGGCACTTTATCTTATCTATTAGGAGACTGTATTTGATTTATTGTTGTTGTTTTGCACTGTGTTGTGTTTTTGTTTTATCAGTCCTGAGTTCAATTTAAGGGTAACTTTAACCAACAGCCAATTGTTCATCTAGTTCTCACTGTTCCTGGCCAATTACTGTAAATTTTGTGAATTGGTTTCCACAATTTTTTTCTAAAGGTCTTTGCATCAGAATTCTCTTTGTCATCTATTTATTGGCCATATATATTTGAATATTAAGTCTATCAAGTTGATCACATAGTAACACTGAGCAATTTATTTGTGTTTTGTATAATAAATGCCCAGATAAATATCATTTTCTAATTAAGATAAGAACTTCACAGCCCATCCTTCTGTTTGGCCTTTCTGTGTTCTCATACATGGATTAAACTCAAACATATCATGAGAAATAACTTTCAAGTACGACAAATTATTAAGTAGAATCCAGCCACTTGGATCTTGAAGTTACTGTATGTTTTGTTTTGTTTTTCTCGGATCTGTATATAATTCTTGCTGGTTGTGTCCACGCGTTAAAATCCACCCAACATAGTGTTCAAGTAAAATCAGAAAAATTGCAATTTAGATTTCTGTTATGAAAGAATCACATAACTGTCCTCATTAAATTAAGTGAAAAATCCTGTAATGAAGAAATTGCTAAGAACTTTATCCTAGAAGTGGGACAAATTTATTGGGTAGCACATCTTTCTGTCAATGATTACACTGCTTTGCCAGTAGAATCTCAATCATTATGTCTGTGGTTCTCAAATAAACTTACTGCAGAATGATTCTTTGTATCATATTTTCTCTGGCTATCTGAAATAGTCATTCTTAACTACCAGTCTTGGGCCCCTTTACAATTGAAATTTATCATTCAGTTTTAGAGACTATAAATATCAAAGGTTTTCCCAATGAAAACAAGTAATTATATATATATATATATATATATATATATATATATATATATACATACATACCAAGGATCAAACTCATGACTTTGCATTTTCTGGGCAAGCATTTATGCCTTTGAGCTATATCCCGTTGCAAAATATTTTTAGATTTCTATGTATTGGAATGTGGGCAATTGTAAAACAATGATACTTAGAAATAAGTACTAATCCTAAAAATCTCTATATTTTTATGTACTACTTCTGTTCTTTTTCCACCAAAAGTATCTTTTGACTTAATTACATGTGACTTGCCACCATCTCTTAACAATAAGTTTCAAGGGAAAGGAAAATATCTTTATTTCATCAGTGCTGCTTCATTGTCTCATTAACTGTTGGAAAACAATTTATAGAAGATGTTTCATAAAGCTTCATAAAGCTTAAGGGCACAATCTTGTTTTGTGAAAGATATCATTAGCTTCAGTTTAGTATTTAGACTCCTATTTTTACAGACCTCAGTCATCTTGAAGTGCAAGCTGTATATAGTCAAAGGCCATCCTTAACGAAACTCATGTCATAATGATTTCAACAATGCTACACTTTTATCAAATTCATCCCTAATTTAATTTATCCATACCCCCCAAAATTAATTTATCCATACCCAATAAAATCCCCTTATCCCTTCATTATTGCCTTTAGCGTTATGAGCTTTTTTTAAAGGTGCAAATTTTTATTTTAGCTCATAGTTGGTAGAGGTTTTGGTCCATAGTTGTTTGGCTCCAAGAAATGGTATCACAGCAGACAGGCCAGCAGAGGAGAGATGCTTCTTGCCAGGACAGGTAACAAACAAAGCAATAATCAAGGTAACAGGATATATTCAGGTCCACAATGACCCACCTCTTCTCATCAAGCTTCACTTTCCAGCATCAGACTTTGTTTTAAAATCATCAGTGGACTAACCAATAACACATACTCATGGTCCATGATCCAAAATTTACAACCTGAAAGCATAAGCTTTGGGATGACTTCAACATACAAACCATAATATTCCTCTCCTCCCCCCAAAACACTCATGTGCATCCCATTATGCAAAGAGCTAGACCAATTCTAAGAGTTTTAGCATTGCTCAAAATTTCAAGTCCAAGTTCTCCTCTGAGAGTTAAGGTAAACTGTTAGTTGCAAGACTGTAAAAATGAAAAGAAAGTTAAACACTTCCAACATTCAATGACATAATATAAACATCAACACTCCAACACCATAGAAATAGGGGGCTAGAGAGTAAGGGGACCAGAGCAAGACCAAAATACAGCAGGGCAACATTAAATTCTATAGTTTCATGTCCGGTACATGGTACAATCAGTGTATAGATGTGAGCTCCAAATAACTTGTGTGCCTCAATCCCTAAATAGTTGTAGCTCTCAGGGTATCTCTCTTGATCCAGCTTTGCTCACTTCTGGCAGTTTCCTTAGATGACCCATATTCCTGGCTTCTCCAAACTTCTAGAGTCTTTACTGGACTTTCAGTTTCATACACACAGATTCACAGACTGCCCTCTCAGGGGCAAACTGCTTGATCTCCCAGGAAATCTCCAGAAATCTGAGTGGAAGCCTTCCTGACCCCACAACTCTTTGATTCTATTATAGATTTTATTGGTCTATCATCTATCGTTGAAGTTATGTGCTCAGTGGAACAGTCCAGGATTCTAGACCATATTTTTTTAATGGACATTGTTGCACTGCTAATACATGCCACATACTTTAGATTTTCTTATGACAACATGCTATTTTAAATATTAAATTCTATATTATTTAAAATATTTCAGTTGACAAAGCAGAAATTCAAAATTTATATTATATAAATAAATTCATCAATCTTTTATATAAAATTTGAAGATTGTGATTTAAATTTATATGTTGTATTTAATAAGATTTTAGGCTTTCTCTAGCTTATTGCTTTATTTAAGATGTGATTTCCATTTCATGGTATATTATGACCCTTACAATGTTTTCCACCTTTCTAAACTAATTATAAGAAAAAATATAAGAGTTGGACTTAATCCATCATTTTAAGACACAAAGAGATATTAGGTATAGACTAGATGTTCTTTGTATTTCTACACCTTGTGATAAGGTAATTAGGAAATTCCAACTTCATTCTAGGCATAGAAGTTCTATTACTCATAATTCAAAATTTTTAAAAAATGTCTACTATGTAAAAATAAACAAAGGTAAATAGATAACCATTCTACATATGAAGAAATTAAGAGATTTAGGAATAGTATAATTATAAAGACTCTAATTTCTAGAAATGACAATTCAATGTTTAGAAGTTGAATAAAAACAAATACTTCAAAAAGTATAAAACCTATGAAAATCATGTCCTAGTGTAGGGAAAGGGTAAGATAAATGTTTTTGTAATTTTTAATAATATGTGGAATGATGACGTTATTTCATTGTGGGTAGTTATTACTTTGACAAACAAGTAAAATCCTTACTTAAGCATGAAGCAAGAGGAATATGTAAAAAGCAAAAAAGGAAATAAGACAGATGTTATCAACAATTATAAAATAATCAACTGATACAAAACTCAAATAAAGAAATATTATATGATTTTCAAACCTTCACTTTTTATATAAAAGTAAAGATCCTGGCCAGTGTCTCAAGAAGTGGTTAAAATTTCACATAAAATGTATGATCTCATAGACTTGAATATGCAGATGATATGAATCAATCACAGCTTGAAAGTGGGGAGAGAAAGTTCTTTCAAAACAGAGCAACATAAAGCTATAGGTTTCTTCACTATGATCTGGGTCTAAATTCTGGTCTGCTTAATGAATGTAAATGTCTAAGAAATAATCCAAATAGTACAACTAAGTCTAAAAGAACTGAGCAATGGTTTTTGCTGCATTTCTGTGGTAACAGGCACACGTATATCAAATCTAGGAGAGTTAGCTGCCTATTAAATGAACAAACAAGAAAATAATTCTTAACAAAACAGCCCAATTGAGGATATATTCCACAATGTCTAGGATGAAAATGTAAAATTATTAGTTAGACATGTAGAAAGAATGATCTTGTCTTAGTCAATTTAACCTATCATAAAATATCATAAAGAACATAGCCTATAAATAAAAGAATTTATTTCTTCTTTTTCTATTGGACTTTTATGTCAGTAATCAAGGTAGCAGAAATACTGAGTTGTGGGAGAAAGTATACTCTCTGCTCCATAGAAAGTCCTTTTTTACTGTGTCTTCATATGGTAACACAATGAGAAGTCCCATTGAAGTTTCTTGTATGAATTCTATATTAGGGCTTCACTTTCAAGACCTAAACATGTACAAAGGTTTACATTATAATATCATTATTTTGGGAGTTAAGTGGTCAAATATTCAAACTGTAGAAGACCTTTCCTGAAGGGAAAGGACACTTCAGAGTGATACACTTCAGTGGAACCTAATTGCTGCATTAGCAGAAAAGATTATAAAATAGTTATTAAAACTCAATAAATAGTAAAAATACAGCACGAACATAAAAAATAGTATCAACAACTACATGCATGCAGCAAACATAAAAACAAATAAAAACCTGAGAGCTTGTAGCAATGTTGAGTAGAAGCAACAAATCAGAAGGCATTACAATACTGACTTTGAAATGTACTAAAATAGTGCAATACTCAAAACAGCACTATTGGCAAAAATATAATAGGTAGACCAAGAGAGAAGACTAGAGACCCTACCAGAATTAAGCTCATGTATTTATAGTCAACTGATATTCATTAAAGATAATAAAGACATGCGTTGCACAAAGGCCATCCTTTCAATAAATGTTGCTGGGAAAATATACATATGTAGAGGAATAAAACTAGGTTCCTATCTCATCAGTTACACAAATCAACTCAAAATGAATTAAATACACAACCATAAAACATGGAATTATGAAGACAGCAGAAGAAAACATATGGCTAATGCTTCAGGACATTGCATGAGCAAGAATTTCTTGAAAAAATTCCCCAAAGCATTAAAAAACATAAAATTATGGGATTCAGTGAAATAAAAAAATCAGTCTAGCAAAGAAAATGTCAGGAGATTAATAAGACATCTTCAAAATGGGGGAAAATTTTAAAATCTATACATCACAAAATAAATTACCATGCAAATATATAAAACAAATACCAAAAACTCAAGAGCAAAAATGAAATAAATAAAATAACCTAATTTTTAAAAAAGCAAAAAAAAAAATTAATACATAGTTCTCCAAAGAGTATAGTTCATATGGCTGGCAGTTCTATGAAAAGATGCTTGGCCTAGCTAATTGAGGAAATGCCAATTATTACAAAGGAGCTATCACCGCATCCAAATAAAAAGGCTATTATTTCAAAAAACAGACAACTGTTGTGGAAATTGCAAGCAAAAAGAAAATCTATTGGAGAATATGAATTAGTACAACAGTTATAGAAAACACTACAGAATTTAACAAAAACACTCAAAATAGAACTGTCATAGAATGCTACATTCTCAAACCTGCTTTTATATCTAAAAGAAAAGAAATATGTCAAAAAGACATCTACTTGCATTTTATTTGCTGCATTACTACCAATATTGAAGAAATAAAATATAAATGTTTATCACTTGATAAGTGGATAAAGAAATTATGGTATGTATATGCAAATGAAACTCTAGCCATAAAAAGGGATGAAAATCTGTTATTTGGTGAAAGGTGAGTACGAGTGCAGATGATTATACTGTGTGCAATAAACTAGACATTGGAAGGTAAGTTTGGTGGGTCTCATTCATACATACAGGATTGAAAAGTTGATTTAGAAACTAAATATACAATGCTTGTTCCCAATGGCTGGAGAAAAGAGGGAGAGAGACAATGGATCAATGAACGGTAAGTTGCATCTGATAGGGATATAAGTTCAACAGTGCTATTAAAAAGTAAAGTAAACAGGCTGGAGATTTAGCTCAGCAGCGTAAGCGCCTGCGCCTTGCAAGCGTGCGGTCGTGAGTTTGATCCCTAGTACCGATAAAAATAAAAATAAAAAATAAATTAAAAATAAAAATAGCCAAAAGTAGGGTAAACAGAAACAATAATAATTCACTTAGTGTGCTTTTCAAAATCTAGGAGAAAGCATTTTGAATGTTTTCACTATAAAGAGATGGAAAATATTTAAGCCTATAGATATGTTTAACATGATTAAATATGCTGCAAACATATTTTGAAACCTCACATTGTAGATTCTATAATAGATCCTGCTTAGATGTCTCTAAATAATGGTTTGGCAAATAAAATTTTAAAAAGCAAATCTTGTTTTTTGTAAGCAACATTTTACTGATACCCAAACATATTAGTTTTTCTATCTTCTATTTTCATTTGACAACAACAGTTACCGATAATTTCACCTGAAAGTCTTAAAATACATTCTTGTCATTTACTGAAAAAATTGCCCTGCTACAAATTTTGATGGTAAAAAATAGTAAGAAAATATTATTGGCACACTTTTATTAATAAATTTGAAAACTGATAAATATGCAACATCTTTGAAGAGAAATCAACAAAGTAACTGAAGAAATGTAAAAACACAATGACTTTTGTTGCAGAAAGAAATTGTCTTGACAATTTAAAATCTTTCTATAACATAAAAACAAGCCCAAATACTTTCAGTAGTAAATTAAATCATATATTTTTTAAAAAACAAAAATACAGAAAACATTTTTTAAAAAATCATTGAACAGGAAATACTAAGTCATGAGTTTATCATTTTTATGGTGTTAAATATGAAAAACACATGACACTTAAAATTATAAATGAGTCTCCTTATATACATAAATGGATCACAGAAGTGAATTCTTCACAGAAGACATGACAATCCAGATACTGAAATGTTGAAGAGTTTGTCCCAGAAATTCTGTGTTGATATGTCATTAACAAATTAATTCGTGTGACAAATCATATTGCTGTAAGAAAAAAAGAAATGCATGACCATCCTAAAAGATATCATAAGTTTTTTGGCAAGATTAAACATATAGCCATTATTTTTCACAGCAAAGTAGAAATAACTAGATTATATGTATAATTTCTATATCAAAACTCATGTTTATTGGTAAGAAATTGACAACTTTCTCCTTAATTATGAGGAAAGGAAAATATATTTTGTTTCACCACTTCTACTGAAAATTGTCCAAGATGTTTTCATAGTGTAAGCAAGAAAAAAAATTAAAACGTACTGTTTAGAAATAAATGTGCATTTTCACTATGTAACAAATATTTAATATTTGTGTAAAAAATTCTGAAAATTCTGAATTTCAAAGCTTGGAATTTAACATGATCTCCAAACACAGTTGATATATAAAAATATAATGTTACATGTAGCATTAATAAATCATTAGGGAAAAATTTTTAACTCTATGTTAATTCATATTTTAAATTATAAAATAAAGGGCTCTTTGGAATGTATATTTGAAAAGTATACACACAAGAATCTACATATTTTGGAAGTGACAGTGTAACTGGGATTTTTTTTATTGTTGTTAATGAATTTCTTGGTAGAATGCAATGCCTTTTAATTTGTGAGAAAAATATGTTAATTCAAATATTAAAAATTATTAAAATTCTCCAGAAGTGATACCACTTGTTTGTAAATTGTGAGAAAATTCATTTTATTTTTAGATGGCTAATCATCTTTCTCATATTTGTTAATATTAATAATTTCACTGACTCATCTCTATCATTGTAGAGCATAACACATTTTTTGTCATAAAGACCAAAACCATGGTGTCCCAAATGCTTCTTGATATTTTAGAATATTTTTGTTGATGAATTATCAATTTTAGTTTTATGAATTTTACTATATTAAACAGGAAAAACATCATGTAATAAAACTGTTGAATTTTTAATAATTTTTGAGTCTTTATAAGCATTTTGAGCATCAACTGCTTTTCATTTATAAAATCTAAAAAAATGGCTGGGCATTTACCTCAGTGGCATAAGTGCCTGCTTGGCAAGCATGAGGTGATAGAGTTTAATCCTCAGTTTCAAAAAATAAAAAATAAAAAAATCTAAAAAAGAACAGAAACAAATTCCTACATGAACTACAATGAAAATATCAATACCGCTCAATAGAAGCAATAATCTTTATTGTAATTATCACACCAAAGGCAGCCTTCACACATGACAACAGCACATTCCATATACACATATTGCTTTTAGTGACAACACATGTGTTTTGCTTTCATGATATTATTCTAGGACATACTTCACCTTTTTCTGGTCTTCCTATTTATTTAAGAGGTTCTTATTTTATTATGCAATGTGTAGTGAACAGGAACATAAAATATCAATAAAATAAATATTACATTCTTAGTATAAAAATTGCACATTTAGAACAAACATTAAAATTTTCACATCTGTTGTGTATTTGCTTACAAAACCTGACAGAAAGCATCAGAAATAATAACTACATGAACTATATTGTAAATGCAAGCAAAATTCTACCACAGAAATAATCTTTGCTTTAACTATCACACCCAAGGCAGTCTTCACACATGATAACTGCATGTTCCATGCACATCTCATTTGCACTGACAGCACATTTGCTTCACTTTCTCTTCCTATAAATCAAGCTGTTCTTGTAGCATCTCTTGTCTTCCTTTTTCTTCAGGGACTTTCTACTATATTGTGAAATGTGCACTTAGCAAGGAAATAAGATATCAATTAAATAAAATATCAAATGTGTAATGGGTACTTACGATAGACATTTTAATATAACATAAGACATTTTATAACATAAAATTAAGTGATAACTTCAGTAATAAAAACCTATGAGAACTACAGTAAAATGCCAGTGGAATTCCTCAACAAAATTATTTGCTGCAATTTTAACACCAAATCAGTTTATATACATGAAAACTGCACGTTCTGTACACAAATATCATTTATACTGATAGCACATATATTTTCCCTATCCTTTCTTGTAGGCACAGTTGATATCTTTCTGTTTTTCCTGTTGTCATACTATATCTTTGGGAGGTTATGCCTGCTTGTCCAACTGTCAGTTCACTAAATTTTTATATCACTTTTCCATATTTTTTTACATCCCTGCAGTTACCATGAAAAGTTCCTGCTAAGTACAGCATATCTATGATTGCTTTTAGTTCTATTAGAAAAAGCATCATAATAAATATGTTTTTGAATGTGGCTTTTAGTGCCTATGGAACATTTTACTTTTATTTCAGCCTTTGTTTATTTTCAGTGTCTTATAACATTTCATCTATTACAATTTTCAAAATTGAATGACATTGCTGAATTAACTCTAGTCTCTTATGCTTTATACCTGCCAAGACCTTTGCTATGTTTTTGGACATAGTTCTAACATTGAAACATTCCAATTGGTTGTGTGACTGTCTTGAACATTTTCACTAGTCAAAAATGTACTCATATTGCTATTTTCTTCACCATCCAAATCAAGGAGGTCTGCATTCCCTGTGTCTGTGTCAGTCAATTCTTGCACCATTTTACTGTAACACATGGCCAACATCAAAGTCATCATCATCATACACCCCTACCACTCCTTGGTTTTTAAAACATCATCTAGGCATTAGTAGTCTGATGATTCACTGTTGACCTCCTACAAAACTTGCAAAGCTAGTTTGCAAGTTTTCATGTGCCGTTTTGCTAAATTGGACTCCCTCGACCAGAAAAATCAAAAGAAAACTTCAAAAACAAATTTTAGAGAGGTGTGATGCTCAGGTAAGCAAATGAAACTTGTTTTATAGAGGTGATTTTATAAGAATGTAAGGTGGAGTAACTTAGGAGCATCTTCAAGAAGATGCACAAAAGATGTTTAGAAGTCAAATGAGACCTTATTCTTTATCAAAGAGTGATAAGGCAAAATCTGATAAATCAAGAATGAGAAATTGCATTAATTATCTACTATACATAACTTATCATTCCAAATCTTTGTATTACAGTTAATAAGTATTTACTATCTCACAGTTTCTGAGAGTTAGGAATTTAGGCAAAGAATAACTGAAGGCTTTTGATTGAGGATATTTCTGGATCGGGAATAAAATTGTCAATGGGTATTTTGTTTCAATCTCGAGATTTATTCAAAGGGAGTAGTGGGGGGGTCTTTTTCTAAATTCACTCAGGTAATGTTGGTAGGATTTGGCACCAGCACCAAGTATAGGTCATATCACGAAGCTACCTAACATCTGGAAAGCTGATCACTTCCAGAGTTATGTAGTTAGTAGAGAAAGATGGAAAATCAAAGATAGGAATCACATAATTTTTATAATGTGATTTTGAAAGTAATGTATTTCTTTAAAATTATTTAGAAATGAAATTTCTAAATAGAGATAATACCTAAGGATGAACCTCTTGGTGGAGAAGGAGATTTAAGGGGCCATCTGGTTGACAGTGTGCTCTTAACAATTTGTACATTTCACTAGTAAATGGTGTATACTGGTATGAAATCATAGATAAGTGGGCATAAGAGGAGAAAAAGCAAGATAAAAAGAAAAGCAACCACAGAGAAGAGTTGAAGTTAGTTCAGCTGCTAAAGTTTTCCCAAATGCTACAATTATTGTGAAGATAAAAAAGAAATATAAATATTTCTGTAAATAATTAGAAGACAGCAATTCAAATGTGAATAAAACAAGTGTTTTAAACATTATTAACATTATTAAACATTATCAACATTAAAACAGAATGTTATAAAGCACAATGGTGACTTTAAAAAATTATGTTTAAAAATAAAAAAAGATGATAGACATAAAAATGAAACCAAATTTCAAAATAGGATAGTAGGACAGTTACAATAGTTGATAAACTGCATATTGCTGTCTTCATGGTAGTTTTTTGGAGTACAAGACAGAGGCAGGATATCTTATCCAAATAATATTAGCTCAAAACTTTTTCAGTGAACTAGGAGAAACTAGCTGTATATGTATCTTGAACTATCTTGTGTATACATATATATTTTCCTTTTTCCCTTCCTTTCCCCTTTTCCCCATCACAGTTTGTGTTTTCTTTTGAACAGATTCTTCCAAATTCACAGTATCCATGGTACATTCCAATTTTGCTTACCCATTCAGTTTCTTATACCAGTGAAACAATACGGTGTTTACACACAGGAGTCTGATTTTATATATATATATATATATATATATATATATATATATATATTCTTTGTCCGTGCCTCAGTTGATGGGTATTTGGGTTATTTGCAAGATTTAGGCATCACAACTCATGCTGCTATAAATGTGGATGCATATATATCATTGTGATATGATGTTTTTAATTATTCTCAGAAGATACTCAGAAGGGGAATATCTGGGTCAAAAGGGACCTCTAGTACTACGTTTTTAAGAAATCTCCACATTGACTTCCATAATGGTTACTCTAAGCTACAACCTCATCAAAACTGGAGAAGGATTTGTGTTTTCTCACAGCCTCACCAGTATTTGTTATTAGATTTTTTGCAGATAATCATTCTTTCTGAGATCAGATGGAATCATAGTGTCATTTTAATTTGCATCTCTCAAATGACAGAAGATGATGAACATTTTTTTTTTCATTTGTTTATTTGCCAGTTGTATTTCTTCATCTGAGAAATATACATTCATCTCAGATGCCCATTTTTGGACTGGGTCTTTGAATTTGGGAGAGTCTGAGATTTTCAAATCTTTATATTCTATAAATATATAAGTACTTTTTCTGTAGGACAGCTGGCTATAATTTTTTCTCATTCAATGTATTGTCTTTTAATTCTGGTGGTGATTTGTTTTATTTCATAAAAGCTTTTTAATTCGGTCAGGTCCCATTTGTTGATTCTTTGTACTATTTCCCTTGCAGTCTGGTTTTTGCTGATTAGCTGCCAACAACAATGTCTGAGATTTCTGCCTATTTTTCTTACAGTAAATTTAGTGTTTCCTTTTCAATATCTACATCTTTGATTCGTTTTCACTTTACTTGCATGATGATAGACATGGGTCTAATTTTATTCTTCAGCATGTGGAAAACCAGTTTTCCAGCACCATTTATTAAAGAGGCTGTCATTCTTCCACTGAACCTGTTTGTCAAAGATAACATTGCTGAATGTGTTTGGATATGTGTCTGCATCTTCTGTCCTGTTCCACTGATTTTCAGGCCTGTTGTTCTTTTTTTTTTTTTGGCCAGGACCATACTGATTTTTATCATATTAGCTTTGTAGTGTAATTCCAGGTCTGGGATTGCGATGTCATCTCACTTGCCTTTGTTGTCCAGAATTGTTTTTTGCTATCTAAGTCATTTCTGGTTCCAAATGAATTTTAGGAAGGTTTTCTCTAGATCTGTGATGTAAGCTAATGGTATTTGGATTTGGATTGCATTAAATTTTTATAGCACTTTTGAGTGTATTAACATTTTTATTATGTTGGTTCTTCTCCATGCGCAAGTGATGCCTTTCCATTTACTGACACCCTCTCTAATGTCTTTTCATAGGGTGGTGTAATATTCACTATATAGATCACTTGTATCTTTTGTTAGATTGACTCTTATTTTTTTTTATTTTGGATGTTATTGTGAAGGGTGTATTTCCCCTAGCTTCTCTATGAATTTGCTGCATATGTGCAAGAATATTATTGATTTTTGAGTTGACTTTGTATCCCACTACATTACCAAATTTGCATATTGAATCTACAAATTTTTTGATGGAGTTATGGGGTTTTCTATGTAGAGTACTATGTCATCTGCAAATAGTAGTGATTTAATATCTATCTTTCCTGTCTTTATTCCTTTCATTTTTTCCTCTTGTCTAATTGTTCTGACTAATGTTTCCAGAAATATATTGAATAGGAATGGTTATAATGAATATCCTTGTCTTGTTCCTGATTTTAGAGTGAAAACTTTCAGTTTTTGATCATTTAATATGATGTTAGCTGTTGGATTGTCCTAGATGGCTTATATTAGATTGAGGTAAAGGCCATTTATTCCATTTTTTTTTTAGGATTTTTATCATGAATGGGCGTTGGACTTTGTTAAATGCTTTTTCTGCATCTATTGAAATGATCATGTGAATTTTGTCTTTGGTTCTGTTAATATGGTGTATTCCATTTATTGATTTGTGTATGTTGAACCATCCCTTCTTCCCTGAGATGAATCCAAATTGGTCATGATGTGTAATTTCTTGATGATTTGCTACATTCTATTTGCCAATATCTTATTAAGGATTTTTGCATCCATATTCATTAGGGATATTGGCTGTTAGTTTTTTTTCTTGGTTGGGTTCTTCTCTGTTTTTGGAATCAGAATAATATTTGTTTCCAAGAATGACTTGGGAAGTAGTGCTTCCCTTTCAATTTCTTTAAAGAGCTGTGGCACTATTTCTCCAAGTTTCTTATAGACCAGTGAATCCATCAGGACCTGGACATTAGTGCTGTTGGTAAATTTTTAATTATATTTTCAATTTTATTGATATCAGTTTCTCTAGAATTTTTATATCTCCCTGATTTACTTTAGAGAACTCAATTGTGCCTAGGAATATCTTCATTTCTTCTGTATTTTCCATCTTATTAAAGTATAGGTTCTCATAAGAGGAGTTGATGATATCCTGGATTTCTGTCAGATTCACTGTGATTTCTTCTTTTTCTTTCCAAATTGCTTGAATTCGTGTTTTTTTTTCTTTCCTTTTTTTGATGAGTTTGGCTAGTAGTCTATCATTTTTATTTATTCTTTCAAAAAACATCTTTTTGTTTCATTAATTCTTTGGTAGCTTTCTTAGTCTATTTCACACTAATTTGTGCTCTTGTCTTCATAATTTTTTTCCTTCATATGAACTTTGGGTTTGATTTGCTCTTCTTTTTCTAGAAGTTTGATTTTCAATATTAGGTTGTTTATTCGAACTCATGCTGTTTTCCTGTTGTTTGAGTTCATCACTATAAATTTCCTCATAGAACTGTTTTCATTGCATCCTGCATGTTTTTGTATATTGTACTAGTATTATCATTTACTTTTGGATATTGTTTGATCGGGTCTTTAGTTTTCTCTGTGACTCATTAGTTGTTTAAGAGGATATTGTTTAATTTCCACATGTTAATGTACTTTTCATCATTTTCTTTGTCATTTAGTTCCATTTTCATTGCAGTATGATCAGATAGTTTGCATGAGATGATTTCAATTTTCTACACTTACTTAAAAGTGTTTTGTTAGCTAATATATGGATCTATTTTGGAGTATATCCCATGTGCAGCTGAGAAGAATGAGTATTCTGATGTTTGTAGAACACTTTGTAGACATCTACCAAGACCATTTGTTCACAAGTCTTGTTTAATTCTAATATTTGCTTGTTGATATTTTGTCTAATCAACCTATCCATTTGTGAGCATGGGGTATTAAGATTGTGACTTCAATTGTGTTAACACTTATTTGGTTTTACATGACTCTTAATATTTGTTTTATGCAGTTGGGTGAACCTGTTGTGATGCATAAATATTTATTATTGTTATCTCTTCTTCTTGGAGTTTTTCCTTAATGTGTATATAGTGACCTTCTTTGTCTCTTTTGATCAGATTTGTCTTAAAGTTTGCATTGTCTGCAAATAGAATTGCTACTCCTGTTTTATTTTTAGGGGGGTGGTTCCTGTGGCATGGAGAATTGTTTTCCATTCTTTGAATTTTACTTTATGAATTTCTTTTTGAGATAATGTGTTTCTTGAATGCAGAATGGTTATGGATCTTTCTTCTTAACCCATTCTGTCAGTCTCTTTTTTTGACTGGTGATTTGACACCATTTATGTTGATGGTTATAACTGATATGCATTGGTTTTCTTTTCAACATCGTTTCCTTGTTATTTGTTCCCTGTCTTTCTGCTTGCCCTGCCTTGCTAGGCTTCTTGTGATTGGTGTTTCTTTGTTTATAGTCCTCATTTTCTCCTTTTAATATGTCTTTTAGAAAATTTTGTGGAGCTGGTTTAATAATCATAAATTACTTCTGTTGTTCTTCATCATGGAACTATCTTATTTCTCCATCAATTTTGAAAGATAGTTTTTCAGGGTACATTAATCTGGTTTGAAGATTGTTTTCCTTTAAGGTTTAAAATTCTCCATTCTAGGCTTTTCTTAATTTTAAGGTTTGTGCTGAGAGGTCTTCTGTGATTTCTTCTGTGATTCTAATGGGCTTTCCTGTATAGGTGATGTGTTTCTTTACTCTACCTACTTTTAGTATTTGGTTCTTGTGCTGAAATTCAAAAATCTTAATTATTAGATGCCTTGGTGAAGATTCATTTTGATCATGGGTATTTGAAGTTCTAGATGCTTCACTTATTTGCATGTTAAATTCTTCATCCATGTTTGATATGTTTTCTGTCATTTTGTTGTGGAGAGGGTTTTGATGGTTTTTGTGCTATTTCCAGATTTCTTACTGATTCCAATCAATCTTCTGTTTTTCTTTGTTTCATCTTTTAGCATGTGGATTAATTTTTTCTGATCTTTTGAGATTTTTAAGATATCTTTCTTTTCCCTGTTGTTAGTTGTGTTCTTGTCTTCTATATCTGATATTCTGTCCTCACCTTCATTCAATCTGATGCCTATATTTTCAACAGAATTTTTAATCTCCTACCTTTCTGTTTGGGTCATTTCACTGATTCCATTTGTTGTCTATGTTTGGCATTCATGATTTCCATAGTGTTCCTGAGCTCCTCTATTTGTTTATCTGTGTCTGCTTTAATGTCTTTCATTTGATAGTCATTTCTTTTTACATCTTAAGGATTATTTTTTCTATGGCCCCTTCCATTTTTTTCACTTCTGCTGCTATAATTTTAGAGTTCCATATGTTGACTCCTGATTTCCTCTCTCTGTGTTCTGGATTTATCCAAGGTTAGCTGGGTGTTTGGAATTCTCTTTTGCCTCTTTGTCTTGTTATTTTCTAATTTTTATGTTATTTTGTTTTCTGTGTAGATGCTTTTAGATTTATAATGTTAGACAGCCTTATTACTGATGTGGAAGCTTTCCTAAGAGTTGTCTGTTACTTGGAATGTCTCCTCCTGTTAGCACCACTGTCCTGGGACAGTGAGGGAAGGAAGGAGTGCATACTTACACTCCTCTCACAGGTGTCACCATCCAAGGCAATGAGGAAAGTGCAGAATGCAGACTTACACTCCTCTTGCAGCCACCATCATCCTTGGGATGCTGGAGAAAGTACAGAGCAGGGATTTACATTCCTGTTTCTGGCACCACCATCCCAGGGACAATGGAGGAAACACAGCACAATGGTGAAATTTGAGGACACAGAGTGCTAAAAAGAAAATTAATCATCCAGTTAAATAGGTCAAGATAAGATCCCAGAAGCAAATATGGAAAAGAAAAAGGAGCTACAAAAGAAAGAATAAGAGTCAATGAAAATTCTTACATGTATAATTAGATGTTAAAGAAAGAAGACATGTAAAAAGAAAGATATGTTTTAATAAGCTAACATTATTTAAAAGGGAATGATGAACAGAAAGCATAAAAAACCAGAATGTAATTCAAACTCTAACAATATAAGAGTTACAAGAACTCAGAACAATAAAGAAACACTTTACAGTCAGAAAAAAAAGCAAATTACTTTTCAATTGGAAACCATTAGACTGCCAGTTATATTCCAAAAACAAAAGTAGGAGCCAGAAGATAAAATTCTGTCTTCAGCATGCTGGAAAATATTTCCAATCTCAAAATCCCACATACAGTGAAAGCTTCCTTTACCAATATATCTGGTACCAAATTCTATTCACATCATTGAAAACTGAAATTTCTGACTAATACCAAGTTCACACTCTTTAGTTGCTTTCAAGCAAAAATAGTATTAAGTGTTAGTTTATAGTTTTGTAGAATGGAACAATGTAATTGTATACATGTAGGGATTTTTAAATGCACATATATTTTATAAAACAATACTATTTTTAGAATTCAAGAGTACATATTAAAATCTATTTTGAAAATAGGATAGACATTGGAATGGAAGAGTTATAATAAAGATCTCCACTTTATCATCATTTGTAAAAATATTAATTAATATTAGAGTTTAATTAAAATTTTCATGACTAAATGCTGGGATAAATATAAATTAAATGCAGACTTTTTCAACAGTATAAAATTATACTAACATATTAACTTGTGAGAAGACAGAGGACATATATAGGGAATAGGTACATTTATAAATTTTGCCAAATGATATAGAATTCTAACAGCTGATTTGGCCAAGGTAGAAAATAATAACCAAGGAGAAGTAACTGAAGAAAAACAACAGCAACTACTTTATAAATTGATATAGTATTTACAAATGCACAATGTTCATTGTATTATTTTCAATAATGAAAAAATTAAAACTAGGCATGTTACTTTCAATCAGTCACACGTGTGAAGTTATGAAAATCTATTAGGTAACTTGTAAATTTGACCAATGAAAAAATGCTAACATATTTACTATTTAAATAGTCCCTTAGAAATTAAAGAAAAAAAACATGTTAATAGTTAATTCAAAAATAAAATACTGAGAAGGCCCAATACAAACTAATATATTTTAAAATTAAATAAGAGCTGCACTTGTAATCCAAAGATGTTCTGATTGTTCCTTCTTTCTAATTAAAATTGTTTTTGCAAATCTTGTGAAATAGGGTCTCCCAGGCACTCTAAAAAACTGTTGGGAATGACACAAACTTTGAGTGTCACTTGGTAGCACATCAATAACATTAAAATAATTGCTTCTTTGACTCAATAATATTCCTTCTCGAATTTACTCTAAGAAGCAGTTAATGATTACAAAACTTTTTGTATAACAATGGTTAGTGGTTTACACTGTAACTTTGAAACAATACAGGTATAAACATGAGTTAACTATAAAGAATATAATAGACTGATTTTAGTAGGCTTGTAGAACAGAGTTTCATTGAGCCTTGTATATATTTTTAAAGAATGTGTATCAATTACAGAAAAATATAATGCCTTATCAGTTAAATAGGGAGACCCTTAAAGTGAAACATAACATTTTAATTTTATTTTTGTAACAAGTATGAATAGAAATATTGCAATAAAATCACAAGGTATGAGGTGTGATTGATTAGTAATATTATGAAGTTTTAAATTTTAAACATAATGCAGTAAAAAGCACATTGCATAAAACTCCTTCAAAATATATTGCCTTGCTTAGTTCACAGACCTTATTCTTGCCACTTTCTGTGGCAGTTCTGGTAAGACATTTTTTGTGAATGTCTTCATTGTCTGTCAACACTGCTTCAATGTCTTAAACCGATTCAGAACACTGTGACCTTGGGGAACTAGGAGAAGTTGCAAGGTGCCAGATCGAATGAATAAGGATGGACAAGGATGCAGTGTAAAGTTTGTATAAGGCCGTCTTTGCGTTGGATGACACTTAGCACCAGCATTCACCATTACTTGTTTTGCTACTTCTAAATTCACTCAAAATGGCCTCCAACATTGTTTCAGAAAGTGGAAAGAACCATGGGATAAGTGTGTTTGAACAATGGGGAATATGTTGACGCAATATATCAATGGTGATATTCTTTTTACTGTCACAAGTTTTCTTTTTAATTTGAATATTGATCATATTCATATTCTGATCATCCTTGTATATACATATATGTCAATAGGTTTTAGATGTATTGCTGATTTTGTCTTCTTTCCTGCATCTTACAGTTAATAACTGATTCTGGAATCTATAATTGATTACATAAAGAATAGTCACTGATAAGTATTACTATGAATTGTTGCTAAAGTGGTGCTCAGTGTCCTAAGTCAGTGATGTGTTGCAATGGTTTCCATTGGTTTTGGATAAAGACCGTTTGTGCAGCTTTTCCTAATGCTGCATAGAGATGACATGTTGGTAGCTTGAAGTCGGCCAAGTGGAAATTTTACACCACAGAAATTTATAAATTATTTCAAATCTATCTCAAATCTAACCCTTTTCATTACAGAATGTTTGTCAGTAAATATTTGCAACCACATTTTAGTAGTAAGAAAAACAAGTAAAACTATTTCAGGAAATAAAAATAGCAAAGAATTCACTATTTGCACGAAATTATTATGTCTGTACATTTATTTCTCTAAAATAAAAGCACTCGTATAGAAAAACAGCTGGCAAATACCTTTCCATAACTATTTTTTCCTCTCATTGACAATAAAGTGTTATTATTTTTATTTATTAAGCTATTTTTGTTTAATGCCTATTCTTATATCATTGCACAAAAAAACTCAGTAAGATTCACAACTATAACAGCCAATATTTATGAATTAAACAGGCCTTAGTGTGATAGTTTTGGATTTGACTCCACATAATAAAATCATATATGTATTTATGGTCTATAAAATCATATATATACATACACATAGACGTATACATATATATCTGTATATATACCATTAATGAAGCAATTTGCTGAGAGCCACTCTGGCTCTTTAAATCATAGTTCTAATGAGATCACACCTGCTGAGAATGAGACAAACTGAATATTTAATGTCGGCACATGGATATAATAGAGACGGTGCCCTTGTTACCAGTGTTAGTCAACACTGTATATGAATGTTCCAAGCTACAGAGGAAAAAATAGCCTTTAATATTCTTCATATTGCTATGCTTTGTAAAATGTTAAAATGCTTTAAAACTCTTCACTTTTCTGTGTTTTGTTAAATGTGTAGACTTTAAATGCCTGCATTTTTTATTTTGAAGAGAATAAACCCAAATGAGATAAAACAAAATAGAGTCAATCAAAACTAAAGGATGAACATGGTACATGACTTAAAAACAAAATGCAAAGAGATCAATAATCACTACCATAATTCCTCATGTTATCTTCAAAAGAATTGCCCATATCATCAGGCATAGTAAAACTGAACAAAACAGAACAGAACAAAACCAATAAAAACAAAACAATGGAGACATTATAGGACTTCAATAGAAGATAATAGTCAAACCACGATGGGTATCATAATGCATCTTATTGTCTTCAAAGTAGTTGCCTATACCATCAAACTTGATATTATCAAATGAAATAGAATAGAATAAAATCAGTTGAAAAAAACAATGAAAGCAATACAGGGGTACAAATCAATCTAATAGGAAATCAAAAATTGTTACCATAATATATCCTGCTATCTTTGGAATAGCTATCCATGCCATCAAATCTAATCCAATTAGACAAACTGAAACAGAATAGAATCAAACTAAACAGAACAATGAAAACTGTATTTGGGTTTGAAATCATGATAATAGATTAACAATGGCCACTGCCTTTCTTTTTTAGACAATTCCTTCCTTTTTGCTTTCATAGGATGTATTGTACATTTTGGATCTCATTAACTCCTTTAGTTTTTAGATTAGGGAGGCAACCCACTATTCATTTAAGTGACTCTGAACCTTTTACCTTGAGGATGATCTCAAGTTGTATCCATTTACCTACAAGAGCCTCAGGGTTATTTTCTTTATAGCTGAATAGTTTTCCATTGTATAAAAGTATCATGGCTTTCTAACCAATCTGCAGCTGATGGGCAAACTATATCCACTTTTTTCTGGTTCCCTGTCACATACAGTATTGTTTTCTTGTCTTTGACTTTCAGTCTATAAGTACCCTTTTGGGTTAAATGTATTTCTTATATACAGCATATTGATGGACCCTATCTCCTGATCCACTCTGCCTGTGTTTCTTTGTATTGGTGAATTGAGGCCATCTATGTTAGTGATTGTGTCTAAACCTCTCTGCCTCATGTCTGCCATGCTATTTTTCTTCCATTGATTGTCTTCTTTTCCCCTTCATTCTACTGTCTGCCCCATTCTGTGAGCCCCCTCTGCCACTATTCCTGAAATCATGGTCTTTTCTCTCTCTCTCTAGAATGTTCTTCAATACTTTTTGTAGGGTTGGTTTGGTGGTCATGAATTCCTTTAGTTGTTCTTTGTCATGGAAGTGTCTTGTTTCTCCATCAATTTTGAAAGATAGTTCTACAGGATACATCAATCTGGGTTGGAAGCTATTTTCTTTCAGGACTTGGAATACTTCACTCCAAGCTCTTCTTAATTTTGATGGTTTGTGTCAAGAAGTCTGTCATGATTCTAATGGGTTTTCCTTTATAGGTGATCTGTTTATTTTCTCTGACAGCTTTTAATATTCTGTTCTTGTGCTGAATTTCTGTCTGGGTGTAGATTTTTTGGTTATAGCTGGCTGGAGTTCTGTATGCATCACTTATCTGAATACTATTTCCTTTTTCTATGCTTGGGATGTTTTCTTTATTTCTGTAAATAGCCTTTATATTTCATTTGTGTTTATCCCTGACTTTTCACTCACATTTTTAATTCTTAAATTACACTTCTTCTTGTCATCTTGTAGCCTTTGTATTACTTCCTGGTTCCTTGTTATTTTTTTAAGAGATCTTTCCTTTCACATTCGTAAGCTGCAAACCTGTCTTCAAGGTATGATAGTCTATCTTTATTTTCTTTCAAGCAGTTTTGCCAGCTTTCAATGGAGTTTTTAATTTCCTGGTAATCTTAGAATCTGTTTCATGTATTCTAAATCTTTTTATATTCTTTACGGAAGGTTTCCCTCCTTTTCCTATGCTCCTCTATTCTTCCATCTGTGTCTTCATTAGAGATGCTTAGCAATTCTTTTGTCATGTTTCTCATTTCTGCTTTTACCAGAGATACTATTTCTGTTCTAAGTTCTTTTATGGCCTCTTGAAGTTGTTTCTTTATTTCAGTTGCTGTTGCTTCAGAAACTTCAGGTGTGAGACCCCTGATCTTTGCTGTGTTTACATATTCTGGACGAGTACTGCTTGGATTAGTGACTAGAGACTGCCTTTTGCTACTTCCTCTTGTCATGTTCCTGATATCTTCTGGAAAATTGGGTATTGGGGTCTCCAGCAATTCCTATGTTGTCTACAATTTCTCTGAAGCAAGACTGTTTGCGTTTTTCTAGCCTGTGCTGGCTAGGGATATCTGGTGGTGACCTTTGGGTGTGCTGGTGTAGGGCTGTTTGCTGCTTTTCCCAGCCTGCTGGTGACTACTGCAGTGCAAACAGGGAAAAGGCAGACTGCTGCCTCCCTCCCAGGCTGCTTAAGAGCAGGGAGCCCTCACCACGTATAGTATATGCAGGGAGGTGGAGCTGACTGGGGGTAGCTTTAGGGAAAGCTACGTGGTGGCTGTAAAAATGTGTGCAGGGGTGGGATTCATTCCAAACAATTTGCACCAGTCTGCTCCAAGCCAGGAGCAGCTGAATGAAGCTGGCTGCAGTTCTGGCTCTCGGCTTATCCTGCCTGACTCCATTTTGGAGTCACCCACACCCGTGGGAGGACTGAGTCCCCACACTTACCTCCAGGCAGTGCAGTTCTCCAGTCCACTCTTCCCCTCTGCCACCAAGTCTCCCCACAGAGGCCTTCAGGCTTGCCAGCCACCACACCCCCTTCACTGTGAACATGCATCCCCAGGTTTCAACAGCTTTTCTCACACAGTGGTTTCTGCTGTGAGTGAAAGTGCTGCCAGCTACTGCCTTCTTCTGTTTAATTTTTTTTTCTTTTTTTTTTTTTTTTTATTCTGTGGTCTTCAATTCTCACTTTAGGGTCTTTCTGGGTCTAGAGAACGTCCTTCCTTCCCTTCCTTCCTTCCTTCCTTCCTTCCTTCCTTCCTTCCTTCCTTCCTGTCTTCCCCACGATTCCAGCATCTGGATTGTTTCTCTCAGAAAGTCTGTTTACTCTGCTGCTTACTCTTCCTCCATCTTCCTGGGACTTCCATATGCCTGCATTTTGATAATGCTTCCTAAACAGGAAGCTTAGCTTTGACTTGCAAACAACGAGCCCTACAATTCATTGTTCCTCAAAGTGTAGTCTATTTGAGGGGTAAATAAGCCTCATCCTCACCTAGAAGTTTATTAGAAATGTTGCTGCTCAGACCGAATCCAGATCTACTAAAACGCTATTTCTAACAAGGTGGAAAATTAATCTGTGTGCACATTAAATTTCATGAAGCAGTATCATTATCAATATTCAATGACATCTTGGGCGAGAACAAGTTCTATTTGTTTTAAAATCAAACTATAATGAGTCTATAAATAAACTCTATAGTGAATGTGATTTAAATTATATTATTCAAGTCTTTATAGTGGAACTATAAAATTGTATGGGGCTATAGTTTTCTTTGGCTATATATTACTGTTTTCTGCATATTTAACCATAGCCTATATATATGTTTTTTTTCATATGTATATATGAAAAATATGTGCAATTCAGTATAATACTTTATTTGTGTAATAATACTGATACTTAACTAGGCATCTTTCTCTGCCTGGATTATAAATTATAGGGTTTCTTTGTATATCACTTATAAAATAAAAAAAAAATTTACCCATAAAAGCAACTGATGTATAATGGTAAGTAGTAATATGTTGATACAAATTCATTAATACCTAAGTTTAAAAATAATTTATTTTTTTAAAATCTCTTAGATTTTTTTCTCCAATTGAATTTTGTTAGTACATTTAATATCACATTTATCATAGAGAGTCTGTGCTTGTACATGATATAACTTGTTTCTTTTGTTCTCCATTCCCTTTAATTTCTAATATATCTGAAACATTTGCTTGCCTAAATTCTTCAAACTAATATATTAGATAAATGAAATTGGCTTTGATAAGAACTAGTGAAGAAAGTTTAATTAAAACTATTGCAAATATCATCAGTTCTTTCAGTCTCACCAGGAAAACAATAATACAATTGTTCTTTTAAGTCTTGATAAAAATGCTTTATTTGATCTGCCCACATAAGAAGCTTGAGATTCCATGCAGAATTTTTCAGATATTGAGTTACATTGGATAATATTTAAATATGAGAATGTCGTATTTCTTGAATTTAACTTAAGTAAAAAAAAATGTAGCAGTTTCATAATGTTACAGCTTCAAAAATGTCAGTAAGATCAGGCAATAGTGTTTCTACTACGTAAATAATCTTGCAGACAGGGTTTCCTGAGTTCACTGTGTGCTTCCTAATATTACATCAGCAGTCTATTTGGAGGTAGCATAAGTTGTTAGGTCATGATTGTCTCATTACCCTGTTAACCAGCAGATACTTTTCTTTCTCGCTTTGCTCACTTAAACATTCTTAATATAATGATAATCATCATGAACTTCAAATATCTTGGGTAGGAAAAATCAAATATGACACACAAACATGAAGTAACCAAGTGTTAAAACTACATATATGCATTTCTTAACAACTTATTTATGATTTTAGTATATTGTTCCATCTAAGAAAACACAAACCAAACTAATGAAAGTTTTGATCTACAATGAAAAGGTGAATTTTTTAAAAAATTACTTTATTAATGAATAATTAAAACCGGATATTGTATTAGAGTCTACAAAGATATTTTAAATTCATGCCATAATTTCAAGTTAGAATTCCTTACAAATTCAAAACATCACAAAAATGTTATGTTTAAATGTTTTATCTGTTCAAATCACTTGCTAAGAGAAGGTAACACAATTAATTCAAAGTATTGTGAATTGACTTAGCCTTCAATTTTAGTATGAATCAAAAACTCAGTCAATCTCAATTTCGGTGTGAGAAATGACATGTAATCTCTTTTAGAAAAGATTGGCTGTGATTCTTTCACTTGCTAGATTTTATCTCTTTTAGTGTCAATAACTTAGATATTCTTGACCACACACACACAAATAATGAAACAATAAATCCAGATTTTAAAAAGCATTTCAGAAAATAGTTAATTTCTTGTAGCTATTTTTTCTACTCATTCTTCTTTTGAAAGTTCATATACTAAAAATATGAATAGAAAACAATCCTAAAAATGCCATCAAAATTTAGTTTCTGCATTTTAGTTTTAAAGGTTGATTACATATGCTCAATATTTTGTTTCAATATGATTTCTAAGAATATTCAGCCTTATTTTAGTTTTGTAACTTGGAGAGAACAAGAAAAAGAATTTGAGTGTGGCATACTTCACAAAACAATGATTGATTACAGTACTATAAAAGGGCTTTATTCTGTTCCAATAAGCTTTCTAAGAAGCAACAGCAGTCCCTGAGTAGAAATATTGAGTAACAAAAATTAATTCTGAGAAGACACCTCTAACCACTTTTTCAATTAATTTCTGAAAACACAATAAAATCAAGATGTATTTTTATTTTATGGATAAGTAGTTTTGCAAATTTCCACAAGGTCATATGCTCATTCAATATCGGTGGTGGATCTAAAACTCAGATCTATTTTTCCTTGTATAATATGCCTTCCAACGCAATTTTCTCTTAATCTTTTAATCTTTCTTCCATAGCTTTTCTCCAAATTATTTTCACACAATATGCCACTTACTGACATAATTTGCCATACTGCTGAAGTGATTGCTGGTGTGATTTCCACTGAATATTGCAGTGACAAAAATCAAGTGGGATGAATATAATTCTCTGTATAAAAAATTATAATAGTGATTACACAGAGATAGTATAAACATTGTGTAGCTGTGGAGGCAATGTATTATTAGTGGTCTACATTTAAGAAAAAGCTTTGAAACTGGTTTAATATTAATGCATGATTTCATCAATACTGTCAAGCATAAATTCTAAAATAAATGTAGTGTGACATTTAATCATATAACTTTTATTCTATGTTTTAAACATGTGAACTGAATAGTAACTATGTTCAGGGCTTTGTGATTCTCAATATTTGTACTTTGAGTAGTCATAGGACATTTTATTCACAATGAGAGTAAGGCCTTAAAGTAATTATAATAAGATTTTTAAAAGTTAAATATTTTAAGAAAGGACTAAAATTAGTATAATGGGAAAATGGAAGAGAAATAAAAATCTCCATCAAGAAGGGATAAAAATTCCCATAACATTTGTAACTATTTAAAAGACTCTCTATTAGCAAAGAAAATTAAATTTAGCTATGAAGAAGAAATGAGATATAAGAAACTCTACTGTTAAATAAAGCACTCAGTAACTTTTCCATTTTCATTTCAGAAATGATGGCAGTGTTTACAATTAGAAGACTGAGTTGTGTTTTTAGGGGCTTTGTTAATACATTCTATATCCTAGGTCTTATGTGTCTCATGTTAAAAGTTTTATAATTAACCTCCTTAAAAACATATCTATACTCTATTATGAATTATAAATACTAATCTCAATAGGAACAAAAATATAATTTGATAAAATATTAAATGTGTAACTGCCATAATAAAAAATAAAAAAAAAAAAGAAAATTTCCAGGGCCAGAGATTTAGCTCAGCGATGTAAGCATCTTCTTGGCAAGTGCAAGGATGTGAGTTTGTTCTCCAGGACCAAAAAGGAAATAAATAAATAAATAAATAAATAAAAATAAATTTTTAAAAGATCAGTATATGAGGTTAGGACAAACGTTAACTTCTTTGCTGAGAGGTCAATAGGATCAATCGCCCAGATTATGAGTGACACTTTCACTTACAGTAAGTTGAAATAACAGTTTTTAAGTCAATAGAGTTCTCAAAGGGTTTCATACTATAATTAAGCAGTTATAAAAAGAAGTGGTTTAAAATATAGTAATTCCTAGCATTATACTGTGAATTTATATTCTATATTTGTTTTCAGCTTTAGACTACTTTTTATATTCAGAAAAAGATCAACAAATATTTAATGTATCATCCTGTGATTGATAGACAATCATAAATATTATTTAAAGAAACCACAAATTTTCTTCAGTAGAATCCAAATACTATTAAAAAAAAGTTATAGTGAGCAGGTGATTTTTTTCAGTAGCACAAGCACCTGTCTGGCAAGTGCAAGATTGTGAGTGAGTTCAATCCCTGGCACAAAAAAACAAAACAAAACAAAACAAACAAACAAACAAAAAAACCAAAAAAAGTTAACCAAAATACTAGACTTTTTAAATGGTTCAGTGTGACTGTACACATTTCAAACTGAATGCTTGCTGCCTTTCCTGACAGGACTCGTTTACTCTCATTTGACCTCAGAAGTTATTCAGTGAAAATACTTGAAGAGAATCATTGTAACCTAAATCAATTATTAAATAATTTACTGCATATTGCTGATAATTAAAATTACTGTTGTCAACAATTCACTATGTGTTAGAAAAGTTTTGGCATGCATTTAGGTAACCATGATATGTAAGGGATATTAAAAGACCAATGGAAAAAATTTTTGCACATTAAAATATTTGGTTTAGCTACTATAGTACATTAGTTTCTTAGAAATATCTCAAAATGAATTAAGAAAATTAGAACAGTCATTAATCACCTATTTAATAAAAAGCAAACAGATGATCTAATGTTGACCTAAACAAAGAAAAGTCCTAAGACACAAATGGAAATTATTAGAGTTTGTATCTTTATCTCAGTTAATTCTACAAAACTCAAGTATGCTTTAAAACTAAAAATAATCAGGTAGGGAAAGGCACTAAATGTGCAAATTACAAACATTTGAGTTGAGAACTTTCACAGATACCAGGGGTCTTCGTTAGGGACATTTGAAGATGCAAACAAATCATAGGAGTAGCTCATGTGTCTGCCTGACATTGTCACAGTTGTGCTGTGGATACTGTGTAGTGTTAGTACAATAAGAACAGTGGTTGGTCTAAGCCCAGAATGTCTGAAAGAGGAAAAGCAAAAATGATGTGGAAGGGCCTTCTAGGAAGTGCAAAGCAATGTACATTGCATATTTGTGTCAAAGGCATGTAGGACTCACTTGGTAGGAATTTGGACAAAACTGATCTATGAACATTCTTCCAAATGAAACTTGGTAGAAAATCAAGGGTTTACTTGGTTGAAAGAGGAGATTCTTCACTTATGATGACAATGGATATTATTGATTCTATTCTTTACAATACTGAAGTTTCAATTTTTTTAATTTACCTTAATCTATACTTCTTGTACTTGGTAGTAGGTATTTTATTGTTAATGTTGTTACTTTTATAAGTAACAATAATAAAAAGTCAAAACTATTGTAGCAAAACACTATAGAAAACACAAACATTTAATTGATTGGGTAAAGCCAAAGTTAATATTTTAATAGTATCAGCCCAAGATCTTTTATCCTCTAATTAAATTTATATTCACATTGATGTCTGAGTATATCAATTCACACATACACTAGGGCAGCACGATTCTTATTAGGTACATTTACACTAAAATTAGATAATGACATATTTCGTCACATTTTAGTGACTTCACAATACTCCACTGTATAAAAGAAAAATAACACAGGTACGGTTATCATTGTCTATGGTTCCATTTCTTGGTCCTATCAAAATAATTTTTAAAAAGTTATTATCACTATATGTTATCTTTTTATTATTTATTTAGTAATAACTATTTAAAAGTAGCAGTTTAATTAAACAGATTACACTTTTTCTAATTGTTTTTTATGAGCTGTCAAATAGGTATCTAGAAATTTGTCATTTTTTATTTCTCTCAAATATGCATAACAATGCATCAGTTCATTAGAGATGGTGCTGGAAAATATGATGTATTTTAATTTTTAATTATTAAGCAGGAAAAAGTTGTGTCATTTTATAATTTAAAAATTCTACTATTTTGATAGTTTATTAAAGTGGAACACTTCCTTAAATATTTCTTAATCATTTATATTATTTTTTATAAAGTACTTTTGATCATTTCTTTTTGATCAGTTAACATTATTGGTTTGAAAGAGTTCTTTTAAAAATAACAAACCTGAGCTTTGATCTGCCATGCATATTTCAAATATTTCTAAAGTTTTTCCTTTCATTTTAATATTAATTATCATATACTTAAATATGTTCTTGGAATGTCTTCACTTTCAGAATAATGATTGGCTCCACTTCAGATAAAAATTTAGAGTATATTTATATATTATTTTAAAGTTTTAATGATTCTCATACCACATTTATGTACTTTGAAATAAATTTACTTTTTAATATCGATAGGATATATATCATTTAAAGTTTTTTCTTAATTATTAGAAACTTTTATCAAAGCTGTTGACTGAATAATATATTTTTATACATTACAATTGGGGATTTTAAAGATGTTTGAATTTTTCAACCCAAACTGTATTTTAGGATCTGATAACAATTTTCTTCAGTCAATAGATTAGTCAACTTCCTTAAAATAAAAATACCATCAAGAAAACTTTTGGTATTCCATATTTGTTGATCAAAAGTATAAGCCTATTTTTTATTACATATGAAAGTCACATGAAGCAATCACATCTTTATTATTTGGATTCTCCTCAAAAGAATATTTATTTTAACATCAAACAGAATTTTTTTTTAATAATCATATTTTTTCTTTGTAATAGCAGTTGTTAGAATTAACAGAAACACATGTCAAATAATTGTTATGCTTTCATGCTTCATGTTCTCATACTAAAAAGTAAGAAAGAAGCCTCACCATAAACAAATACTTGAGTGATAAATGCATCTTTATATAAATATTATTAAATTTTAGTCACTGTCAAGGCAATCATTAAATTTTTCAAACTGTAATATTTGTAAAACAAATTCCACCAGAATTATTGTAAGTTAAACAACTCATGAAATAAATCCATTTTAAAGCATCTAACTAAATTCTTAATAGAGAACTAGTTTAATTACTGATCACATATGTATGCTCCCAAATATTTGTGAATAACATCTAAATTTTCATTTTTATTATTGCAATTATTGTTTTTCCAAGTATTGTCAGAATCTGGATAACAAGTAATCAAGGTTTAATAAGTTTTCTATGATCTGCAATGCATTAAATATTATAAATTGACTAATGCTACAATATTTGAATTAACGGGTATTTATTTCATTTTCTTTTTATGTTCATTTTCATTTTGCATTCAGTTGAAACATTTTACATGTTTATGAGGTAAATATAATGTTTTGATTCGTATACATACTCTAAAATGATCAAATAAAAATAGGCATAAGCATATTCATTACTTTATTCATTGTTTCTTTGGGCAAGAACATTTAAAATATAATTTTGTTGACATACAAATTATATTATTTGTTACTATAGTCACTCAGCAAGTTTTCTCTATCTAGATCTGAAAACCTACATATGGTAAAGAGGGCTTGTTCAAATACATATGGTAAAGAAGGCTTGTTCTTTATATATAATATGTGAATATAATAATAATATAATCCATACATTGGGAATATGAATACATGATTAATACTTGATACATTATGTATAAATATGTGTTTTCACATATATTCATTTACTATGAATGCCTCCTTCGTGGGAGTGTGTTTGACCTCTGTGACAAGATTACTTCTCTATAGAGGATTTGAAGCTACTGCTTTTAGAGAAAAAAAAAAATTTATGTTTCATTCAGTCCTATAGCTCCTCACTAATTCCATCCCCAACTAATTCATCTCCATCTAATTCAAGCATCTCCAGCTAATTTGTCCCTGCCTTTGAAAGCACAGTTAACTAAACTCTGCTCATGAATGGGGATTTTAGTTTTAACACATGGCTAACTTGGCAAAGAAAGTTTTAAGACAAGCTTTTCCTGAAAGGAACTCATAGGAGGGTCACACTTTTTCACTTTCTCCCAAGGTAGGTCACAGGGAAGACTATCTTTAAGGACAGTAGGAATGATAGGAAGCTGAAACCAGAATATCTGTGCATGGCAGGTACTACATGAAGTTTGACACTGACGAGAACTGTTCCTCTTCTTTTCCATGTGTTATTGTGACACTTTCTAATATGCTTTTGTTTCCGTTTGAAAGTCTCCATCCAATGTGTAAATCAGACCTGAATGTAATAAAGCCAGCTTTTGTTTATCTGTAAAAGTCTGCATACAAAAAAAAAGTCTGCATACATTTTTTTGGGATAGTTTGGTGAATATCTATTCATTGATTAGCAGAATTTTGCGTTGTGTACTTTGAGTATATCATCACGTCTCCTTCTCACTTAGGAAACTTTCTATTAAGAATTCAGACAACAGTCTTATAATATTTCCTCTGTGAATTTCAGGTTTAATTATTGGCTTTGACAATTTGAATATAATTTATTGCCACGTGTACATCGTAATTTTGGACGATTTGTCTTCTTGAATCTGAATGTTTATTTCCTTTGCCTATTTATTAATTCATCTGTTATTATTTCCTGCTTTTTCTTTCCCGGAATTCCTATAATATACATATCAGTTAATTAAATGTTGCTTTCTAAGTCCTTTAGGTTTTCTCTATAAAGTTTTCATTTAGTTTTACTCTTCTAATTTATTTCATGTGATTTTTCTTTAAGTTCGGTATTTTTTTTCCTTCTGTTTGGTCCGTCTTATGTTGAGTTAATGTCATGAGAAAAGACATGTGGGCATCTTTGTCTTTTGCCCAATCAACAACAAAATTATTTATCCTTTCACCATTTCACTTTTTCAAGATTGAGGCCATCATTTCTGTAAAACTGACAGGTGTGGGGATGAGAAACATTAAATCCCACATTAATTACTTGGAGCAATGATCTACAGAACCTTCTTTTTAGTAATGCCGTGACCAACATTGCTTAGGATCTCTGACTTCATAATTGCACTATAATCTGTGCTGCCACATTTGGTGTTTCCTCCTACTGGTTACATATTGGTGATTTCCTTGGTATTAATAAAGATTTCAAATACTCAAAAACAATTCTTCTAAAATATTTCTTCTCTTTACATTATAAAAGTAGTGCAGCTAACTGGAGATGTAGCAGTTATCACATATTTTCCTTTCAATATTTTGAACATTTCTTTAACCCCTGCAGTTATTGGTGAGCTATAGCATTATTTTGAATTAACTATGAGGAAAAACAGGTTCTCGTCCTCAAGCTGGCTTTATCTGTCATGTGATTCTTATTACAGAAAACAAGGCGCCATTATAGACATTCTGCCGTTTGGTCAGCTGGCCAACATTAGAGTTTCAGTTCCTGAATTTCCTATGTATTCTAGAGGAAATAATCCAAAGATTTAAGGAAGACTTTTACACATGACTTAATGAGTCACTGACTGATTCTCATTAGGATCCACAAAAGTTCATGTAGTGTATTGCATTTAAGAAAATTTGAAAAATATTTTTATGTGGGAAGAGTAGTAGTTGTTTTTATGATAGTTGAATATTTAATTTTGTAGAAAGTAGGTGGGAATTTTTCATCACTTCACTGGAGTCTCAGTGAGATGAACCGATAAAAAAGGTTTTGTATTGTTCAACTCTTTTAACTTCTCACTTTAATTGATATACTACAGACATATTTCAGTTTGTCAAATATAGTTGACACAAAATTGATATTCAGTTCTTTTCAAAACTTTTAGCTGTCTTGTTTCTCTCAGACTCAATTTCCCTTAAAGTAACCTCTGTGCAAACTAAGGTATGCCCTGAAGATTCATGTAAAAACACTGTTAAAGAGAAATCCCTTATTATGATTAACTTATTTCATCATTTGATGTTATCTAAGCCTGTGAACAGAGTCGGTCTTGGAACTTAATAAAAAATAATGAATACAAAATTTCCTTTTCAGATCAAAATTCTCTTGCAAGAAGTATTTTGTTGTAAATACTATACTCTTTATTTCTTCCAACTATAAAGATAAAATTAGATCTTAATATCTTTTTGTGTATTTTATGCCCTAGGAACACAAAGCGCAATTAACAACTAACTGCATGCTTGAATTAAATCGGTTTGGTCAAAGAGTCCCTTTGTACTATATAATCACTGCTTAAGTCTTAGTCCATAATTGCTGAAATTCTAAGATCACATCACTCCTGAGGAAATCTATTAAAGTTATACAATACCATGTTTTCTCCACAGCTTACAAATTTTAACTGCCAGTGTTTTTTTCCTAACTGAATTTTTTCTTAACTGAATGTATTGTTTGTCATGTCCTTTGATTCGACTGAGCTGAGGTAAACTTGATGGTTCCAAAGGATAAATCCAGATTCTCTGAAGATTTTTGATTCTTTCCTCAGCATTAAATTGAATTTATAATGACTTATTTTATTTAATGTTGACCACAATTGAATCTACATTTCATTTTTCAAGTTGAGCAAGGACATAGTATGATTCTCAGCTGGTTGATCAAAAACATATCATGTGTTCTTTTTGATAAATATACCATCTCAAAAACCTTGGCATGATCCAGATGGTTTTTAAAATTTTAATCTATCACTGCTAAATTTTGTTTTGCTTATAGTTTCTTTTGAGTACTTGTGATAATTTCAGGTTACATAAAATTTTAAGTTACATAAAATGTATGGTCTTCATTCTAGTTTTTAGATTCCTATTTTCAAGTAACATCTTAAAATTTACATGGAAAATCTTGAATATTGTAAATTCATCACAGTAATTAAAAAACTCACAGGCTTTTTACTTGATTTGTACTATGCCATTTGTTCCCTCATGCCTTTAAAATAAAAAAGATTTGCCTTATTAGTTGTTTCTTGAGATAGGATCTCATTATGGCCTTTGTTAGGGTTTGTGTCTAGGTGATCCCCCAAAACCTCATGCCATCATGGAAGTGGCTGAGTCTAGTGTTTGTGATTGGTTCATTGTCTAGCACTGAGATTGTTGGTGTGAATGCTGCACCCACACAGGGGTGGGTAGTTGACATACAATATAATAGCGGGATTCCTGGAGGCCATGGGTGAGCAGTGTTCTTCCATCATGACTCTCTACCATGCAGTTTATGCATTGGACCCCAAAACCTTCATTAAAAGCATTGAAATTGTGAGCTCAGATATTCATTTGTGGGTGTTGGGTATTTTGTCCCAGCAATTAGAGAGTGACTAATGTCTATGCCATTTGTCAACATTCTTTTGTCTGCCTACTCTCTTCAGAAATGTGCTGGAATTTTTTCATTTTGTTCATTTTCATCTCTTCTTGTTCACATGCATTATCTCCCTCTGAATTCATTTACAAGTAGTTGATGCAGTTATTGAAGGTTGAGGCATGACTTCAACTCCTCAAGTTGAAACTGAATGTAAGAATGTTAAAATAGTCTCCATTTGTATTTGCATTAGAAATGCAAATCTGGGGCTTGTCTTGGTAGGAAATTATGAACAGTGCATTTTTTTTTGTTTGAGCATATGCATGATAGTTAGAAAGTAGTATTGTGCTTTATTACCTAATGTTATAACCTGATTCAATTTATTACTTCTACTAGTTTTGAACCAAATATAGTGATTTTTAAAAACCCATATGGAAACTAATAAAGAATCTAATTTAATTATTTTCCTATCTGGGTAATATCAAGAATGATAAAATATAAAAACATGTTTTTCATGAAAATTTCTTTGAATTGCTCGAAACAATTGAACAGATGCCTAAATATAATGCTTTAGTTTTGATTCTACAATTGAATATACCTTAAATTTTACTCATTAAAGAAAAAAATCTTAAACTTATTCACTAAAGCAGAAAGAAAATAGTTTAAACTCAGACATTGTTTCAACTCATTCCACATATATCTTTTAATTTAAATATTTTTCTGAGAAATATAATCTAAAGAACAGAGAAGATAAAATAAATTTTCTGGTCCATATTCGTAAAATTGGATTGCTGTCACTGAAAACCTTCGGCTAATTCATCATTACTGCATTTTACATGTGCACAAGAAGAATCACACTATAATCTATCAGAAAGTGGATAGCATAGTTAGTCAAAATCAGATTATAGCGCAGAGCTACTCTGAATTTTTCTGAGTTAGAAATGATAAATGGACAATTAATAAATTGCAAAAATTGGCACAGTTTCAATGTTGCCTTATGAAACCTGTTTACTTCTGTTATGGTACTCAGTTATCTCAGTTAATGCAATGTAATCACAAAGATTTGGAGGAAATGATAAAAGAATCCTTATTATGCTAATTTGTGATTAAAAAGGGCAAAAGCAGCTATTGTCTACCGGTAAAATAGCCATTACTGTGGCAAATTTTACCGATTAAATTTGTGGTTGGTACTTATTAATAATAACAATTACGCTTCAAAAAGGCATAATTTGATTGGTGAAGTTTATTGCGGGATGCCTTGGTGATCTTTGTGTTGAGAAAATTAGAAGGATTTTCAGTGGTTCTTTCATGACTCCACTACCATTTTTGGAGGACTTTCTTTCTCCATCAAGTATTTATCACATGTATTTAGTTCTGGCCTAAAATTTTCCATCAATTTACAGAACACTGGAAATTCTTGATAGGCTACATGTTCTTTATAATTAGTTTATGCAACTCCTTTTATAGTACCTGTAAACATTTCACCACTCTGCATTTCCAACCAACTTCATCCACCCAACTTCATTTACTCATGAAAGCTTTTCCATTTGCTGCTGGTGTTAATTTTCACTTGTGGAAATTTGGACTTATTTTCTGTCATCTTTGTCACTTTCTATTTTATATGTTTGCATAAAGGCTTCCTAAGCAAATCTTGAAAAAGTAAAGACTTGATTTATACTTTCTGTACATCATTATACCATATATACCATGTATATCACACTGGTTATCACATGTAGCATATCTATATCTATGTAGTTTTATTAAAATATATTATATGTTATGTATTATATGAAATTATATACACGTAATTGGGGATATATATATATATATATATATATAATATAATATAGGGACAGGGAGAAAAAGAGTAAACATTAAGAAATAAAATATCATATGCAACTTAATTAGAATTTAAAGAAATATTTTTAATTAAACATTGTAACCTCATACCCACAAAATTGACTTTGTAAAAATAGGTATGCTTACAACTATAAATAATTAAGTCATATTTATAAATGTCACTACTATATACCTCTTCAAAAATATAACAAAAAGTTTTATTTTCTTCTCATATTTTAATAATTAAACAACATTTAATTATCGACTTCTTGCTTTCTGAAAATCAGCCTATTTGTGCAAAACTGAGTGAAATATGATAAACCTATGAAACAATTTATAATTCTATTTTTCTTACATTTCCTAGTCTATTGTGAAACTTAATATAAATAAATTTCATATTACTTCTATAACTTCACTTGTATCCTTTGATGTTCAGTATTTATTCATTTAACTGTATGTCCTAGTTACGTTTCTCTTGTTACTGAGACAAAATACTCAACACCCAAAGTTAAGGAGAGAAAAGGTTATTTAGTTAACTGTTTGTAGTGGTTTTAGTCCATAATCAGCTGGCTCAAAGGCAGGGTGGTGTGTGACAGAGGTACTAGAGTTCATGGTAGTGGAAAACAGCAAAAACAACAAGAATCTAAAGGAGAGGAGAGAGATAGAAAGCTGTTTTCTCTCCTTTATGTTGTATCCAGGCTTACTTGTTGGAGGGTGCTGAAGTACTTACACCCATTACCCCAACATTGGTCCATGAATCACTCACAAATTCCAGAAACCCACCCCATAAATGCATGAAGTTTTGGGGGCCATCTAGACACAAATGATAACATTGTGCCCATGACTCCCAAAACACTCATGAATATCCCTTTATGCAAAAGTCGTTTTAATCCATCTCTAAAAGTTGCCAAAGTCCTAACAGTTTCAGTACTTCTGAGAAATTCTAGTCTCAAGTCTCCTACCTTTTAAGGCAAACTCTTAGCTGTGAGCCACTGTACAAATCAAAAAAAAGTTAAACAATTCCAACAGTCAAAGGCACAAAATACACAATTCCATTCCAAAAGTTACAAATGGGGCTGGCTACAAAGGAACGTGACCAAAGCAGGTCCAAAATCCAGCAAGGCAAACATTAAGTGCTATGGTTCCTGGAACATCTGAAACAATCTGTAACAAGCTGTGAGTTTCAAAGGGCATGCATGACTCTATTCTTATGGCAATTACAGTGGTTGTAGCTCCCGTAACTTTTCTCTTAGGCCTGCTCTGATCCCTCCTTTGCTTACATGATCTATATTCCTGGCTTCCTTAAACTTCTGTGCTGCACCTTTGGCTTCACACTCACACCTTCACACACTGCCTTCTCAGAGGTTCACTACCTTGTCTCCCAAGTCTTCTGAAATCATGATGGAAGCCTTTTTGATCCACAACCCATGCATTCTGCATGTGCCTAAAACAGCAGCACATGAATGTGCCAGGGTCCACTGTCATCTGGGGCAGTAGCCAGGCTTTCTTTTTTTTGGTTGTATGGAGTGAGTGCGTAGGTTGATGAGTATTCTGAATCCAATTCCAAGGAACAAATTCTGTATGCTACCACATGCTTGAACCTGGTGTGGCCTTGCTGCCATTCTGGAACTTGGTACTCTGCAAATTTATTCTCAAAGCAGTCTTTCATTTTTGTAGTTTTGGGTTTGTGAAGTGTGTAGTCTTGCTGTTTCTTGTACTACTCTAAGGCTATCTTTTGTATTCTCTTGTTCCTAATTAGAAATCTAGATCTCTTCATTTCTGTCTTTGCAGTCAACAGCCTTCTGGGAGCTTCCATTCTAGCCAAACTCACAACATTTTAAGTCATCCTGCTTTTGATTCTCAACATGTATCTGGCTAAAGTCCCCCAAATAGCCATGTCACTACCTTAACATTTGACTACCTTAATTTTTTTTTCTACCAGTTTAGTCTGCCTTCCTTAAACTTAGTCTCAGGCAAAGTATCTGGACATGAGCAAAATGCAGACAATTTTTTCCCAAGGTATGGGATATATCACCTAGGGTCCACCAACCAATGCAGTCCTTCTTCCCAGCAGAAACTTTTGAAAACTGGGCTTTACCAGTAGGATTTCTATCAGCCTTCTGATCTTCTGAGCTCTGTTCAGAATCTCTCATATAGAACAGCCTAAAGCATGACAGCACTACTCTTTCAGGTGACATCTCTGAACCTTTCCAAACTCTTCCCACAGGCTATTCCCAAAGGGTCTTGAATCACATGATCAGGTGTATAGTCACAACAAGTACCCCACTTCTCTGGTAACAAATTCCATTTTGTCCTTGTTGGGACAAATTACCCAGTGTGCAAAATTAAGGAGGTACTCTGCACCTCCTAAATTAAGGTTTATTTAGCTAACAGTTTTTGGAGGTTTCAGTCCATAATCAGCTGGCTCCAAGGCAGGGTAGAGTGTGGCAGGGGGGCAATAGTGCATGGTGGTGCCAGAAGACAGTAAAAGTAACAAGAGTACAAAGGGGAAGAGAGAGAGAGAGAGAGCAAGCCTCTTTCTTTCCCTTAAATTTTATGCAGGCTACTCACCCCAGAGTGTTATAGCACTCACACCCATAACTGCAACTTTGGTCCATGAATCAATCACAAACTCTAGAAACCCATGACTGTGTGAGACTGTGGGGGGACATCTAGACACAAAGCATAACACTATCCAATTACTGATTTTATACAATATGTCAATGTCTGTGATCGATTTTTGAAATAAAGCATGACATGTGATACCCACATTTACAATCCTTGCTGCTTCATGGGGAAACAATTGTACAACTCCAGCTGAAGTTGTTATGTACTACAACAGGATGTTTATTGGATTTTTAGTAACATGGAATTAACATCCTGTATGAGGCTGGTCATCTCTTTAAGTGAGCCATTTCAGTCCAATTGTGAAGGAATTAGTCCTCAGAAGAGAAGACCTTATAAAAAGACTCTCAAACTTTTCTGACTCATAGGCTCTTCATGAAAATAAAAACAAATCACAAATCAGTTGCTGCATAAGTGAAATACTTGAAGTATATAAAAAGATATGAGTGAAAAAGCATCTTGTAAGTCATGTTGAGGTGTTTCAATGTTTTACATAAAGAAGTAGAACACTACTGAAGAGTCAAAATTAGAGCTATTTTGTGTTTAAATTAAAAGCATGGCATTAAAATTTTTGACTTTGGCACCAGCCTTCCAGGATTTCAATCTCACTGCTACCAGTGGGATCTATTAATCTATGAATTCCCCAGTCCGCTCTCTGTGAAATACGAATAGCAATGGTATCTATTTCATGGAATCCTGTTGAGGCTTAAATGAGTTAGATTTTTTTAGATAGAAGTATCTGATAGAAGCATCTGTCTAAATCACCATTTAGAGTTAAATCATATTTAAAAATTTTTGTCAATGTCTCTTAAATTATTGAACTTTACTTAAGAATGGAGAATAGATAAGATTCAAGGAACTCAGAGAAAGAAAGGTAAACTGAAACAAGCAAACAAACAAAAACAAAAAAATGGGTATGATCTTATTTCCATCAGAGCTCTATTTCATATCCACTAAACTGGAAACTAAAGCTGTCCCTGGTCACTCAAATCTTCTCATGTCGCTAACAGAAAAGGCAATGGAGGATTACTGTGTAACCTAGGTTGTTTTATTCTTACTATTAAAGGAAAAAGCATTACATTCTCACAAAGAGGAGAAAATATTATCAGTGACAACCAGAGCATGACTAGAGTATTTCTTCTGATTACCATCTACTAATGAAATTTGTCAGCTGTCCATAGTAAAACAACAACACCAAAATTATTCTAAGAAAAAAGAAAGGTTAATTCTATTAAGTAGGTTAAATGATCTCAGTGAGCTAATTTTGTAGAAGATGAGAAAAACAAAATGTACAGAATTGAAAGGAGTCAAAAAAACTATTGTGGTCTCATGATACTTATATAAATAAGAACCAAAGGACCTTCCATTATAAATTTTTCTTTAGCATGTGTTTTTCCCTGTGTGTGGTGAATAAACAAATGTACGTAGACATATATACTCTGCTGTATGTACATATATATTAAACTATTGTGTAATACACATGTATTATTGTTCTTTTTCTGATTTTATTTAAGCATTATAGACTACAATTAAAAGTTAAATATGTCTTCTAAGTTATAGAACATCAAGGTAATATTCTGAGATACTCAAAAATGAATTGTGTAATGCCCTTTGATTTTGAACACGATAATGGAATAGTGACCAACGAAACATGAGAGAATTGCTTTCTGCAGGAATCACTGCAGTTTTCTAGAGGGGACATTGATGGTCATGGCAAGGGTGGTGTTGAATGTATATTTATGGAAAGTAATGCATTTGGTGTGTGCCGGATAAGATATAAATTCAAGGATATGCATTATTTTGTGTCATTTTGAAAAGCTGCTTCCCTTTGGAAATAATTGTCAATGAACATTCAACTTACACAGTTAAAACCCAATACCTTCAGATTTTCTTATGACTAGAGCATTCATTTAAATTAGCGCTACAATGTGGATATGCATTTTCAGGCTTAAGTCACATAAACATGATTGATGAATATTGATTAATCTTTTTCTAACTTTAGATTATCAAATTAAAGTTATCTAGATAATTTTAGATCACTGTGGCATCAAATATTCAGATTAACATGAGAAAAAAAATGAAGAATAGCTCCCATATTTGAATTTTTGGAGGATAGATTTGGCTGCAGTGTAATGTAAAGACTGAAAGTGGAATAAGATTATAAGAATTTGGAACAATTAAAAATCACTGTAGCAATTTAGATAAGAGATAGTGGAGATTTGGACTGGGATTGTTGTGGTATTTGGCCAACAACTTTGCTAATTGAAAAAGTACTTTTCTAGGTAAACCAGGGAAATGATTTTTATGAATCGCTGGGAATAGTGAAAGGATGGCATGAAAATGATAAATTAAAAGTCTAGGTTGAGCAACTGAATAACACATGAAGTGATTACTTCTGAGAGCACATTTCCTGTCCATTCTTCATGGTTCTATGTGGACATAACTGCACTGACACACAGACACAAAAGTTCTGTAGTAACAACTTTGCAAAAACAGAAAAGATGGCTCAAGTACGATAGGACTTTTTCTTTAAGATCTATGATCAGTCTTGTTCATAAAGTTTTCAGGTGAACAGATTCCTCTGAGCAAAAGTTTTGTTAAGAATCTCTGGTAAAATGGAGGCAAATAAAAAGAAATCAAAACATAATAAATCAACTGTTCCTCTAAGCTTTTCGGTGGATAATTTTTCTTCTTTAAATGAATTTCTTTACTTTGAAATGAGTTATTTTCCTCAGGTAAGATGTTAATTTTGCAAGTAAGATATTAGCCGACTAACCAGATTTTTCAACATCATTAAGAATGCATGTTCTTCTCAACCTGCTAAACTAATTAAAAGATTGGTAGAGTAGGTGCTGGACCAAAAAAAGTTAAGTCAGCCACTCTTCATATGGATATAATAAATTAGTAATATTTATTCCTCCTCTGACATGCTTTTCAACGATTCACTGCATAGGAAAATTATTTCTGTTTATCGGGAAGATGAATTGGGGCTTTATCAGAGTAAGTTCATTTGCATATTACCTTGCTTGAGATGATTTTAGCTCTGTATGAAGTGTTTTTATTACCATTGTGCTGAAGGAAGCTAAACACAATGCAATATTTAAAGATGTACAACAGAAACTTCTTTTAGAAAAAAACCATTAATATTCTCATACAACTTACTGCATATACATTTGAATCTGAAGAATTAGTTTTGATAATAAAATTCAAATATCACTGGTATTGTTACGGTCATAAATTTCAAGTGACCAAATTATAAAATTGTCTGTCTTGGTTACTTCTCTCTCATTGCTAGGTCAAAATACCTGACGCCCAAAATGAAGGAAGGGAAAGTTTATTTAGCTTATAGATTTTGAAGGTTTCAGTCCATAATCAACTGGCTCCAAGGCAAGGTGCCATGGCACTGGGGCAACACTTCAAGGCAGCAGACAGCAAAAGTAGCCAGAGCAAAAGTGGGTAAGAAAGAGAAAGCCTCTTTTCCTCTATTGTATCTTAGGAAATGCACTCCTGCTCCCTCCTTAGGGTGGGGACGGATGTGGCACTCATAAAATCTCTGTGCCCTCCTCTTGCATAGGATGAAGATATTTATAAAATAAGGATCCTAGCTCCCCCTGAGTCTATGAGTTAAACTTCTAAACTTCTCAACTTGACACAAAGTATCAACCATAACATTGTCCATAAGTGATTATACTAGTAGGTTCTTTACATACTTCCAGATTAAATTAGAAATATATTCCCATTAAGAAATATCTGAATTATAGCATGTTTAATTTAGCCATAGCCATGTGTTGTAAACCCATTAAAATTGTGTCTAGGATTTAAATCACCTACACAGCTTTCTTTTGGTTTGGTTTGATTTTTCCAGATGAACAAAATTTCCATCTTGGTAACAGTGAATTATCAAGAATTGTTTTAGAATTGGGGAAGCTCATTTTTATAGCCATATTTTTAAATTAATGGAAAAGATTTATATGCCTACTGCAAATGTTTGTAAGATAACATAAGATAATTTATTCATTAAATATGAACACATTTAGTAATATAAAATATGTTAAGAAATTATTGTATCAAATTACTAATTTTAAAACTTATTTTCAAATTGCACAAAACTAAAATTATGAAAAGTGACTTTAAGAAAAAATACATTTTAATAATTAGTCTTAAAAATCTATGTAAGGTTTTCAGTTCTAAAACAAATTGTGACCTTATTTTCCTTCCACTGTTTATGTTTCTTCCTTCCTACCTTTTAATCCACTTCAAGTTGAGAACTATTACACTGAAATAGACCTGTCTTAGACTGTAAACTTTCACTCACTTGCCTATTGATAAGTTTTACAAAGTTTATTCCTATGCCGTGATATAATCATTTTTACCTTATTCTACAGAACACATATATTCCTGGGTTTTGGTTTTCATTCCAAAAGTTTTCAAGTCAATGGGATCAATAGAACTGTCGCATTTTGCACTAAGTTGTGCAATTCAATGGAGAAATGAAATGATGATCAAAGTTGTTCTAAATTGAGGTGATTCTTATCAGTCCTACAATAGAGCTCATTTCTAACTATTCTAGCAGTTAACTTTGGATATAAATAGGCTTGGCCCAGCAAATTTATTTTTACTATTCCAAGAATTCTCCAGCTACTTATTTTTTCTTTAGCCTTCTGACTGTTGAGACAGAAAAAATATATAACATTTATTAACTCAGATTTTCAGGACAAATTTTAAAAAAATCAATATCCATCATGTAAGAATATCTAATACCACATTAGATTATAAAAGAGGAAGGCAGGGAAGACAAGAAATAAGAAAATTATATCTAAGTAAAATTAAATTTGGAAAGTACAAGAGTGTTGGTTCAGTCAGTTAGGCATCTGTTAGAAAAGTGTATAGTCAGCAACTGGGTTGAAGTCTTTAGAAACACCCCAGTAATAGAGAACCTAATTCTAGAGTCAGCTTGACACTGGCATCTAATAACTATGCTATCTTGAATAATTTAGGTGAATCTATGCAACTACTTTCATGATCTATTCAATGGAGGGAAAATATTGTTCCAAATCTCAAAGTCATTGTAAGAAAGAAATGAGTTAGAGCTTAAGATGTACTTAAGAACATATCAAACAACTACCATTATCATTATTACTATGTGACTTGCAATGAGTCTGGATTAACGATGTGAACATCCTGGTCTGTCATTTTATAATTAGATAGTTCTTTTGTGATTTCTCAGCTTATTCAGTTAGACCAGGCACGGTGACTTTGTTCTTGTTGGAGGTGAGTGAATACGGAGTTTAGAGTGTAAATGAGAGCAAGGTGAGGCTAAGGATACAGTACTGGGTGGACCACCTTATCACACTGCTGATGAGGTTTCATCTATCAGTTTCCACTATAGTTAACACAGTTGATAATGTACTGTCTTCAAACTTTTTTACTTCATATATGGCTTACCTTTACCTGGATTACACTAATATTGCTATGAACATTGCTAACTGATTTTGTGCATTTTCTGCCTGATCAATTAATATGGTAATGTAACTAATAACTAACATTTTAAGGAGATTTATGATACTTAAACTGCTTCCCATTATCTCATTAAAAGTAATGTATTCTACTCCACACTGATAACTTGCATTTTCTAAAATACACCTTTCATAGAATTCCACAGAAGAAAGTACATATGCACTTCTATACGTTCCATTATTCCTAGGATATACTTACAAACTTTGTTTTAGTGTCGTTCAAAACTCATTTGAAATTCTCTTAAGCTTTCACTGAAAATTTAAGAAATAAAATATACAGAAACTCAAAGAAGTTACAAAATGGTATCACAATGCAAAGAGTCTTAATGTCTCTTTCTCATTTATATGTTTTGTCCATCTTGAAAGTACATTTTGCATGTGGTGCAACCACTACTTTTGTAAAGAGTTAAATTTTACTTGCTGAATAATTTAACATTTAGTACATACTTTAAAACTTTAATGTTGTCACAGTAAGTATTTGGATAAATTTCTGGCTATTTCTAACATGTTTAGTTTTATCAAACTCACTTAAATCTACTTATCAAACATTTTTAATTGCTAAAAATTTTTAATAGGTTAGGCACAGGTCCTCCTCTGTGACTCATTTATATTTCTGGACAGCTTCCATACAAATAGATGTTCTTTGTTATAGAGATAGCCCTTTAATAGTTATCTATTATGTATGTATATAAAGAAATAGGTGAGTATATAGATAGATATAGACATTGATATATAAGTAAATATATATATATATATATATGTATATATGTGTGTGTGTATTTTATGAAAATGCAAATCAAAACCATGATAAAATACTATATAAATCCATAGAAATACTAATTCTTTTAAGGGGAGAAGAAAAATGTGTGGAGAAATTGAAATACTCATGTATTTGTGCTAATTACTTAATAGTAAGGCCTCTTGGATAAATGGTTGGTATTTCTTCCTAAATTTAACCATACAATTCTCATTAGACAAAGTAATTCCATTTACAAGTATATATTCAAGACAAATGTAAATATGTATTTTCAAAAATGTTCTGAATATATGTATTACATTATCATTATAGCAGTGTAATAATAAAAAGAGTGAATGCAGCCCACATGCCCATTGATTAATGAATTAAAAAAACTACATAAATATTGTCTGTTCATATAATGAAATATTTGTCAGCTACAAAAATATGTTAAAGACTTATGCATGCTCTAACATTAACTATAAAAACATTAACTCAATTAAATGAATTCAGACATGAAATAACACATGGTGTGATTCTGTTTATATGAAACGTCCTAACTACATAAACATACAGAAATAGCAAGATTAGTGGTTGTCAGGGTCTGGTGAAAGAAAGGAATCTTAGCTGATACAATCATGAAGAATTAGTAATTTGTGCAAAGCTTTCTGAATATAGTATAAGTCATTGAATTGAACATTTAAACATTAAAAGATTAACAAAACAGGAATTGCAGTTCAGTTGGGTCAGAAAGTTAAGTCATTGTGTATGGCGGTGTATAATAAAGCCATTTTCCTGAGCAACCTAGCAATTCTAGTCATGACGCTTATCTTCTATGAAACACTGACTCAGATATGCATCTGTTTGCTTCCATCAATAATTAAAATAATGATTTTGTATGAAGGTTAAGTACTCAGTGTAGATTTGCCATATGACACAAAGAGCAAAATAATATGGAAAATAATATTATCAGAGAGCAATGTAGCTGGCTGAAGGCAACATTTTGAGCTGGTAGGTGTTGGGTTTTGACTGCATTTAGAGTCACATGTACAAGGAGGATAAGCTTTGGGATTTCTTTTCTGGCAAATGAAGAACATTCACTAACTCACATTATCCAGAGGCAGGTATGGAGTATTCTGCTAGTTAAAAATACACTTCAGTACTCCATATTGCCATACATAACTAGTACCTCCCCTCTTCTGTGTATACGTTTAAGTTACTCTTAAAATGTATAAAATGTATGTTCAGTCATACACTATTTAATGTTAAAACTGTGTTTTGTGTTACTAAGAAAATTTCAATGTCAAATGGATGTGCAGGCATTTGCTGATTGATTCGTTAAAAATATGTGTGTTTTGGTTAAGATAAAAAAAAGTCTGATATGGCAATGTTTACACACAGCTACTGCTTTCCATCCCCTCTTGCTTTTGGTGATAGCTCCCAGGTGCATTAAGATGCATTACAGTAGCTTAGCTTCTGATTTATCATATGTATCAATCGCCACCGAGGGAGGCATTCAATTTTTCGCACTATTTGAGCAACTTTTGAATATTAAAGAACAGATACAAAGAATGACCATACAACTGAACTGCTGATAGGTTTTTGGGTCCGGTTAATTGTTGTGAATAGAAAGAGTCCTAAAACTCTTTTTAGTTCTGTGTTTGTGACAGCCAACAGCGCTCAATGGGACCTTTATGAATTCTCTCTTTATCTCTGACTCCAGTTGATTGACATGCGAACCGTGAGCTGATGGTGTTTGAAGAAGCACACTGGATTTCTATAAAGCCATGAATATTTTCTGAACCATACACACCAGATCTAAACACTACAATTTCAGCTGCAATTCTTTAATGCCTGAAAAATCACTGAGCTGAAAAACCAATAGAATAATTTAGTATTCAGTTCATTTCTTCATTAACTGAAAATGCACTCAGTGAGTAGACATTTGATAGCACGGATTTCTTATTCAATGTTTACTATCAGTGTTTTAAAAATATGCTTGTTTATATTTTTGTTAAGACATGAAATAATGTTTTTATGTATTTCAGTTGTAGTAATTTTAATTAGTCATGTTAAGAAAAAATCCACATAATTTTTGTTTCTTCATTAATTATATTATAAAAAAACACAAATAAAGCAGATACTACTTTTTGGGAAAAATATTAACATTTTGATTTCTCATAGAGAAAAGGTATAATGCTTCTGTTGTACTTGGTAAAATACTCAGATTAGAATACGTTATTTTTGTGGCTGAGTATGTGGCTTTCAGTGGTATGGTTCTTTCCTGGCATGCACAAGGCCCTGGGATTGATCCCCTGCACCAAAACAAGCAAACAATTTATATATAATATGATTTTCTTTCATATTTGTCTTCTTCTCTTTTTTCTTTCCTCCTTTTGTCTTTCTTTCCTCAATGCCTATAGCTTTTCTCTCTCCTCTTTTCCTTCCTTCTTCTCTCTCTCCTTCCTTCCTTCCTTCCTTCCTTCCTTCCTTCCTTCCTTCCTTCCTTCCTTCCTTCCTTTTTTCCTTTCTCCCTTCCTTTCTTCCTTCTTCCTGGCTTTCCTCCCTCTGCCTCCTTCCTTCCTTCTTTTCATCCTTCTTTCCTTTTCCTTTTTTTGCTTTCTAATCTTTTTCCCTATCCTCTGCCTCTTCCCTTTTCTTACATCCCTGTGGTGTTAGCTCACTCTAGAACAAAAAGAAACTTCGCCCATGGGTAATTCTTTGAAATACTGGAATAATATAAAGAGTGGAATTAAAACAAGATATGTTATGCTGTGATTTTAAATAATCTTTGTTAAGAGGGTTGTAATATCCTATCAAGAGCTATTCATTAAAGCCTTTCAAGCAAGACCATGATGGGACAAAATTGTGTGCTATAAAGGTCAATAATAAGTTGGGATCTGTGATGACAAAGACTTTTTATCCTGTAGATAACATTTCGTGGCCAATCTCCTTTTCAAAAAGCAACTTCCACTACTCAACTGCAACTCATCTTTGTAGCAGCATAATTGCTGTTTGTATGGTATTTGACCTCCTTATAAATTGATTAAACACAATGCAGCTGTAAAGCAGCTACGGCTTCCGGTGAACCTTTTAGAACTTTCAATGATTAAAAAAAAAAACAAACAGTTGGCTGCAGCACACATGCCATTGATCTGCTGCCACCACTCTAAGGTGTTGCAGTGAACATGGATGATAAAGTTGAGCAATACTGTCCAGTGATTAATCCACATTTTCTATCCTGAAAGAGCATAGGTGCTTCAAACACCGAACTTTTCAATAGAGGGATCGTTTATTTATTCATAATAAATAACACTGTATATTTTCCACATATTAATTGGGAAGCTACAGTTCATTCTTAAATTTGGTCCTGTCATTGGCTGACCATAAAATTTTGATTCTCATAACTACAAAAACTTATTGCCTCAAATGCAATTAATTGGAAAATGTCAAGCTGAATATATTATGTGAGCTCAAACTTACTTAGGGATATGAAGACCTCATATTGAACCAGTTATGCCATGATCTCTACATGTTGCAAAGTTTTCTGATATAAATCCTGAGGGCTCAAATTCATTATAATTATCTGTATTAAATGATTAGTATAAAATGATCTCAAAGCACTTATAATCTAAATCTATATAATCTAGTAAAATTGTAGCTTATTATTTACTGATGTAGCTATTTTCTGTTCTCTTGGAAAGTTTGCATAATAACATGTTTGTTTACCTTACCATTGCAATGAAATGACAAGATGATATTCTTAAAGTTATTTTATAAACTATACCTTTTAAAAACATTAACAAAACGAGATGACTCTAATTGTGACAGTACAAAATTGTTACTATCTGCTATCAAGTAATGCCCAGGATTCTATAATCCTGCCCCAAGAGTATTTTTGGTAATTTAACCTGTGTGTGAAACTCAAGAACTAAACCAGGAGGTAGCAAGCTAATAAAACACATGCATACATTTTTAGCTAGGTGCTTTCACTTTAGTGTTCCGATTCCAATTCACATCAAGAAATGAATCAAGTTGTAGACTCAATAGAAAACCCATGCATTTGCAAGGAGATACATATATAAACATACATGTAATATATCTATATTTGTATCTATATCTTTTAGGTATGTGTAATTCATGAGAATATTAAATGATATTTAAATCATACTATACTTGAATGGGAAAAATAAAATGTTTAATCTATATTTTCTCATACACAAAATGCCAAAGGAATAAGTTCAACAGAGGATTACATACATCTGCACATACACTTAAATACTTGTAAATATGTTTATTCTTTATTTAAGAAGATGTATATTTATACAAGTAAGGTTCCAAATATTCAGCAATATCTCAAAGGATTTGAGTTATATTTTTGGTTTTAACACACAAGAAGATACATAATTGAGAATCTAGAAAAAAGTTTAGATAGACTTTGATAATAAGAAAATAATCTTTAACTGATAAGAATATAGAGATAGTCTGAAAAAAACTGGAATAAATTCTTTATGATACACATGAAAATCCACATTTTACAACAGGTTTATCTATAAAGATTTTTTTCAGAGCCAAAAGAAAAGAATCAGTTCAATATGGAAGAAAATAAAGCAAAGTTTAGGAACTATGACATGAGTAAGTTAGTACAAGAAGTAAAACAAATAACTCATAATATTAATGAGCATGTTAAAAATGTTCAGCATCTAAAACAATCTACGAGATTCAATTTGAGATACCTGTGAATTATTACATAATAGGTCATTTAAAAATCAACTGTTAAAAAGTTTATATGGAAACACTCTTTCATACAATATGCTGTAAGGTTAAATAAACTGGAGGAGCTCTTTTGAATAACTTGGCAGTCAAATATAAAATGCATTAACATTTGACCCATCCATTTCATTTCTTTATATTTATCAGAAATACTGGCAATAGAATGCAAAGTTGTGTACTTGGGGACTTCTGTTGCAACATTTTTATAATAGGAATTTTGGAACACATTACTGTTTGTTATTAGGGAAAAATTTTGAAAATATTCTGAGATCCTTAAAAAATGATAGATCTATTATTCACATGGAAGGATCTCAAAAATATTAGTGTGCTTTTCAATAAAACAGTCCTTCTTTAATGAACTGGTGGATTATAAGACTATGACAGTTTATTTTGAGATTTAATATGCATTGATATGGATGAGAATGGTATCTATTTAATCGGTTTTTATAATTTACTATGTAACTGTAATTTCAAATATGATATCTCTATCTTCCTGAGGCAGAACCTTTACTTCTTAATGTTCATTGTAGTAGTATAAACTGACATGTGCATATTTTAAGGAACTGGAATTTTGAATAAAACAAGGTTCTTTGGACTCTGAGATAACTTGCATGATTGTTTTTCATGGATGCAAAATAAAGAAAAATAAAAACTAGAATATAAGTCTTCATAGCTGGAATAGGCAACAGAATTGTCATATTTTTCTAGTAATTAGCTATGTATTTAAAAGTAATTATTTAACCTCACTAGCTGTCAACTGTAGTAACTATCACATTACAAAACAGTCTAGGTAATACCTGTACTTTATTCTAACACTTCATTAGTATTTACTCAATTTGATTTGAAATCCTAGTTTCAAAACACATTAACTTTGAAAAGTCATAATACCATTTCTTTCTTTTGTAGTTAAAATAGAAAAAATGAAATAGGATTAATCAGTCACAAATGCATTAAAGTGTAAAGACTGAATCAAGCAATAGGTATATCTTAAATTTAACTTTTATTTTGTCTTTAAAAACTATGTATCAAAACATAGTACCCACAACATTTTATGAAAATAACCTGTCCATAGTGTATTTGATATCCAAGAATAGTGTAAAAAATTTTAAATTATAATTCTACAATGATATTTGATTTTTAAAACTATAATTTTGAAATTAAACTAAATGAATTTTACTAATTATTTTATCACTTACTAGCTGTAATAATGTACAACTGAGTACTGGATTATATTCTACCTATGATCAACTATTTAATATACTAAAAGAAAAATAAGAGTAATGTATAGGATAGAAAGTAATAATAAGAAAATGATAGTAATAGAAACTGCTCTGTAGTTGTGGTATTCATTATGATGAGATCTGTTTTCTGAGCTTGCTGCTTTACTTAATATGAAATTCCAAATTATCAAGATTAAAAATAAATTAACAAATAAAAATATTTTCTTTGGCACTACAAATGTTTCCTTAACCTCTCGAATGTATAGCTGGTTTCACATTCATGGATTCAGCCAAATATCTCAAAAATATCTCAGCCAAATATCTCAAATATCTCAGCCAAATATCTCAAAAACAAAGGGAACAAAAACTTACACTGGAAGAAAGTTAGGAGCTGGAAAAAATTGGTTTTCCATATGTGGAAGAATGGACCTAGTCCCATATTTTTTCATCATGCCCCAAACTGTAATTGAAATAGATTGAAGATCTAAATATCAAAACAGAAATGCTTAATCTGCTGGATGGTAGAATAGGTAAAACTCTTGAAGATATAGGTATAAGCTGACTTTATGAACAAACCCTGATTGCACAGGAAGTAGAACAAAGAATCAACAAATGTGGATCATACCAAAGCAAAAATACTTCTGAACAGCAAAATAAACCACCAAAAGTGAAGAGTGAAGAAACAACCCATAGGAAAAGAAAAAAAATTTCCAGCTATTCCTCATACTGAGGACTAATATCTAAAATCTATAAACAACTCAAGGAAATTAGACCCACCAAATTTATAGATCCAGTCCATATAAGGTTATCTAAAGAACTGTAAAGAGAAATAAATACATTAAAAGATTTCCATCAACACCAGTTATTCAAAAATACAAATTAACACTGAGATTCCATCTCACTACAGAAAGAAATGATATCATCAAAATATCAACCAGTAACAAATACTGGTGAAACTGTGGAAAAAAATGAACCCTTCTCCATTGGTGGTGCTTGTGTAAATTGGCATAACCGCTTTGGAAATCAGTAGGTTTCTTCACAAAAGAGTAAAAAATTACCCCACAGTGATGCACGCACACCCATGTTTATAGCAGTATGACATGGTGACATATTATGTCTACATCTTTCAAATAACCCATATGGACATTGACAGATGAATGAAGAAAATATAATATTTACATAGAATGGAGAGTTATTATGCCATAAAGAAGGATAAATTTGAGATATTATGAAGTAAATGATTGGACTTTAACACCATAATCTTTTTTATTTTGAAGAGAATAAAACAAAAGAGGACAGAACAAAGCAAATCAGAACAGAACAATGCAAGCAACACAGCACTTTACAAGACAATTGGATATTAACAGTAGCTACCATAATTTCTCTTTCCTTTGAAATAGTTGAGCATAGCTTCACACACAATAACATCAAACATAACAAAATAGTATAAAACCATTCAAAAGAATGAAAGTATTACAGGACATTCAAAACCAAGTAAAGAAAATGAACAATGTCTGCTATAATATCTCATTTTCCTTAAAAAATTGTTTATGCTATCACACATATTAAAATCCAATAAGACAACATGATAGAAACAGAAGAACAACAGCATGGTAGGATTTCAAAGCAAGATGATATAAAATCAGCAATGGCTGCCATAATGTCTTGTTTTCTTCAAAGTAGCTGTTCATACCATCACATATAATAAAATCAAACAAAACAGAATAAAGCCATTCCAACCAATGAATGAAAATATTATAAGACTTCAAGGCAATATAATGTGAAACCATGATTACCATGAAATCTTATGTACTCTTACCATTTTTTACACTAGGAGACTATATGGTATTTATACATGGGACTTTGATTTATTTCACTTATGAATATGGTCTCAAATTGCATCCATTTATTTATAACTATCTCAATGTGATCATTCTTTATAGCTGAGTAGTACTCCATTGTATAAAAATAGAACATCTTTTTTATCCATTTCTCAGTTGATGGACATTTAGGTTGTTTCCAAGATCTGGCTATTACAAATTGTGCTGCTGTAAACATGGGTGCACATATATCACTGTGATATGATGTTTTCAGTTCTTCTGGGAACATGCCAAGAAGGGGAATAGTTGGGTCAAATGAGACTGACCTCCACAGTGGTTGCACCAGTCTACACTCCCACCAACAGTGCAGAAGAGTTCCTTTTTCCTCACAGCCTCTCCAGCATTTGTTATTATCCTGGCCATTCTTTCTTGATTGAATGGAATCTCACTGTGGTTTTAATTTGCATTTCTCTAATGACTAATGATGATGAACATTTTTTCATGTATTTTTTACCATTTGTATTTCTTCATCTGACAACTGTGTATTAATCTCAGATGCCTATTTTTGGATTGGGTCTTTGAATTTCAGGGGTCTGATTTTTTTTTAATTCTTTATATGTTCTAGACAGAAGTCCTTTCTCTGAGGGACAGTTCACTATTATTTTTTTCCCAATTTGTGGATTATCTTTTCACTATGCTGGAGATTTCTTTCGACATGCAGAAAATCTTTAGTAAAATGTGATCCCAGTTACTGATTCTGGGAAGTATTTCCCATGTGGTTTAATTCTTGTTCATAAATTCTCTACCTACCACTATGTCTTTAAGTTTACTACTTATTTGTCTTCCAACAGATTTAGTGTTTCTGGTTTAATATTTAGATCTTAGATCCATTTAGACTTTACTTTAGTACATGGTGATAGACATGGGTCTAGTTTTAGTTTTTGGCATATGGAGAGCCAATTTTTCCAGCACCATTTATTAAAGAGAGTATCTTTCTTCAGTGAATGTGTTTGGCCCCTTTATCAAAGATAAGGTGGCTGAGTGTGTTTGTAATTGTAGTTTTATCTTCTAATCTATTCCATCAATGTTCAGGTCTGTTTTTATTCCAGTACCATGTTGATTTTATCACAGCAGCTTTGTAGTATAACTTCAAGTCAGGGACTGTGATGCCTCCTGCCTTGCCTTTGTTGCTTAGAATTGCCTTTTCTATTCTAGGTCTCTACTGGTTACAAATGAATTTTAGTAGTGATTTCTCTAGATCTGTGAGATATGCTAGTGGTATTTTGATTGAGATTGCTTTACATCTGTATAACAATTTTGTGGGAATGGCCATTTTCTCAATATTTATTTTTCCTATCCATGAACAAGGGATGTCTTTCCATTTTCTGAGATTCTATTTGATTTCTTTTTTCAGGGTGTTATAATTTTCAATGAATTTTTTACTTCTTTCATTAAAGTGATTCCTAAGTATTTCATTTTTTTGGATGCTAGTGTGAAGGGTGTGGCTTCTCCTATTTCTCTTTTAGTGATTTTGTTGTGAATGTATAGGAATGCTATTGATTTTGGGGTGTTGCTTTTGTATCCAGCTACATTACTTAATTTATTTATTATACCTAGGAGTCTTTCAATGGAGTTTTGGGGTACTTCTAAGTAGAGTGTAATGTCATCTACAAATAATGATAATTTAGCTTCCTCTTTTCCTATCCTTTCACCTTTTATTTCTCTCTCTTGTCTAATTGCTCTGGCTAATATTTCCAGCACTAAGATGAATAGGAGTGATGATAATGGACATCCTTGTCTTGTGTCTGATTTTAGGGTAAAGTCTTTCACTTTTTCACCATTTAATATCATGCTCACTGTTGGTTTGTCATAGATGCCCTTTATCATATTGAGGAAATGACCATCAATTCCAATTCTCTAAGGTTTTTATCATGAATAAGTGTTGCACCTTACCAAGGCTTTTTATGCATCTATAGAAATGATCATGTGATTCTTATTTTTGGCTCTATTTATATAGTGGTATACATTTGTTTATTTACATATGTTGAACCATCCCTACATTCCTGGGATCAATGCCACTTGGTCATGGTGTATAATCTTCTTGATGATTTGCTGCATTCTCTTTGCCAAAATTTTATTGAGAATTTTTGTGTCTGTATTCATTAGGAAGATTGGCCTGTAGTTCTCTTTTTTAGTTGGGTCTTTCCCAGGTTTTGATACTAGAGTAATATTTGCTTCCAAGAATGAGTTAGGAAGAATTGTTCCCATTTCAGTTTCACTGAAAAGTTTGAGAAGTGTTGGCATTAAGTCTTCTTTGCCTTCAGCTTTTTTTTTCTTTTGTTTGTTTTTTGGTTTTTCTTTTCTTTTCTTTTCTTTTTTTTTTTTTTGTACCAGGGATTGAACTCATGAACTCATGCTTGCCAGGCAGGTGCCGAGCCACTGAGCTAAATCCCTGGCTCTTAAGTCTACTTAGAATTTCTTGTAGAAATCTGCAGTTTATCTGTCTGGGCCTGGGCTCTTCTTTGTTGGTAAGGAATTAATTAAATTTTCAATTTCTTTAATAGAAATTGTGTTATTCAGCAGTTTTACATCTTCTTGATCCAGCTTTGATGGTTCATATGTTTCTAGGAATCTGTCTATTCCTTCTATGTTATTGAACTTATGAGAGTAGAAGTTTTTGATATAGGTATTAATAATCTGTATTTTCACAGAGTCTGTAGTGATTTCATCCTTTTCATTCCTTATTGCATGAATTTGAGTTTTTTCTTTCCTTTTTAAAATAAAGTTGATTAGGGGCTTATCAATTTTATTTATTCTTTCAAAGAACCAATTCATTGATTCCTTGATTCTTTGTGTTGTTTTCTTAGTCTCTATTGCATTAATTTCTGCTCTGAACTTTATAATTTCTTCCCTTCTTTTGGCTTTGGGCTTGACTTGGGCCTCTTTTTCTAGTTGTTTCAGGTGGAGCATAAGGCTGTTTATTTGTGTTTGTTTTGTTGTCCTGATGTGGGAATACACCACAATAAATTTTCCTCTGAGGACTGCTTTCATTGCATCCCACAGATTCTGGTAGCTGTATTTGTATTTTCATTTGCTTGTAGATATTGTTTAATTTCTTCTTTAATTTCCTCTGTGACCCACTGATTGCTCAGGAGTGTATTATTCAATTTCTATGTGTTTGTGAGGTTTCTGCAGTTTCTTTGCTCTTTAATTTCTAGTTTCATTGTGCTATGATCTGATACCATGCATGAGATAATTTCAATTCTTTGGCATATACTTAAGTATGATCTCTGGGATATTACACATTCTATTTTAGAGAATGTCTCCTATGCTGCTGAGAAGAATATATATTCTGATGTTGTTTGGTGGAACACTGTATACGTCTATCAAGTCCATTTGTTCACACGTGTGATTCAGTTCTATTATTTCTTTGCTGATTTTCTGTCTGGTTGATCTGTCCCTTTGGGTCAATGGTGTGTTGTGGTCTCCTGTTATAATTGTGTTATTGCTTATTTGATTTTTCATTTCTGTTAATACTTGTTTTGTACACTTGTGCACTCCTGAATTTGGAGCATATATGTTTAAGATTATTATCTCTTCCTCTTGAAGTTTTCCCCTAACTAATACATAGTGACCTTCTTTATCTCTTCAGAACATTCTTGGTTTGAAGTTCACATTGTCTGCAAACAGAATAGCTACCCCTGATTTTTGGGGGGTTCCTGTTGCATGAAGTATCACTTTCCATCCTTTGAGTTTCAGTCTATGAGCTTCTTTTTGGAGTAGATGGGTTTCTTGTATGCAACATATAGTTGGATATTGTTTCTTGATCCATTCTGTCATAGTTTGTTTTAAATGGTGAATTGAGGCCATTTACAATATTGTTTATAACTGTTATATATTGGTTTATTTTGGTTAAGTTCATCCGCTGTTCTTAATCATGGAAGTATCTTATTTCTCCGTCCATTCTGAAGAATAATTTTGCAGGGTACATCAGTCTGGGTTGGAAGTCGTTTTCCTTTAGGATCTAAAACTCCATGCTCTTCTTGACTTCATTGTCTGTAGTGAGAAGTCTGCTGTGATTCTGATAGGTTTTCCTTTATAGGTGATCTGTCTTTTCTCTCTAGCAGCTTTTAATATTCTGGTCTTATGTTGGATTGCTCTGATATTGATTATTATAAGTCTAGGTGTAATTTTATTTTGGTTATGGCTATTTGGAGTTCTATATGCTTCACTGATCCATATGTCAGTTTCCATTCTCATATTTGGGAAATTTTGAGCTTTTATTTCTGTAAATAGCCTCTTAATATAATTTGTGTTGTCCCATTCTTTTTAATTTATCCTTGTCAATATTATGTTGTTTTTCTTTGCATCATCTTGCAGCTTTTGAATTGTTATTTCCTGATTCCTTGTTATTTTTAAAACATTTTTCTTTTGCTGTTCACTAGCTTTAATCTTGTCTTCAAGGTCTGAAATTTTATCTTCACTTTCATTGAGGTGGTTTTGCCAACTTTCAGTGGAATTTTTGACGTCCTGTATATCTCTTTGAATCTGCTTCAGGCATTCTATTTGTTTCTTATATTGTTCATTCAGGGTTTCCATATTTTTGCATTGTTCCTCAAATTTTTTAATATGTCTTCTTTAGATGTGTTCAGCATTTCTTTCATTACATTTATCATTTCTCTTTTACCTAGGAGATTATTTCTGATTTGAGTTCTTTTATAGCTTCCCTGAGTTGTTTCTTTATTTCAGTTGTCATCATTTCAGGCATTTCAGGTGTATGGCTTGTATTGTCTTCTATGTACATGGCTCCTAGGCTTGTTTGGGATGAGTAGGAGGGTTGAAATTGCATTTTGTTCTTTTTTTCATTTTCCTATTTTTTCCAGGTTTTGAAGCTTCCCTGAGGATGGTGCAAACACTTGGTGCCCTTGGCCCCTGGGACTGAATGGAGTTCACTGGGCCTCACTCACTGAGGCCTGCAGGGACTTCCCATGTGTCCTGGGGTGGTCTAGGATACTGGGCAGTGTCATAACTGCTGGGAGGGATGGTCCTAAGCTTTCCCAGAGCCCGAGCCCACTGGAACCCACCTTGTGCACCCTCAGCTCCAGGCATGGAATGGAGGTGGCTAGGCATGGCCTTGTCAGGCCTATGGGGACCTCCCATGGATCCTCTGGTGGTCTAAGATGCTGGATGGGGTCCTAATTGCTCGGAGTGATGGTCCAAAGCTCTATCTGAGCTCAATTGTGCTGGAAATCACCTCGGGTGACCTCAGCTACCAGGCCTGAATGGATGTGGCTAGGCATGGCCCAGTCAGGCCTGAGGTACTTCCCATGCCTCCTCCAATGGTTCAGGAAGCTGTGCAGGTGTCCTAACTGCTTGGAGCAATAGTCCAAAGCTCTCTCCAAGTGCAAGAACTCACTTCTGGAGCCCTCAGCTCCTGTGGTTGAATGGAGGTGGCTAGGTGTGGCCCAGTCAGGCCCATGGGACCTCCCATGACTCCTCAAGTGATCCAGGAAGCTGGGCAGAGTCCTAACCACTGGGAGCAATAGTACAAATCTTTCCCTGAGCCTAGGTGCACTGGAAATCACCTTTTGTGCCCTCAGCTCCCGTGGCTTAAATTAACAACATAATCTTAAATGAAGTAAATCAGACACAAATTTAAATATCAGATTGTGACTCTTGTGTGAGAAAATTCAGAGTGTAAATAGGGAATAAAAAGTGGATGAATTTTTAAAAGTAGGAAGAACTTGTTAAAATGGAAGGAGAATGAGATAAGAGTGGAGGGGGATGGGAAAAGTTGTTTGTTTGTTTGTTTTAAAAGAACACTGAAGGAAAAATAATGGAAACAGAGCATTTGTAAATTGGAAGGGAAAAAGAGTTTAAAGGAGGGGAAGGGAATTGAGGAAAACAAAAAAAAATTAGACATATTATGTCCATGTCCACATTCTCCATGATCAATGCAATCATTATACATAGCAGATATGTATTAATAAAAAAGTATATAGGAAGATGTATGTGTTATAGGCAAATACCCCATTTTATATTAGAAACTCCAATATCTTCTGATTTTGTTATCCCAAGGGCTCCTAAAACCATTTCCCTGTGGATATGAAGAGATGCCTATATTCTTCAAAACAATGTCAATTCAGAATTTATTTTTTCCTGGGGGTGGTGATGCATGCCTATAATCCAAACACTCCAGGGCTGAAGCAGGAGGATTCTGTGTAGGAAGCCATCCTGGGATACATATCCAAATCTGTTTCAAAAAAGAATTTGTCTTTTTTAATCCTCCTAAATGGATAACATGTGTAATATACTAGATACTTCATTGTTTCCTCCTTTATAGTAAATATAATCTTTAATATTTCTTACTAAATTTCTGTAACTAAATATGTTTTAAATTTATACAGGGAAAAAATTAAGTACCATGTTATAAGGAAACATAATTTGTAATTTTAAACTGTATCTGATACTTATTAATGTTGTATGTTGATAGGTTGTGTCCTTAAGCTTCACATGATGGAATTGAAATCATTACATCACATTGAAATATTAACTTTAGTGTTTTCTACCTATTTTACTAGCATGTATTTCTTTGGAATAATGATATGCTACCTAGCTCAATTATAGGATTCAAGGATAGCAGAGATTTAAACAGTGATTAAACAAAATTATCTTCAAAAAGTAAAAAGTTCAAAATCTAATGAAGTATCGTCACACTTCCTGCCCTGTTGAAATTAAAACACGAAAACATCATTTAAGATTTTTAGTAAATAGTCATTTCAAATGCATTACCTAATCTATATTCTAATTGGGACTGGAGGACATTCATTCTAATCTCCAGGGATGCAGGAAATATTCTAAACAATGGCAAACTAGTAACAAATTTAAAATATTTGAAATAAAGAATAGTAGCATATTTTCTGAGAATGTGTACTAAATTAAAAATTGATGTAAAATAATCTTGTTTCTTGACAGAAAAAAATACAATCTTAAATTTTGGGGAGGCAATTTCAATTTTTCACATTATTTTATCCCTTGTCTGAAAATATTTTTAAGTACAATTTATATTTTATATGTTGTTTTGGAAGAAGGAAAATTTCACCAATGGAACATTCTACAAATATTTTAACTGGTTACATTTCAATTTCATTCCAAGTCTTTCTTTTGGTTCTCCTCAGCATCATTAGTAAATAATGATAAATTCCTACCTGTTTTTCCTGTTTGACTTCACTCTTACTTCTCCACTTTTTGTAAATGTCTGTGAACATTAAATGCTTTGAAAATGTAAGGCATGATATATAGTGACTTCTAGTTCTTTTCTTATTTTTAATGACACAGGAAATTTTACACCATGCATCTCTAAAAATTTTATTCGAGATTAATAACACAAGCATGATAAGCCTTGTTTTCTTAATAGCAGACATTTTTGGTTTTTTTGATTTGCTATTACAGAAATTCTTGTGCACTAGAAATCATCATGCTAAAAAAATGCACAGACTTGTATTGAGCTTTGAATGCAGCTTCTTCATGTCTATAAACTGAGCTGCATGAAAAAAAATGTCCATTTTCATGGATAGCCTTTTATTATTCCTATAAATAATTCTAAAAAAATTTGCAGTTTTATTTTTTAATCTATTTAAATAATTTTGAATAATAGATTTTTTTTTTTTTTTGCTATTTTCTGGGCTTCACGAGTAGGTCATGCTGAATGCAGTTAATTATTTTAGTTATAAAAAGTGTTCCATAGTGTAGAAAAGAAAATGAAAGCAGCTCAACACAGTTCAGATCACCTTAAAGAGAAATGTTTCTTGTTATTAAAGTCACTTATGTGTTCAAATACACAAGACAGGCAAATACACAAATAAATTGGAACAGAATTCAAAGTTTACACAAAAACTATCCCTCTGCACACTCCTGTACACTGACGGGAAAAGGCAAAGTAACCCTGAGCTCCTTGAGCTATAAGGGGATGTTAGAGAGCTATGGCTTCAGGACAGGTTGCAAAGGCAGCCTCAGCCTTGATTGAGGGTCTGACAGGTCACTGATGCTACATAAAAGGTGATTCTGGGTTGCACCACTCCTGTGAAAAGTTCATCGAAGAAGCTATGAGCAAGGCAATAAACAAAGACTGAATGAATAATCAGTCACGCTCATTTATCCTTTCTCCTTTACCATGTCCTCTAGGGTCACTTGGACCACCCAGGTTTTGCTGTTCTCCTTACTTTCCCTGAGCAACCTTCTGTAGCCCAGCATACAAGGAACTAAGTAACTTCATTTAATCATAGAAGCAAACGGCTGCACCTGTAGAGACAAATGTATCAAATCACTTTTTAATTAACGAAAAAATACAATGAAAGGTGAAATGATTAACTTTCCCACTAATGGGACAAAATACTTGACATTTGCAAACCTAAATAAAGAGAGGTTTATGGTTGGCTTCCTGTTTTAGAGGTTTCAGAGCATGATCAGCTGGCTGAAAGGCAGTGGCATCATGGTGAAAATACAAGTTGTAGGAATGCTGTCTGTCTCATGTTAGCAAAGAGAAAGAGCCTGTGAACAGCTGTAGTGAGAAGTACCTCTTCAAAGTTTCCCACCCAGTGACCCACACACTCCAACTGGATCTCATCTTTTAATACCAGCTAGGGTCACGTACACTGGTGTGTATCCTACAGTCAAGATCCACTCACCTGTCTAAAGAGTTTCTTAATCTCGTACATTAACATTTAATCTTAACTGACCCAAAGGGAGAATTTAGAGAATAGTATTATCTTTCTAGTTTTTCTTTTCTTTTCTGTTTGCCATTGGCTTCCTTTTCAATGTAAAATTTTCTCAGGCAAGGGAGATTCAGAGTTTTCATTCAGCTTGCCAAAACTTTTGAGAATTTAAAATTATTCAAGATCTTTGAATTCTCAGAGACATTATATACGCCATTGGTAATATCCCAATATTTCTTTGATACTACACTGTTATACACAACCACACACACAAAGAAAAGAGAAAGAGAGAGAGACCATGCATTATAGTGCATTCAATTGTCGCTATACATCCTTAATCCTGTTATAGCAGAAGCTGAGTTAATTAGTAAAGTTCTGTATGTAGGTTTAAAATGTAAGATACTTTTCTGCATAAAGTTCTTTTGCATTTTTCCATGTCTTGAGGCAAGAATTTAAGTTTGTGCTTGTAACTCTCTTACTTTTAACATTGCTGTGAGCTTTCTCCATTGATGTAACAGGATGGATAATGATCAAGTTTCCTAAAAGGTCAAAATAGCAATGGCAAAGCAAGATGGAATTTTAATGTTCTCTCACAGTGTCATACAGATATTAGTAGCCTAGGGCTGCTGTGAATGTTTCTCAGTGTAGCTGTGGCATCCTACACTCTTGGAATCCGTACTGCGTTCTAAAATTGCTGCTTCAGTTCCTTTTGCTGAGACTATTTTTTAACCAGCAAAATATTGGAGGAAGAAGTGAAGAGTATGCCTCCTTGTTTAATAATAGGATCGAGATGCTGTACCTCAAGCACAGGACAATACCTAACTTCAGGTTAAGCAAGCATCGTGTAATTTGTAGCTGGTGGCTGCAGAAGTATCTGTAGTTTTCTATTTAAAAGAATAGGAGCAAACTGGGTAAAGGGAGACAAAAATTAATCTTTAGCACAATGAAATTATTCACCTTTAAAATGACATCTCTATAGTGACACATATGGGTTTGAATTTCCGGTTTGTTATTTGACTATCTACATACGTATATCTACGTTCTATATAATGGTTTTCCATTTAATATATATATATATATATATATATATATATATATATATATATCATTCCATTTGTTTGTAATAAATGCAAAATATCTGATATTTCATTTGGAGTCTGGTTTCATCCCTCTTTCTTTATCTAATAGGTTGATTTTTTTAAGTAACAAACAAATCCAGTCACTGCCAAAAAAGGATTGTATTAGATGTGTACTAGGTTGACAAAACTATGATGATCATCAAACAGTAGAGCAAGGCTACTATTTGTCTTCACCTTTTATTTACTTGAATATTTTATTGACCTCTACAAAAGGATGAGAATGAATTATTTAATCATCATTTTCCTTGACAACTTGACTAAGTATATTATTTTCCTTGAACATATAACACTTTACAAATTAAATACATTTAAAATTAGACTATGATTTCCTATTAAGTTCTTTTAAGGTTTTATATTAGATATTTCCAATGACACCAGTTATGTTTTAAAACTTAAAAATCAGTTTTCACTACCTTTAACCAGTATTACCCAATTATTTATTACTAATTATTTATTGTTTTCTCTTTCATTTCTTTTTGGCTTATGTACAAACTTGTAAACTCATGAAGAGATCACATATTAAGTTTTTGTCTTCTAAAAAGCTGAATTAGAAGTTTATAATTTATTTGGAATTCCAAAGTACTCCTTTATTAATTAATATCTTTATCTAGATTTTTTAATTTCCATAGTTTTACTAATTCCTCAGATTTAAAAGAAGAAACTGAATTTATTAGGTAAATATCCACATTCTACAACTCTTCCTGTTTCAATCACTGTTGAATGATCAAAAGTATTAGGAGTCTGATCATAAGAAGGCTTTTGAATTTTCATCAAATGAGACTCAGTAGGAAAGTTTGCCTTGATTAATTAAGGTGTAGCTGGGGTTATGACAACATGAACAATTCCTTAACAAAAGACTGGGCATTTCAATGTCATGTGCAGTGCAAGGTGATTAGAAGACTTGATAAAATGCAGATTCTGTCTCCTAAAGTCGGCAAGGGAACCCAAGATCGTGCAATTTTAACAACCAATCAAGTGATGTGGATGCTGTTAACCCACAAGCTACACTTTGAGTGTGAATGTGACAAATGTTGCGTGATTAATACACCATTTCTCATTGAGAGAAATTTTTGGTTTACATTATGAAGGTTAATGCATGAGTACAGGTGTGCATATGTCCCATGTAGTGACTTCTTGCTATGTACTAGGCATTTTTCTATATGTAATATACAATCATGAGTGTGTGCTTGTGTCCATACATGTGTGTGTACACGTGTGTTAGCATTGGGAAGAGGAGACTAAGGCAGAAGGGGATAATGCCAGAAATGAAGCAAATCTTCCAATGAAGCAATCACTGAACAAAGGGTGTTTTGTGCTGAGAATAATCCAGTTCTTTTCATCAGTTGAGAAAGGAACCTACCCAGTTTTTCTCATGGAAATAAGGAGAGTGTCATTCTTCAGCAATTATGCTGGGTACTTTTGAGTAAAGAGAATAACACATATCCCTGCAATATTTCTAGTCCTCTCAAACACCGCTATTCTCCTGGGCATACTCTATTATACGACAGTATGGATCCCACCCTCAGCCAGGAGAATTTTCTCCTACATGGATGAATAAGTGAGTTGAACAAAGCAACCTCCAGGCCAGAGAACAATCTAGATTTCTCCACTGTAGGGATAGACATAACTCCCCAGCCCATTTTCTCCTTTTACCATAACAATGACATTCAGTAAGAACCGATCGCAAATAAGATGACTCGAAAATGTACAAAAGCAGAAAAAAAATTCAGAGTTCAAACCTGAACTGTGAGGGCAGAAGTAATAAAAAGAAATTATTTTAAGCATTCTAAAGAGAAGTATTTCACACACAATTAATGTTTAACTAGAAATAAATCTGCCGTGCCCGATGGTGCACATCTGTAATCTCAGCACTTGGGAGCCTGAGGCAGGAGGATCACCCTAAACTCAAGGCCAGTTGAGGCTACATAGTGAGTTCAAGGTCAGCCTGAACAAATAAACAAGCAAATAAATAAATCTGATTAAGTAACCTTTGAAATGGTGCATACATGTGATTTCAGAACTTCAGGAGGCTGAGGCAAGAGAGTTGGGAATTTTATACTATATCGGGCAACTTAGTGAGCTATTGACACCTTTTCTCAAAAAAAAAAAAAAAAATCAAAGGAGCCATATATAGTTCAGTGCACATGCCCTGGGTCAAATTTTACTACAACAAAGGAAAACAAAACAAATACCCAATTAAGCTATTAAACTAGATAAAACAAAAGATTGTTAATGGGTAAATTTATGTGACATTTTTGCACAAAAGAATGGAAGCTAATAAGACTTATAAAGAAGTAGCAAAATATTATAAATGTAATTCATTGCATATTTTATGGTAGTGTGACTAAATTAATGAATACTCTTCTGGTTAATCTCTGCTAGAGAGAGAGAGAGAGAGAGAGAGAGAGAGACAGAGACAGAGACAGAGAACAGAGGCAGAGACACAGAGAGAGAGGCCCAGCAGAGTCGAGCCTATAGTCTCAGCTTATGGGCAGTAAGAGACCTGTGCATAGCGATTTGATAGCAGCATGCATGATATAGAAAGATCACATTTTAATATGCATGTATCCACTTTTTCTTTGCCTTTGGAAATAATAAAGTGCTGCTCATATTTGAGCTTAATCCAACAAAACCATTATGATCTTGGTAAAATCATTCCATAGAAGAAATTTAGTACAGTGGCTAAATGACCAAGGTTGAAAATCATTGTTCTAAGAATTGGCAGCTCTTTCTGAGTTCATCATCCCTTTCTCGGTAACTTTATATTGTCACATCACACTTACTTGGTAACAGCACAAAATAAGCAATTACTCTTACCCACGTGGTAGCATTAGGAGTGAAAATATTATCAGAGATCACAGTAGAATTAGAAAATTAACGTATCTTTTCTGTGTCACTTGAGTCTCCTCAGCTTCTCCAACTGGGTGGGACCTGCCATAAATCTCCATGATTGGAAATGTTCACCCTCACATGAACTATCTTTCAGCAAAGCAGGGATATTTCTTCAGTGATTCTTGTCTCCAATTTAGAAATGAGACCCTCAACAGTAAAGCCATCAACTTTCCAACTGTAACGGAAGTCACATTTTTCTCCTTACTACATACCACTGTAACGCACAACCTAATTTTCTTTCTTCCTTTCCTTCATTTCTTTCTATTATTTTTAATTGTCTTGTGCTTTAGGTTAAAAATAATTAAATCATTCCAAATAACCTACATATTAATAAAACAAATTATTCAATATGTGTAATGTTATATTTTACACAACTATACATATCGATTAACTTGGAAAAAGTAAAAAGCATTTCCTTTTTCTACTTGACTCTTGTTTTTTGTATCTATGAAAAAGCAATGCTGTCTACATTATTTATTTTGCTGAGAGGAATGACATACAAGTGTATTCCCCTGATATAGTCTGTTAAGAAAATGTAGTTATAACTAAACACTTTTCAAGGTAAAGTAGAGTTCTTCAAAGGTTAAAGAAAAAAACATAGGAAAATATACATTCCATTATTGATGTGAAAATAGATCTTTTTATTTGAAGAAAAAGAAATTGGCCCTTAGGGCTCAAAGAGAATGTTAAACTCACAAAAGTCAAATGGATATTTCTTCTGAAGTTTAAGAAACATAATTATCAATCATAAAAAACATCATAAAATTTCCTTCATTTTATATCCTGTTATACTTCCTAAATGCTTTCCCATATGTTTTGATATAATTTTGTCTTCATAAATATCCTTGTGAAGAAGGGTGGGGAGTTATTAATTTTCTCTCTTATTCTCAGAGGCAGCCCCAAATCCTTGCTGAGTAGATTAAATATGCATAACTTCATTTTTCATTCCCTGCCTTATTCCAGAGTCAATACCTTAATATTGCTAAAAGAAGTTGCCTTGCTTAAACTAAGGCCTCTGTGATACAGAGTGAATATTTATAAGGTAATAAGTAAAGCATGTTTATGAAGGAGAGTCCAGCAGTTATGAAGAAAATGTATTTTGTCTGTATTATATAACTTTAATTACTGGAGAGGAAATGTTTCAACCAGGTACCCAGCCTTTTTTTTCCATAAATAGTGATGCAATATATATATACTTATTAAATGCATTTTCTTTGAAAATAAACGTGTGTGTATTTCACAAAGGGGACTCAAATTCGGGAGATTCAGCAAATCTGTTTCACAAATTAGAACTCTGGGAAGGAGAAAGCCAAAGCTGGTACCAGGAGTTAAGATTATTTCCGAGACATCAACACAGGGGATGCCAGTCTGGATATCCAGGAACTGAAAGAAGCTTCACAAAGTCCAGCTCAGAATGCAGAAAATGGAGTTAAGGCCTTTGTAATTCAGGTCAAACACAGCTAAAATAAACCATAGGAAATGAAGAAGGTGACAGTTTTATAAGTGGCCTGAATATGGCCCTTCTCTCTAAGAAGATATGGAAGATAAGAAGAAAAGAATGAGGAGGAAACAATCAGGCCCCACAAAGATGTCTATACACTTCTTGTAGATTTAGTGTCTAAGACTGTCACAAAATATCCCATCATTCGGAGATGGCCACAGTTACAAGATAAAACTGCAGACTTTTGTGTTCTATGCAAATGCGCCTAAGTATGCAACACATATGTCAATTACAGATGCATGCCTAAATCTATATCAGTTATTTATCATTTGTAGCTCTATCTATCTATATCTGTATCTCTGTATCTAGTACAGGCTGTAATTGAAATATAATGCAAACCACAAATGTGTGATAGCTATGTGGCTTATATTTCCAAGTGACTCTATGGAAAATTCTAAACACCAGAGGAAATTAATTTTAATGATATATTTATTCAACTGATTACATCTGTAATATTATGATTTTAAAACATGTAGTAAAAACATAGCAGTATATATGTATCAAAATACATGTGATCAAAGGCTGGAGGGATAGCTCAGCAGCACAAGCGCCTGCCTGGCAAGCACAAGGTCCTGAGTTCAAGTGCCAGTACCAAAAAAAAAAATAAAAATATGTGATCAATACAAAGTTAAGTGCTATTTAAGATTCGGAAGCACATAGAATCAGCAAAATGAGGTGAAAGTTGTCGAATTCATTTTATTTTTATGTCTATGAATATCTTGATAAATAATAGCACTTTCAACCTGAGAATGACAATACAATGCCAAGAGCAGCAGACTCAGGAGAGAGTGTGAAACACGGTTGCCTTTGTGTTTCTCCCTTTGCATAAATAATACCAAAAACAAAATTTGAAAAAATAGAAATATCTTTTGGTAGCGACACAGCATTCCTTTGAAAAATTATAAAAATTATTAAAAGTTTGTTAATTGCCAAAAGACCTTTCTTTACTTTTACATTACAAGCATGGCTAGCCAATCATCTTTGTATACATATTATTGCCAGAAAGTACATCAAAATTTGTATAAATTGGAGTCAGCTGAAGGGAGAAAATTCTGCAAAAGTAATATAGAGCTTGGAGGAAAAGATATTTGCTTGTTCAACAATGGCATTTTCTTCAGATATTTGGGGGGAAATACATTCAGGATAAAAAAGGTACAAAATCAAAAATGTGAGAGGCAACTTTGAAGTTTATGCCTAGAGAATTTCTGGAGGGAAAAATTCTATGGCACAGAAGAGGATAAATACCATTCACTGTGTTGCCTAAAGAGCAGAGAATTCTTAATAGGGCCTCAGCAGAATCCATTTCTCTTTGTAGTCCATGATAAATAGACACAACTTTGTGTGCACGTTTGGCTGTGAGCAGGGCAAAGAAACTGTGCCACCAATTCATAGTGTTCCTAGGAAAGTATTCCTTTGCCTTAGTTTTAATAAGAGAAATATTTGTGAACACCTGGAATAAAACATGCAGTGCTTCTACTTAATGCAATGTATTCTGCCAAATTCAAAATCTATGCATTCATAATAATTAATAGAAACAAACTGTTAGCAAATCCATGATTTTGTCCTTCAAACATTCTACAAAATCAGATAACTGATTGTTACAAGTTATTTTCCTTCCCTTAATAGAAAGTGCCATGTTGCTAAAACAGTGCTGTCACTTATATCGACAGAAATAAATCAGAGTTTAAGTCACATAACTATTTGGACAGCACTTCCTTCAGATTTACCTCATCAAGCTCAAATACAGACATTAGAATTTAATATATCAGAGTGTTGCAGAAATCTAATGGAAAGGCCAGCAGTAAGACTTTAACTAGTTTAAATAAATCCATTTCACTTTCCAGAAGATGACTTAGGGATAACCAGTGTGTCTTCAGCGTGCAAAGTAGTTTAGAGAGCCCCGGGGAGAAAGGATGAGAAGGAAAGAAAGATAAATTACCAGCACAAGAAGATGGTGTCCAAATGGAGAGTGATGAGACAAGGAATGTTTCCTGTGGACTAAAACTTTCACTGAGATTACTCAATGTTTGTGTAGTTGCCGATATTTTTTTAAAGTTCTTTTTTTGCTTTTATATATTTTCCAACTTGTGCACTATGTACAACAACTTTTTCAAAATTATGTTTTTTCAGGGCTTGATGTACAAAGAAAAATTCAACAAAGATAGACGGAATTGAAAATAGTTACAAAAATGTTATAAAATAATGATACTCTTCAGTTAACACTTTCATTTATTATTTCATGCAAACTTTTGAAAATTAATTATTCCCAAAATTATAAAATACTCATGCATGATATGACACAAACTGACTCATATTCTGTGCCTAATTCATGCTTATAAAATAACTACAATAAGAAGGCAACGAACAACCTAATCTAAATCTATATGTGAAATATGAAAAATTAGTAAAGAGAATTAAATGGTACTTCAGTATCAACTATGTAACATTAAGCAGAATGCATTATTGCACATAGAAAACAAATGTTTCTTGTGAAACCACATTCTAGGTTACTATAACTCCAAAATATAAGACTTGCAAAGCCAATTAAAATATATAGCATTTGGTTTCATTAAAATTTCTAAGTAGTTGTGATTATCTTCTAATTTTTTTCTTTTAATGAATGAAATAAATCTTCTGTTACAATAAGAAAAGTAACAGATATTTTCATTAAAACAATTTATAATATTTTGAGCTCAGAATATTTGCTATCTTTATAAAAGTCTTCATAATGACAAATATTTCCATCGCATTTTTCCATAAAGACATTAGTATGTATTTAATTGTTCCGAATTTTACGACAATTACATATTTTATACTATATTTTATGAATATAATGAATTGTTTTTATAAATTTCTTAACAAATAGGAGAAACTGAAATAATTATTATTCAAAAATCTTTTGAATTTTCAGGTAAAATTCTATTTATAATTTTACTTTTTTGTATCAGGGATTGAACTCACAACTGCACCCTTGCAAGGCAGGCGCTTATGCCTCTGAGCTAAATCCCCAGCCCTATATGTTTTACTTTTATGTCTTCTCTTATACTCCTATTAGAAATTGTTAGATTTTTTAAAATAACATTTACTGTCTTTGTTAAAGCACCTTTAATCAAGGAAGGGCTCTTCTTTAGTGAGCATTGGAAAATTTGTCTCTGTATCTTTTTTTCTGCATGTGGGTCCAGACTTCGCTTTCCCTTCTTTCTCCTGTCTCCTCTCTCTTCCCCATTTCTCTCTATTCCCAGCTACTTATGCATCTCATCACTTTGCAAAAAAATTCATCCTCCCTCTTCTTTGAAGTTAAAATTGCTAGTTGGCTTCAATAGATAAAACACATGGAATCAATATAGGGCTGTGTTAATCCCTCTCACAATGTAAATACTAGAGAATTCCTGTTTATACACAAATCTTTTCTTACAGTTCTTTTAGCCTTTTAAACATTATTAAGAAAGTTGTATTACCAAAATCTCAATAAGACTATTGCTATTTAAGAATTTTAGTATAATTTTGTATCGTTTTAAGTCAATTTTATTCTAATTTAAATTTTTCTATATTTTATAACACTAAATTTTAATGAAAATAACTTCTGAATAACAAAACAACTTCATGTTGAAAATACATAAATTATTTAATTACAAAATATTTAGCTATAAGTCATATCATACAGGAAAAATTTATAATGCAAGAGGAAACCTGCATTATAAATTTTAATATTTTATAATATTTTGAGTATGTGCCAAACTTATATCCGTCTTCCCAAGCTAATGACAAGGTGAAGAACAATTTTAAATTTTCTTTTCCTATATATGACTTTCCCTTTAAAAATTTCTACCATCACAACAACTCTTTCTGATTAAAAATAATCCTCTGCTGCTAAAATGTTGGTGAAAACACAAATTCAAAGATTAAACACAATATAAATTCATGTTTACACATAGGTTCACCTTTAATGCCTCTGGGCAGCCCTGCTGTGCCTCTCCGATCCATTTATAATTTCTCTCTGTCTTTCTCAAAGACTATTTCTGACCCTTTTCTCTGTTCTTTAACCCTAATAGAACTATTTTCAGTATTCACGCCCTTGTTCTCTACTTCACTGGAAACTGAAGCTGAGGAAAATGTAATCAGATGCCTTCCACCATGGCCTCAAGGATCATTATCACTTTCAGGGTTTTCTATAAAGGTCTTTCTTGTGCTAAGCTCCTCTGACTTGTCCCATATAGTTGCTTAAATAGATATTGGGTAAAATATGGTTTACTCTAAATGCACTATGTGCAGTGTTTTAACTAATGATCAACTTGTGACACCCAGCTGAACTGCAACTGCATGGTTCACTGTGTGGGAGACCCACTGAGGATTGTTGCCAACATCATAAAATTGGAGCTGGATGGGAAAATGGTGTGTTGTTGATTCTCCTGGAGGAGCTTGTTATGCTGGCTTTCCTGATAGGAACCCAGCTGTTCTCATTATCTGAGGAGCTTGGGTCCTCACTGTCCCTGAGTATGGCTGTGATTCTTTACAAGGGAGCTCTGGTTCTTAGCTTGAGCATTGCACCCTGGCTTCAGTGCAGATTGCTCAGCCTGCTCGCGTAGCTCTTTCATCCCTGTAGAACCGACTTTCTAGCTTCCACACCGGCCTTTGGATCTTCCTAGTACAGTTGTAAAATACAGACTTGCATGAGACATTGTCATAGGTTGCAGGTCTTCAGTTGGCTTCATGCAGGGCATTGCTGTGGAATCCAGGCCTTCAGCTGGATTCTTTGAGTCTCTAATAAATGGCTAGATCTTCTGCACTTTTCTGCACTTGATTTTGAGCAAATATTATAAAATAATCCTGTGGATTGTGTCCTGTATTAAGTCTATTTCCTTGTAAACCCTGACTACAACAACAAGTACCGTTAAGAGAACTAAATTCATGACTGTGATAGAACAGCTTCCTTAGAAAAGCCTACCTGCCCTGGAGGTGCAGGTTTGTAAGTACATCATGGTAACAGCTCCTGGATTTTGAATGTCTTGAAAGATTGCATAGTCACTACAAACAGAAAGACACTATCAGATACCCCTGGGGTAAAATGTAAGGAGCAAACATGCAGTCTGTCACTTTAACACATTTGTCCTTGAAAGTTTCTTTTGGTGAGGTTTTGACAGTTTATAATCAATAGCCTTAGAAGTGTAAAATTTCCCTATGTGTCCAGGTCCTAATATTTTGAGTATGTGCCAAACTTATATCTGTCTTCCCAAGCTAACTAGCATCCATAAATCAAAATCCTAAATTAAATACGTGCTGAGGAGCAGAGAGAAAATTGTGCTCCTGAGTTTTATTTATCCAAGCTACCAAGCAAACTAAAAGCAGGACTTTTCCTGAGATAAGGAAATGAGTACATTGTGGAGGAAAATGTACTTCATTATAATTGGCTTTAAGGGAAAGGCGATAGTTCTTTAAGCTGGTAAATATCCAATTTTGTTTTCATTTATATTTCCACAAAAGCACAAAAGAATTTTGGGCCAACAATGTCAATGTCTTAGCTTTAAAGTGAATCAAATTACTAGACAGAATTTCATGTATTTGAATCATGATTAACATTGCCTTCAAAAAATTTTACCAATGTAAATTCACCAACAGCATATTTAAACTCTCCTGATCTAAATCATTTTTTATGTGAACAGTCCACTGTGACATTATAAAAATGAGGTAGTCTTTGAAAAATAACTTTTTTTTGGCCACAGCTTGTGACAGTAAGGGAAGAAAACAGAGGCCTTGATCATGCTTTAATTGCTTGGCGTATTTCTTTTGATCACCATCTCTGAAGGTGATGAAAATTCCCTTTCATTTTTGCTGATCTGTCAATGTAATTTTTGATTATTGCAAATTGCTCAAAGGAACTTGACATCTAAAAAATGATGAGAAATTATCCTTCATATAGTTCTAATATTCTTACAATTCTGAAGGACTCACCTTTTGAAAAATATATTTAAGTGCTTGTGGTTGGAATTTGCTTTGTTATGGCTGCTTCTGAGCTCAGCAATACTGTGGCCAAGAGAGTCACAAAATGCACTGTGTATACATGATGGAGTACTTCTCTGACATGAAGAAGGATACAGTTTGAATCACTTGCAGGAAAATGGGTGCACACTGACACTGTAATGCTAACAGCAATAGGTTAGAAACATGCACTTCAATGTCACACGGTTTCTTTTATACGAGAAAACAATAGCAGTATATATATATACATATAGAGTTTAATAAGATACAATGGGAAATAGGGAGCTAGATCTTTTGTAAAAAGGGAAGGGGCCAAAATACAGAGAGAGAGGAAGGGAAGGGAGGAATGGAATATGAAATAAGGAGAGTTATCACCATGTATTATATACTGGAAACATGTACTAATAAAAATAAAGATTAAAAAATACTATGTCCTTCAATAACATGTAAATAAGCAATGTACATTTTTGCTAAATACTCAATTTCTAGTGATGGTGATCAGGCTGTTACTTAAAAATATAGGTCATTAGTTCAGTTGATTTTTTATTTGATCACATTAAGCAGTAATGAAGAATGCAAAATTAACCCTTTTTCGTATGTACACTTTGAAACCAAACTTATTATCTTTGATCTCACAGTTTTTAAACTTTCTAAATGTAGGAAGGATATATAATTAACAGTGGTAAAAGGAAATTAAGTCTTCAGAAGAAATTATTCTCTATTTGAGTGTCAAAAAATAATTTCCAGGGGGACAGAAAACATGACACTTTAGAATGATTGTCAAAATATATTCATGATTATGGACTGAAAATTTGGAAAATTTAAGGACTAGTGGGGGTGAATATATAAAGTGAATCCTTAGAATCACTTATAAAATTATCAGCAGAATTATAATGGGCTTTATATGAAATATATAGTTGTGGAATTGTGACTTGCTATATTTTTGTACTATTTTATTATGAAATGTATGCATTCCAAATAGGGATGGGGTGAAAAAGAACTGCAGTAATCATCCAGAGCTACACTTTGTTTTATAAGAGAGAAAAAGAAGAATGCCACAAATTATTTTCCTAATGTTTACTGGGTGTATCATAACTGTACCAAGATTAGAACTGTAGCTTTTGAACTCAGACCACTTCATATTTTACTCAGGTGAAACTTTACTTATGTATGACATTGTTTTTATTTTTTTTTCTGAAAAGCAAGAAGAAAAATTAAAAGTCTTGTAATGTTTAAACATATCAACACTATACAAGTTTTAAGACCTTATTTCTGCAAATATTATCTTTATTAAAACATATGTATACCCTTCTTGACTACTGACTTTAGAACCTTACCACCAGGTTCATGTATACGTACATATTTTCTTACTTCAAGTGCTATGTCTATGCGTGTGCGTGTATAAGTACACATAACCTTCATCATACATAAGTTTAATCATCAAGGTGTTTTTTCATTTCTCATAGTTGATGTAAAGGATATTTTTTAAAATCCTAGATTCAATTTAAATAACAAAAATATTTAGGGAAAATTATTTTAATAGAAAGTTTACAGAGAGGTTTATTAATTTTAGCGTTTTTGAAAATCAGTAAATATAATCATGCCCTTGCCTTTCACATCAGAAATGCTAATGCAAAAGTCCAACATGTATTTTGTATTCTGAAAAAAATAATTCTTATAAAAAATAATTGTTAACAGGGTTTGGAGAAGCATATCTCCTCACTTAGTTTATGGAAACAGGTATAAGTTAAGGAGAAGATGGAAGAGAATTATTAACAAAATTAATAAAATAGAAACACTAATTGAACCAATTTTTCTAATCAAGTCATGTGAAATAAACATAATCCTATACATTATAGATTTTGAAGAAAGTGATGATATTTCTAGCATTATGCCTGTTTAATTTTGACAATAAACATTCTGGATAAAGCCAATGTGTAAATATTTCAAATAAAACAGTGGTTTTATTTCATACCTAACATTAGCTTTCAAATGGATATATTTGAGACCTATGCCTTTTTTCTGTGTTAACCTTTGAGTTCTTTTAACTAACTTCATATTTCATACTTCTATGCATCTGTGGAATTCAGAGACAGTTTCTACACAGAAAAATAATTATTTTGTGGGCCACATATAGTCTCTGTCACATACCCTTTTTTGACTTGCTAATGCTTTTTAAGAATATGAAAAACAGGCTAACCCTAGTGGTACACATCTGTAAAATCTGTGCTCCAGAAGGCAGAGGCAGGAGGATCCTTCAAGCCCTACCTGGCCAACTTAGTGATGTAGGGAGAGCCTGGTTCAAAATAATAATAATAATAATAACAAAGGACTAAAAAACAATCTTATTTATCTTAAATATTATTTCAACTCATAATTAACATAAAAATTTTAAGATATTTGAGATGCTCAACATTATTTCATTTTTAAGTGATGTTGAAAATCCAGTGTGTGTTTCTCACATGCTGAAATTTTTATCATGACCCTTGATATTTTGAGTATTTGAAAGCCCCTATGTTTAGTGAATTCTGTATCAGACAGCATCAATTTAATCATCTGAAACTTGCTGTATTCAAAACAGAATCTTTAATTTTTCTGTGTAAATTTGATTCGTGTTCTCTCAACTCAGTAAAACACAATAATTTTAATTGCTTATGCCAAATGCTAAAAGACTATATGTTCCTTTCCTTTTCTGTTAATCCTTCACCAAGTTGCTGGTTCTTCCTCAAGTAGAAAGCTGCACTCCTTCATTCTACTCATCTGCTTTTCCTGTCTCTCTTTCATGACTTCGCTTGACTGTCTCAGTGTCGGGACATTGCTAACACATGCTTCACCATCTGTTCCATCTAATTGTTTCTCATTGTCATGTTACAATTTAAATCTGCATCAATTCTCCACTTGAAACTTGAAAAATCGTTCCAACAAGCATACAGTGTTTTCTATGACTGTACAATGCCATTACCAGAGCCGATCTTCTTATCTTTCACTTGGAAGGTATGTATGAATGTGTGTGTGTGTGTGTGTGTGTGTGTGTGTATGTACTATTTAATTCTTCTGGCCAGGATTTACACTATAATGAAGTGCTAAGAAAGAATAACCTTGCAATGTATGAGTCTTAGAAACAAATCTGAAGATTCCCTGACAATTATGATGTCAGCTCCAGGAGATTCATACATTAATGTGATTGTGATGAGGTAATTTTCCTTTGTACATACAAAGCATATGTTGACAAAACTTGTAGAGAAAGGGAAACCTTTGAACACTGGTGTTGGAAATTCAGTGAGATATAATCATTGTAGATGACAGCATAAAATTCCTCAGTAATTTAAAATTGCTCAAGTCTCTATGATCCAGCAATCCCAAATTGAGATCACATCTAAAGAAAGTGAATTTGGCATATTGAAATGGCATCTGTACTTCAAAGTTTATTTCAGCTTTAGTTTTATATGCAAGATATGGAAGACCCATTGTGTCTGTCTTTGAATGAATGGGTAAATAGAATGGCATGTTTTTGAGTCTCAGTAAAAGAGATCCTACTGTTTGTGACCACTGGATTAATTTGGAGGACATTACTCTGAAAGAAGAAACCACAAAGAAAAAGATATGTAGTTCACAATGGCAATTTTATTGGTGCATGTTACCAATACAGATTAGTGACGTTCGTTTTGGGGAAGTGGCACATGAGTGTAAAATAACTTGAGAATTTTCAATCCTTTTCCAACCTACTCTTTTTCCTCCCATTTCCTTGACCTTTTCCTCCCTTCCAAAAGTCTACATCTACTTCCATATAATATCTCCTTTATCTTATTTTTTACTTACTTATTTTTAAGCTTTTCATATAAGAGAAAGCATACAATATCTTTCTGAATCTGGCTTGTTTCATTTAACATTATAGTTTCCAGTTCCATTTATTTTCCTAAAAATTATATGATTATTATTTCTAGTTAAATAATATCCTAAATTATATACCTAGATGTAACATATAGATGTGTTATTTGTTATTGTGAAGCGCGCTTACATAAATAGGGGTATACATTAACACCATAACATGTTATCTTTCAGTCTTTCAGTAACATATTCAGAAGTGGTATAGCTAAAACAAATGGTATTTCTCCTTTAGGTTTTTGAGGAATTTCCATACTGACTTCTAGTTTCACTAGACTGCATTCCTCCACTCCCACACCTGTGCTGTTCTTGACAATATTCTTTTTTTTTTTTTTTTTGTATCCTTGCCAATAACCATTCTGACTAGAATGGATGGAATCTCAAGGCACTTTTCATTTGTTTTACCCTAATAGCTGAAATAAATATTTTGAACCTTTTCTTCCACAGACTTACAGGCTATTTGTACTTTTATGTGAGAGAAATGTCTATTCGGTGGTTTTACCATTTTCAACTCTAATAATACTGCCATGATACTTTGAGTTCTTTATATATGTTGGGTATTAATGACCTAAGAGAAGTTAACAGAGATTTCTTCCCATTCTGTCACTTGTCTCTGCATTCTGTTTCCTTTGCTATGCAGAAACCTTTGAATTTTATGTGTGCCCATTTGTTGATTTTTGATCTTAATTTTTGGGGCTATTGATGTCCTATTCAAAAAGTCTTTCCATACAGCTCTAGCTTCTAGGGTTTACTCTATCTTATCTTCCTATGGTGTCATGATTTCTGCTTTATATCCAGGTCTATGATGCATTTAGATTTGATCTTAGCACATGGTGAGAAATAGGGCTATCGTTTCAATCTTATGGGTATGAATATCCAGTTTTCCCAGAACTATTTGTTAAAACAATTTTTTTTTTCTTCAGGGTAGGTTTTGTTCCTTTTAACAATCTTGAAGTTCACATGGAATTAGAAAAAAAAAACTCAGAACAGTAACAGAAAACCTGAGCAAAAAGGATTTCTGGGTTTCAAGGTATGCTATAAACATAGTATCAAAAACACACACTATTGGTTGAAGACAGACATGTAGAACAAGGAAATCAAAGAGGACTACAGAAACAAGTCCAAGAACCTACAACAAAGGGACCAAAAATAAGATCTCAATTTTACACAGAACCTGAAAAAGTTGAACTCACTGAAACACGGAGTGTTTTCCAGTATTTCAGGGTAGTGATGTTGGGGAGTCATGAGTACAAGGACATAAGATTCAAGTTTCATAGATTTCATGAACTCTGAAAATAAAATGTACACAAAGGAAGTAAGTTACTGTTATTTTATCGCTCATCTTAAATTTGCTAAGGAGGTAGAACTTAAATACTCTCTCTGAATAAAATAAAGTAAGTAACAAGTATGCTTGCTTGTAGTGAACAGTTTACAATACATACATGCATACAAATGTCAGTTATACAAATATATATATATATATATATATATATATATATATATATATATATATATGTCACAGAAGGACAAAAAACCCCAAAACAAATTTTTTCCTTTTTTTTTTGTACCTGGAATCAAATTCACGACCTTGCACTTGGATTCTTAAAATCCACTCTCCTTGTGATGTCAATTTCCCCCTCAATCACTAACTGTATCTCTAAACTAATTGCTGTAAAGGTATATTTAAATAATATCAATTAATATATATTGAAATATTTTAAGGGTGTATTAATATAATTTCTAACATCCATAAAGTATCACCCTGTTTAACTTTTGCATTTAGGTTGAATGCAGGTGTGTACACTTAATGGAATGATATCCACTGTAATCTATGAAAGAAAAAAAAAACAATAAATGAAATCCTAACATCCAAGGCATAAAAAGAGGGTAAATAAATGATAAAGTAATAAAAGATGGATTAGTATTAATTCCCTCAATACACTTCCCCTCGACTCAAACACAATATCCCATCATTCTGGCCAATTTCTAAAGCTATTCTGGAAGTCCTCTTTCATTAGTGTAGTCACACTTAGGACAAACATGTCATGAATGCTGCTGCTAAGTGTCATTCAACAGAAAGGCAGGCTTCTAGAAACTATTACAGTGTATCCTCAGTCACCCTAGTGACAGATCTGGCACAAGGCAATGTCTGCCTCTTCTTCAGATTCAAAACGATCATAAAAGACAAACATTTTAAGTTGATTGAGTACATAGAGGTAGACAGAACAGCACAAGTAAAGACACTCATGAAAGGGGACTGCCAGAACTGCTTCAGAAAGCAGCACGAACAATGGAATGAAACTGCCTGAAGGAATGGGGATTACTGCTACAGGACTCATGGTGGTGTGCCATTTATTATAATATTCCTTAAACATTTATTGTATTTGAAATTCACACTTCACATTTTCTGAGAGAAGCAAAGACTGATGATTTTAGTACTTGTTTTAGTAACACAGGATAAATAAATAACTTGTAAAAAAATTTCTCCAAAAATTTATAGCAAGAAAATCTGATTCTCAGTAGTACTTTTCTTTTTTAGTCATGATACTACTTCAAAACCAAGTAAGTGTATCTCTAATATGTTTTTATTCTAATCTTTAGATTAGGATATTGTCATGGGAGGAAAATTGACTGAAACTATTTGATTATCCTCTTCTTATATGGCACTGAGCTGTTTCCAAATATTAATTTGGCCTATTTCACATAACAGTAACATGAATTGAAAATTATAATTTAAAATTTAATATAACTCAAATAGATATGAAAATGATGCAGTAAAGTTCATGTGTTTCTCAAAAAACCTTCAGGCTAAAGGTCAGTGATAAACCACACACAAAAAATCCTGGGTTCCATTTCTATCATTGCAAAAATGAAACAAAATAAAACAAAACAAGCAAACCAGAAGACATAAAAAACCGTAAAGCAAATAATTTGGAGTTTTTGTTATATTTAAATTTTTAAGCTCTGATCTCAGGTTTAGGTCAAATACAGAATTTCTTATTAATTTATATATGTAATTTTCAATCTTCTATAAAGTTATATTTTTTAAATCTCAATTGTCAGACTGTACAATCCATAAATATCAAGGGGTATACTAAAATTCCTTATTCATTTGCATAAAATATATGCACTTAAAAGAATGTCCATTGACAAATCCTTTTTTCTAAATCTGTGATGATTATGAATACTACCTCACAATAATTATATTTAAGAAGGTATCAAAATATCTTTTGTAATTTTAATAAATAATATTTTGAAAATCAAACTAGTTTTAAAATGTTATAGTATGAAGAATTTATCACACAATATTGTGGACCTCTCTCATATCTTGGGGAGCTGAAATTAAAGATTGTGTTTACTGAAATATTTTATTTTACTGTCATATAATACAATTTAATTAGAGTTAGACCAGCCTGGCAATGGCCCTATTCTCACAGGAGCATCAGCAAGGTGTTTTCCTGTACACTGCATGTGCCATTAATTATCATGCAGTCTAAGGTACTTTAAAAGGTCAATTTGCCCTTCTTGTTAGTAATTATCCTTTCTCTGATGGTTATTCTACCTGCTCATTGCTAGTCATAATTTCGAAAATACTAGAAATAAGTCACCTATTATATGTGATAAAATAGCATCAGAAAATTAAATAATTATAAAGGTCAAAATAAAGTGATGAAAGGTCAGTGTAAATAGAATTTAATAATACAGTTTAAGTTTATTAAGATGTTCTGATTGAAATTCAGGCATGTCACACGTTCATACTCACCACAGTTCTGTATTTTGCCTACTGAGAAAGGAAAGAAACAAAGAGAATCTGTGTAAAATTTGGCTCTGTGGAGTAGTATTGGCATGGTTACCAAATATTTTAAAGATGAAACAATGTTACAGTGAGATGTGGGAAAAGTTCAATGAAGTTAATAATATTACACTGTGAATACTTCCTAAAATATGTTATCCTTAAAGTAGAATTCTTCTGTATATACAGCTTTCACATTTCTACAGTCTCTGTAGTTAAAATTTTGTCTATGTTTTTGTATAAAATATATATAGATGTTCAGAAAAGTAGCTAGAAGAAAACCAACCTGGCTTTAAGAATAAAAACGTAATATAAGCTCCTTCTTCTAACTACTGTTTTTAGAATGGAGTTCAATGTGTCACCATCAATCAATGCAAACTTTTTTATCACTTTTTTACCATGAATTCTGATTTTATTTAACAGTGAGTTGTTCTGCCTACCAGTACTCTTCTCTTTTATCAATGCTAATGGTAAATCATTAGCACTAACAGGGGTTAGCAAAAATGTAATATAAGCAGAAGAGGAGGAACCATTAAGAACAACATACAGATAAATTTAGAGGACCTCAAAATATAGAATTAATTACAGTATGTTCATAACATAAGGATGATGCCAGCATCCTTAAAACATCCAAGAGAACTGCATGCTTCTGTTTTGGCTCCACAGACCTTACATTTTAAGATAAAAAATTGTAATTTTGTATTATAATTGTGCTTTTTAACATTTTTAGCCTACATCTTTAAGGTATATATGAAAATAGTTTAAATGGTCTAATGGATTTGTTAATAATGTTCACGATACCCTTAACAAGAAGGTGAAAACATTCAAAAAGACAATTGGTTTCAGATTCATTATGTTGCTACTCTCAAACTAACTCAGAAACAAAAAATGAAACAAAACCCCTGAAAATCAGCATCATAAGGTAAACTACTCTGTAAATTATGACCCTAGGAGAAACTAGCATCTTGAACTCAGGAAGGTATGTGAGTGCAGAGAACCAAACTGCATTGGTGGAGAATGACATGTAAAGCTTATTAGAGATACTTAACATCTAGTTTGGTAATAAACATTGAAACTATATCATTTTAAGCAACAAAATTTTGTGGGGGGGGGGCTCAGGTTTAGGAGATCCCTCTGAGTTTTTAATTACCTGTTAAAACCATTACAGGTTCTAAGTCTAAGGTCTGAGAAAAAAATGCCTTCCCAGTTTCACTTCTATGAAAGAAAGAGAAAATAAAGCATGTGAAATATGATCAGAGCATTTTTTTTCCCTTCAACAAAAGTCTAACATCAAGGAAAACAATTTTAACAAAGAATAGTAAGCACAGTGAATGGCAAATAGTCAAAGTTTTTCTGCTCTAGACTTTAAGTCTCACCTGATGCTGGCAGGGAATGAATCCGAGATGCACTTTTGAAGATTACAGTCCTTGAATATATCTACCCTAAACGATTACAATTTAATCACAGGAATATAAAAATACATAACCCCACCTCTTTCGCTCTACTTTCTTACCACAAATAACATTTAGTAAGGAATCTCTGTGGAAATCCAAAGACAGTAAGGAATAGAGGTCACTGAAGTAAAATTTAGACTCTGAAATCTATGGCCTCAAGAACCAGTAAGGAAATATAACACTGAAGTAGATAAACATAAAACCTAAGAGTAAAGATACACTCTCTGTAGTTTCTTTAACCCGATCAATCATTCTCAAGTGTTAATACAAAATTCGAAAGCATGATAAAAAGGTAAAAATGTCTGAAGAAACTAACCATGTATTAGAATTAAACTCAGAAATGTTGGCATTTTCCAACCAGAAATTTATGACTACTACATTAAGAATTTTAATGACACATGTAGTAAAACACAAAAATAGGTAATGTAAGTAAAAGAATGGAACAGCAAGACTCAAAGGAAAAATGTTATAAATAAAGGACGCCATAACAAAAAGATTTAATTTAATAGGCTCAAGACAGCAGGCTGGAAAAGATTGAAGAAACAATCAATGACATGAAGATATGTTAATATAAATTGTTGAACCTGTAAAAGTTAAGAAAGGAAGATGAACATAAAAGCATATAATAACTGTGAAACAGTTTTTAAAAAGTTGTGACTTGTATACAGTGGAAATACCAGAAAAAGAAAGACAAAAATAAATGTAAAAATTATTTGAAGCAATGTCTGAGAAGTTTCTAAAATTAATGCCAGTAAGCAAAGTACAAATCTGAGAAATTCTGTGGAAAAGTTAAGTACCCAAACCTGATATATTCTCATGTCATTTTATAATGGAAAAAAAATAAATTCAAACAATATTGGAAGGAGCTACAAGAAAAATTTTTCTTAGCCTATGGAGAAAGAAGGATAATGCTTCCATCAAACTTTGCTTCCGAAAACACTGAAATAAGAATAGGGTGAAATAATAAAAAATGTCACCAGAAAATTAAAATAAATCTGAGATTCTCTATAAATAATCCTTTGTATCTTAAATTTTAATAAGTAATATTTTGATCTAAAATACAGAATATAACATGCATACCACTGCTTTGCAACAAAGTGTTGAGAGATCTTAGATACAAAATGGTATTTCTCAGATACTTGAATCTATGTAGAAGCATTATAGAAGAAATAAGTACCAATGAAATAATCCGTTCCCATTCAAATTGATCTAGCAGATAATTTCTTCAAAGTAATATCAATAATATATGGGGTATTTAAAGGTTCTGAACAGGTAAAATAAGTAATGGAGAACATAAGTGGGATGAAGAGTGAGTTGGGAATATTCTATTGTATAGATGTTTTATTAATTATGATGGAGTCACATACTGAAAAATCCACCATAACTTCAAATATAATAAGCAAAAATGCATTTGGTATAGCTGAACCATAGAAAATCATAACTTTATCATTCTGTACACGTTCACATATAAGAGGTTTGCACTTAATGATTTTGTGGTTCAGTAGAAGCTGAAGTTTTCTACTACTGCCTACATTGCATTAGTGACATATATATCACTAATCTGGGAAAAGAACATTTCAAGATTTGTGGTACATCTCCTAATGAAAGTATGTTTGTTTTATACCACCATAAAGAAAAAAAAATCCTAAATTGACGCATCTAATTTTGGGAACCTTCTGTGCCCACACTATATATGAACCAATTAGTGTTATTTAACATTATATATAAGTTAGTTGTAAATGTTTGTTGTTACTATCAGAGACATTCTCAATGTAATAAGAAATAGAATAATATTAACTGTCTAATGAAAACCAAAGAAGACAGAAGAAAAGACAAAAGACAGGGGTGGCGACAGGGAGAATAGAAAACCATGAACTCTAAAGAATAACCAAAGTATCTATAATAATTTAAATGTCAATGAACTAAATACACAGATTAAAAGATGGAGACTACCAAATTGAATACAAACCTAAGAGCCAACTATATGTTATTCTGGCACATTATAAAATGTGTACTTGATTTTTACCTTGAGGTGCTGGCATAGAGCTCTTAAAACCCTAGAATTTTCCAGTGACACCAGTGTCTTTTGGATGCTAATGAGATGACACATTGCTAGAACCTCTGAAGGCCTTTAGTATAGGAGCTGGACCCTAGAAACCAAAGCATTACTAAAGAATTGGAATTTTCAACTATGTGACCTCCAGGCCTGGAAATTGAGTTTATCACCAATAGCAATGATCTAATCAATCATGATTATGTTGCTTATCTTTATACCAAAGAAAACAAAATATGGATAATTGAGTACCCATTTTTCATGATTGGTATCTAAAATGAGAAGACTATGCTGTGGATTGTGGCAAAAACACTGGAAGTCTGATTTAGAACTGAAGTGAATGGTAAAACAAAGAATTAGTTTCCAGAGAGAAGATAATTACTTGTTGCAAACAATGAACTATTTTTAACTTTTGCATCAAAATGTTGTAGTAAAAAGAGTTCAGTTGTCTTTAAGAAACCCACTTCATCAGTAGCATCAGTTAAATAATCTCATATCTGAGTTACATCAAGGTAGAACTGTTATTTTTTAAAATTTAATTTATTTATTCATCAGTAAAATGGACCATTTGGTGATATCCCCTGAAAAAGGAGGCTTTTATAGGAAAATGGTAATCTTATACTTGCTATTGTCATTGACATAATCACTAATGTATCACTTTTTTTTTTCAAATTATACTTAAGCAAAATCCTATGAGCAGTCATTGTCATATCAATACTGAAGAGCTAACCATTCCTCAAACAAGAAGTCATCATCACGTTAGTATTTCTTGGTCATGGTACAAGCATAAAAATCCAGAGACTCAGTATAGTTAGGGAAATTTGATGCACAAATTATGTATTTGGCACTGATGATTTTTAAATTCAATCAATGCACTACACTTTTGATATTTTTCAAAGTTACAAATCTGTCTCATGACAAGAAATAATTGTGAAATATTTAGGTCTATCTTTGAAGATGTGTGTACATTTTCCTCTTTCTCTGCCTCTTCAAAGAGATTTGACAAATACTTTCATTAAAAAAGTTGTGCATTTTAACATAAATGTGTTAGAAAACCATAATTTAAAAGTAATCTATTGCTATTTGTATAAAATCAATAAAAGTTGATCATACTGTTACAAAAAAAGAAACCCACTTCATATACAGTCATTAGTAAATTAAGAGTAATGAGATAAGAAAAGATACAGAAGGTTACTGTGAACAAAAAGATAGCTGTAATCACTACAGTAATTTCAGATAAAGGAAGTTTCAGAACAAGAAAACTATAAAAAATCAAACGTGACAATATATAATTATAAAAGTGACAGTTTACTAAGATAAAAGTGTTCTTAATCTGGATGTACCTCAGTGCAGAATATCAAAATATCTGAGATAATAATGGATATACCTTCAAAGAGAAATAGACACAGCCACTATTATAGCTGTAGAGTTACATATATCTGTATCAGTAATTACAGACAAGAAATCAGTAAAGCCATAGATGAATTTCATGGCACCATTGCTCAATCGAATTTAATTGAAACATTTTAAATATTTGTGAAACAACGTCAACATATACACATTCTTCTAAAGTACAAATAGTATAGTCACAAAGCATGATGGTTTATCTTATGTGTCAGTCTGATTGACTTGGGAGCCACCTAGGGAGTCTGTAAAACATGCTTCTGAATGCATGTAATTATACCTGACTGTATGGGTTACAAGTATGAGAAGGGGCACGTAGGTAAGTGAGCTCTTGGATTCCTTTCACCCTTTTCAGCCACCCATGCACTCAGAGGGGTCCAAACGCATTGGGTGCTGGCCACAGACCTTGGAAACATCCATAGAATGATGAATTTTCTGGCACGCAGATGCAAAAGTGAAGGCATCAGGCAGGATTCCACACAAGTTTCAATGAAGGCCTAGTAGAGGGCATGACACGCCCCTAAAGAGAGACGTGTAAAGCTGCAGAAGTAAAGCAAAAGACTTAATATAGATAGGACATTGAAGAGGTCAGAAATGAGCAGTGTCTGCCCTACAAGCTGCACACAGCAAGTAAGGCCAGCCTACGACAAAGGTTGTGTGGTCTCCACTAGGTCGACCTTAGGGACGAGGCCTCCTACAACAGGAGCTCACTTTTGACCACCTTGTGCGCCATATACCTGATGTTTATCTTCCTGGGTTTTTCTCTTATCTTGACCCTATTTTTTTTTTGTTTGTTTTCCTATTTCTTCCTCTTTGAATAGAAATGTTTACCCTGTAACATTGTGTACTAATATAACAAACCACGGTTTTTGATATTGTTTTGGCATTTATTTTCTTTCTTTCTTTTTCTTTTTTTTTTTTTGGCTTCTTTTTCTGGGGGTGAGTGTAAGTTTATCTTGAGTCTTGGAGGAGACTTTGGACTTGGACTTCTGAACAGCACTCAAACTATTGCGATTTGGGGAAATGAATTGGTGTGTTTGGCATTGTTTGTGGGATAGCTATATCACATTAGGTAAAATCATGACCTTCTGCTTATTTGGAGATTAAAGATGGTTCAGAGAGGTGTATTTGTTCAGTTGACAAGAGTAGAATGAAATGTAAGTTAAGCTTAGCTGTAATTTTGACTGGCTTGGGAGCCACTTAGGGAGTTAGTAAAACACACTTTGAGCTATGTCAGAATGGATAATGAAGACAGAATTTTGGAGCTAATATCAAAGAGGATTCTGAACCCTTCTTCTGTGGTGTTGTTTCCTTCCTCTTCTTCCAAGCTACAAATACATGAGCAACTTTTCACCTGGCCATTCACCATGATGTGTCCACCATCAGCCAGCAGAAGGGGGATTAAAGCCCAGAAATCAGGAGGTAAATTCAACCTCACCTCCTTTGAATTGATGGTGGTGGACAATTTTCACAACAGTAGGAAAATTAATTAATATACAATGACGCAGTCTGGATCACATAACAATTGTAATAAATTTTAAAATATGTAAATCATAGCCAATATGCCCTCACATCATAATGGAAATAGGAAATAATTTAATAGAAAATAAGTGGGAAGTAACAAAATATTTGGAGATTGAATAGCACACTTTTAACAAATAAGTGAAATAAATCTCAAGAAAAATTAAAGTTATTCTTAATAAAATTTAAATTTTAACAATATGTGAGGTATAATGCAAATAATGCTTTAAATATTTTAAGAAAGTGAAGGAAAGTGCTTTAAAGATATAACTGTGTATATTTAAGTGTGTAAAATAGATAACCATACTACTAAGTTTTTGCTGGATCATTGAACAGAATGTTTTGCAATGTCATTGTTTGATAGTCTCTCCACTTTTTATGCTTTGATTTGTAACTTGAAGAACTATTTCTAAGATGACAAAGTATAATTTATCAACTAGTGATATCTTAGTGTTATGATTTTTTAAATTCTGTATTACTTCTACCCTTTTTTCTTTTTTGCTTTTTTCTCTAAATAAAATAAATTAATTAAATATTTTATCATTGAATACTTGTTCATATATATATATATACACACACACATGTATATATATGTAACTTCTAAAATCAATAATATAAACCTTCTCTAGGAAACTAGAGAAACAATAAATGGAAATACAATATAATCAAAAAGAAAAGAAATAATACAAATCAGTGCAGAAATCAATGGAGTGGAAATTGGTAGAGAAAATCAATGAAAATTGAATCAATTAAATATATAATAAGTTCATTAATATCTAGGCAGAACAACCAAGAAATAAAGAAGATACAAATTACCATTATCAGAAATAAGACTATCAGTGCTGATCATGTATCTATTATAAATTTAATATAAACATATTGTTAATAATCTTATGTATAAAATTGTATAATTTAGATGAAATGGACACTCTTTGAAGATACAAGCTAACAAACAACAAGAAAAGGTTTTATGAATTTACCTACATCTATTAAGAAAATTAAATCAATTCCCAAATGAAAATTATAAAATTAATCAAAAATGTATAACCAATAAACAAATAATTAATAAACTTCTTTACAGAAATCAATTTAATGTTCAAACCAATGATATTAGAAGAAAACAGAACCACAGACTGAATATATCATGAGAACTCATTAATAAAATATTATCAATGGAAATCCAACAATATTTATAAAAAAGAATTACAAATCAAAACAAAGTGAGTTTCTCTCAAATATGTAAGGGTTACTGAATATTTGAAATCAACTTTTGTAATTCACCATTTCAAATGGCTAAGAAAAAATCAAATTATATAGACAGGTATACAAACACATTTGACAAAATCCAAAATACAATCATGATATTAAAAATTAACGAACTTCTTGACAAACAAGAAATAGAAGGAACCATCTTCAACTTGGAAAATTAAAAATTTCCACCAAATTCTACACGATGCACAAAGACAAGATGAGAAACTGAAGCTTTCTCTGTGCGCACCCTGACATAACTGTCTATGTGCCAAAACCTAAGTTAAGGAAAGACAGAACTCACAAGTAACTGCAAAGAATTGACATGCTGCAAAATTTGCATTTCGTACATTCCACCTTTAAAATTTTATAATGTAGAACTGAAAGCATATTACCAACTTGATTAGAAAAACAAATGATATAATTAAGTTAAATCTAGCAAAATATTTAAGGTATAGAGTAGTAGTCTAAAGAAAACCAATGATTTAATTTACAAATGCAGAGATACTTCTGATTCAAAGAAAGCTAGACAATATTAAGGTGTCAATTTTGCCAACTTGATCTATAGATTCAGGAAAATCTTAAGGTCCTAGAAAGTTAATTTTTTATATTAAGAAGTTAATTTTACAGTTTCTGTTGAAAAGCAAATCATCCATAATAGATCACACAATATTAAAGAAGCAGAATTGCAGGACTGACATGCCCAGACATCCAGAATTATTACAAGGCTACCTTAGTAATGATAATATGATATTGTCAAAACAATAGACAAATAGATTAGTCATATATTAAAAAGTCCTAAATGTACATACATATTTGTAAGTTGATCTTTGAAAAAGAGTTAAGCAATGATTCTGGGCAAGTGAAGAAACATTTATCTTAGAAACAGGCCATGTGCTTTTCACAAAAATTAACTAAAATGTATAAAAATGTGTGAGATCTAAATATGAAATACGAAAACATTAAAACTTACAGTAAATAACAAGAGAAAATCTGGATGACCTGGTTTTGGCAATAACACATACCAAAAGTAAGATTTATAAAAGAAAACACTGATAAGTTGGAGCTCCTTGATAGGAAAAATTTACATTATAAAAAAAGGTTAACAGATTAAAAAACTGAGTCATACACTGGCAGAAAAATATTTGTAAAACACATCATAATTGAAGATAATCTTTAAAATTGTATACAGAAGTCTTAATAAAAAAATGAACCACCACAATTAAAAATACACATGGATCTCACAGAGGTCTCATAAAATAGGATAGTTAGATGGAAAATAAGTATGCGACAGGAACTCCCAATGCCAGCAACAATGACAGTCAAATAGTATACCTATTAGACTGACTATAATTCAAAATCTGTCAGTGTTAAACATTGATAAAGGTGTCTATAGGGCAATAGTAATTCTTAATCATTGCTGGAAAAAATATAAGATGCTAGAGTCATTTAAATACAGCTTGACAATGTCTTCTAAATGCAAACAAAGATATACTACACAGACATGTTCCTAAGAATTTACCCAAATTAGATGAAAAATTAGTGCATACATATTTACACAAAAATGTTTATAGCAGTTTTATTCATAATTACCCAGATTGTGAAAAGTCAACATACATGTCAATAAATGAATGGATAAACAAATCTTGGAATATCTGTATCACTGAGTGCAACTGATAAAAATACAAATAAGCTATCAAACTTCTAAGAGCCACTGATGAAATATTTTCATCATAGGAAAAACTGCATTGGGACATGAGGTTGAGGGCATACATAGGAACTTTTGGTACTTTTTGCAAAAATTGATGTAAATCTAAAACTTCACAAAAATAAAGTCTACTAAATGAAAACCATATTTTTAAAATCCAAAAGATTAGAAAAGAACTAAGGTAAGGCTGTCAAAGGCTTTATGTTTTTAAGCAAAGTCTCCTTACCTGCTCATTCATCATTGTCTAGAAAATACTAATAAAATGCAATTGTAATCATGATTAAAGGTAATAGTTCAATATCTTTTCCAAGATTATGAAAACAAACCTTATCTTTGTTTTTCTTCCTAATCACTATGATAGAAGTCACTATTATGAAGATGATTCACAGCTATTATTTACAGGACTTAATCATTTTAGTAAGTGGAGATGGTTATAATGAAAAAATACAAGATTAACATTTTGCTACAGTTTTATATAACCATCAAATTTTTAAAGATAGCACATAGACAATAATACATAATAGGAAAATGCTTGCACTCACTGTTTCCTAGTAAAATAAATAGTACGATTTAATATGGATATTTTCAACAACCTGCTGTTTTCATATAAACAGTCTTAATTTGTGTTTTTCATTTGGACTGCTTGTTAAATGTAATTCAAAATATGGCATTCTTTTCTTACTATCTAATAACCTGTCAGTTAAAGATATAAACACATCATTCAGATCAACACTTCCCATGTGATCTGCATACTTTTTGGACAATTTTATTTTCCTCAAGAATAGACAGCCTTAAACACAATTACTGTCTTCGTAAAAAATATACTATACTAATTTTATGGAACACAAGACCTTAAATTCGCTGAATAGAAAATCCTGTCTCTTCTAAGAGACATAATGTAAATACATATTTTGAAGAAATGAAAAAAAAGTGCCAACAATTTGCCATCTATTCTTATAAAATATCAGAAGACTTCCCCTGACACACACATGGAATTTGTTTGATAAACATGAAAATGAACTTTTACAACTGAATATCTTGTCATTCTCAAAATGGCATGCTAACTATAATTGTCAATTTTCATATTTCTAGCTACCATACACATTTTTTCTCCCAGCAGCGTATATAATGTAATAAAAAATTATTTTACATTTAAGATCTTGGTTTGTAACTATTGCCTTTCAGAAAATGGTTTTACAATATCTATATGTTTATCTAGTTTTTTAATCCTGTAATACCTATTCAGTTATGTTTATAAATTAAAATAAAAGTATGGCCAGCTATAACTGTAGCATTATTGGCAAAATGATGCTGGGAATTGTGTTTCAAGAGAGCTAATTTAAATGCATCTTACACTGACTGTATTTGAATTTTACTGCCTGCATTTGACTGCCTATGTTTAAATCATATAGATTCATTACTCCCAAAAGTATTTCCAACTTTAGTTTAAGCATTCTTTATTAACACTCATAATTGTGTGTTCATTACACTATGTTCTTGTTTGATTATTATTGTAGTCAGTGTAACATTTGAGTCAGCAAAATGTCATAACCTTTTTTACTGTTGGTAGCAGTGTGTATTACTTAATTTAAAGTATTTATTTGCATCTGCATATTTCAGATACTGGCAATTTTTAAAGCTCACATATCAGTGGCATAATTACATATTGGTTTTGAATTCCTTCTTCAACAATCTGGCTGGACAAGCCCTTGGTTTCAGAAAAGACAAAAGAAATCAGTAAGGTTAATTTGATCTCCCAGAAAATTTTACACACAATGAAATATAACAAGAACTATATTTTAGAGCATGAATCAAATTTTTAAACAAAAGTACCTTTGAGTAGAAAGAAATGAAAAAAAATTATGCTAACAATTTGTTTTTTTAAAAAACAAAAATCATTATTGTAAAAATGTCCAGTTATCCTTAAAGAAAACTTTCCTAATAGGTTTACAGCCTCTAAGGTACTTTTGTTTTTATTTAATGTCTTTTCCAGTATGTGAATGCATAAATATCAGAATATATTTTAAAAAACCTCTAAAACTACATTGTCAATTTGAAAATTGAGTGATTTTAATGTGTGGAAAAAATGTATCTCATTCTAAAACTACTTACAAGTCCTTCGTCCTAACTCTGTATTTTTTCTACTTATGTGACCTGGATAAATCAACATAATTTTTCTACATGTCAGAGCCTCCGAGTTCTAAAGTGATGAAAACAGTGGGACCTTTTGTTACATACTGGTGATGCCCTGTCCAATCTCCTATAACTCATTTTTAGTTTTGTGGGTCTGACCATCCCCTGTGGCTGGGGTGCTTGGCACTTTCCTATTGGCTTACACTTGAACATTCTCCTAAACATTCCTTAGGAAATTTACTTTAGTGACTGATAATATTACATGATGATGGGATTTTGGGGGTTGATGTCAGTACATGTATTTAACCTATCTTATTCCATTTTAATTCAATTTTTTTGTTATCTCATATAAAACAAATCATGTGATGATTCACAATCTCAGTCCCAATAATTTTACTTAACATGACAATTACTAGTTCTATACATTTTCTTGCAAATGGCATAGCACGATTTCATTCTTCATGACTAACTATATATGTGTGTATATATATATATATATATATATATATATATATATATATATATATTATGCTACCCACAAATGTATACACACTTCAGAAAAAAGAAAAATATTATGACAGACTAGCATGCTATTTTGTCAACAGACGGTGTTACTCTCCTATGGGGAACCCTAGAGGATGTCATATATTGTAGAAAACCCGCTATCTGATGACCCTTGAGAAGCAACTGAAAATGCATGTGCAGCAGCCTCTGTGATCAAAATTTTCCCAGCAGCAATTTGCCATAAGTAGATGTCTGGAAGCAAAGGGCCACCACTTTGAGCACCACTTGTAAAGGCTAAAGGTAACTTGCATTAATCTCATGATAGCTCAGTAAATTTAGTGTTCAACTATTTATACACACTTTTCTTTTCCTGAAGCGAGTGTGCACGTTTTGGGTGGACCCTGTGTGTAATACCCATTCATCATCGTTGTTTCCACCTAGGCTGTTTCCACAGTTTAACTGCTGTGAACTGCAGGGCTACAAACATGCTTTGCATTTATCGCTACAGTATGCCACCCCTAATTCTTTGGGGAATATGCCCAAGGGTGGTAGCTGCGTCAAATGGTATTTCCATGTTTAATCTTTTTGAGGAATTTTGATACTGTTTTACAGAAAGACATTGAGGATACCACCCAAGATGTTTGGGCATCATACCTGGCATAGGTACTCAAATCCTACTTTAAAATTCCCTCATTTGGGGACACAGGGAATATATAGACAGAAACAAAGCCGTTATTCCTTTGATCCAAAGCAGCAGTTTTGCAGGAGAGTTTTATGCACAGTCTTTTCAAAGGAGATTTGGTAAGACCGCACTGAACCCACAACCCTGCGTAAGCCGAGGCCTTCTCTTTTCCCACATTACTCTTTTCAGAATACTGGATATTCAGATGCTTGAGTAAGTCACATACTATGAGTTTTGTTCTTAGGCCCTGTTTGTGGAGAAACTAATGCAAATAAGTTACAATTAAATCAATTCACTTAAGAAATCTAATAATCTTAGTACTCGGGGTGCAGAGGCAGGAGGATCGCTGCAAGTTTGAAGCCAGCCTGAGCTACAATGTGAGTTCAAGGCTAGGCTAAACTTGGTGATGAAACCCTGTCTCAAAAAGACAAAAAAAAAAAAAAGTCTAAATACAACACCAACAAAGTGTAGATATTAAAAAATGCTATTATTTAAAGATTGATATTCCTAAAAGAGAAGAATATTAAATATTATTTTAAATGATTACTTTAGCTTGATCTCTAGAATATAGTAAAGATGAAAATTATTTAAAACCTCACGAAAATGATTAATTTCAATGAATTATTAAGTTATTTTATCAAATGTCTAATTTCAATCTTATGTTGTTCAAGACTATTATTTTAAGATTAAAATATTTAAAAATACAATATTATTGTAAATTTTAAAAGACTGGTATAAAGAAAACTAAAGAAAAACAAACAATAAAAAGAACCCTGGTAGAATATTGTCTTCAAAGTGTGTTAAAAGTCCTGGTAAATTATTCTTAAAAATGCATTGTTGAGTGGTGTCTGTATGTATTCATTAGTGCATAATTTATATCCTCATTTCATGTTAGTTTTGTAACAGTAAAAATTTACACAAACAAAAGAACAAATAACTCATACCTAAATGATATGTGCTGGGAAAAAATGTACTGAAAGCCCAGATTGATATTTCTTAGTTATTCCTGTGTTTCTGTGCTGTGGTAGATTAAATAGGAAGCCATGGTACATAAAAATTTAGGAACACAATAGTTTCAGAGAACTCATCTGTAGAGGGAAGAGTCAAGCATCATTAGTAGAAAACTATCCATTGGATTATTAACATTTTACCAACATACAGTATGTTTTAATGCTAAAACTGAGTAAATGTGTCCCATGGTTTTTGAAAAGCCAGATGAAACTCTAAAATTAGTATGTTTATACCACCAAACTTTGTAATTGAATAAATGATTTTATTTTGTGTCAGATAGATAGCATATTTGTGCTCTTAGTGTGTAAAGAATAAACTATTAAGTCAATATTTATTCACAAAAGTAATTTATTTTGTGCTATTATATTTAAGCACAAATTTTTAAGTATCAAATATATTTGTTTCATTGAAGTCATAATTAATGAAACATAACAATACCTTAACTGTGCATTACTAGCTATTCATTTCCTTGAAAAGATTATATGCAAAAAGAAATTGAATATAAGTACATGATATTCTACTGCTTAGAGATAAATATCATCATCTTTTAATTGGATATTCTGGTAATTTTTAACTACATACACATTTAAACAATCATAACTATGTTATTGTAATAGTTAAACATGTGTTCAAATACTATGAACATCCTTCTATATCATTATATATTTTCTATTAAATTAAGCAAATTACCATGCAGAATTTCATTGTATAACTCCTGGGTTATTTACTAACTTTTTAATCTTTATAAACATTCTGAGTTTTCTTATTCATAAACATCTTGATACTGCATAGTATCATATTAATATTGTTCACATACTTATACAGAATTGCTTCAACATAAATTTCTCCTCAGAAGTTGGAACAATGCATACTCCTTCAGTTAGATTTAACAGTGGCAGCTTCACTTAAGATTAGGAAGGAATTTTGGAAAGTATTTTGAAGTTTTGCATAGAAAAGATCACGTGCAATATCAAGTACTTTGTTTCGTACTGTAATGAGGGATATTATTTTTTAGTGTTAAAGGTAAGGATATTCTTGATCTCTTCTAGTTTCTCATGCTGTGATATCACTGTTGAGCTTAGACATCTGTTTGCTTATGAGTACATAGTTTCTTTCCTTATGCATTCTCTTTTAACTTTTTAAACTTGATTTTTAGGTTGAAATGAACAAATCTTAGAATCTTTGTCTTTTCTTTCGGATAATTTGCTTACTTCCATTTAGAGTCATCACTGTCTTTTCTGAACTATGCTGCCTACTTTTTTTCTCTTTTTCATGAAATGCTAGAACTATTTTTCTAGATAAGATTATCAATTAGAGGTGGCATTACCACATTGGGCTAGATGATTTGTTTAAATAAATCTTTCCTTTTAGAAAACTTTTATATTACAAAGTGTCGTAAAGAAAGTACAAAGAGATTCCACATCTGGTTCTCTTATTATATTAACATGGTGCATGTTTTGTAATTGATAAAATAATATTAATATTGTTTAAATAAAATTCCATAAATTATTGACATATCCTGAATATTTACTTTTTTGTGTATGGTCCAGAATCCTATCTATACATACTACATTTAGTGGGCATGTCTTATCACGTATCATTTTTACTAAAACTTTCGGAAAACTTCCTTGGTTTTGATGATCTTTGTAGTTCTTAGGAGCACAGTATTAGCCAAATATTTTTCAGGATGCTCATACTTTAGACATCTTCTAATGCTTTTCTTATGATTTAAGTGACTTTATGTGTTGTGGGGAGAAGGCCAACAGAGGTAAAACATGGTGTTCTCATTGCATGATACCAAGAGTACCAATTATCCATTTTAGTAATGATTATTACCTATTTGATCATCTGACTGCAGATAGTGTATGGGAGGTAACTTATCTGACTACAGTTAATGTATGTGAGGTTTATTCTTTTCTCACCATTTCAATATTATGCTTTTTAGAAGGAATTGCACTGCACATTTTATTTTATTTTTATTTTTATTCTGTTTATTTATTTATTTATTTATTTATTTTTATTGTGCTGGGGATCGAACCCAGGCCTTGTGCTTGCAAGGCCAGAGCTACACTGCTGCACCACATCCCCAGGCTACTGGACATTTTAATGCAGAAAATCAAACTGAGATAATGAATTAAATATTTAGAATTTTTCTTCATGGAAAATTTGTCTTTTTTGCCATACTTGTTTAATTATTGACTTACACCAGAATGAACTCATGGATGCATATTTTACACTTTGGGTTTTACTCAGGTGTCATGTTATCACCTATACTGCTTAAGCCATTCCATGTTAGGCTATTATGACTTCTTTAAATTGGTTCCTTTATTACTTTCACACATCTCCAGCTTACCTATTTTGTTGTTGGTATTATTACTTTGGCTTCATTAGTTTCTAACACTAGCAGATATTTTTATTATTTGAATATTACCTCTTGCAGCCCTTGAATCTGTCATTTTGGTGGTGGCAAAGTTAAGGGACACACGCTGCGGAGGGCTGTGCATTGTCATTGAAATCTGTAAGTTTTGCCATCACTACCCTAGGAGACTTGGTTATATGGTCTTGGAAGTACTGTCTCAAAAACCAAGATGTAGTTCTCAGGTCTCCTGTATACTTGGAATGTCATTCTTAGATCTACTTTTTGTGTATTCAAGAATTATATATCTATATCTATCTATCTATCTATCTATCTATCTATCTATCTATCTGTCTGTCTATCTATATATAACACAGCCCCATTCTGAAATTCACTTCAGTCTATTTCATTACACAACATTCTAGCATTCAATTCTAGCATTTATCTATAAACTCTGACAGTGAGAATTGTTTTACATAATTCATAAAATTCCAGAATCTATGTAAATGTGTGCTTCTGAAGTGTTTCACTTAACATCATTACAATATATACCCATTTTCCTAAAATTGTCCTTAGTTTATGAATTTTGAAGACAGAGAGTATTCTGTTGTGTACAGATTCCACATTTCTTTGTACACGGATCTGTAGATGGACATAGAGGCTGCTTCCAAGGTTTAGATATTTTGAGTTGTGCTACTAGAAATATTGGTGGATGCATCATTGTAGCATAATGTCTTTGAGAAGATATCTAGAAGAGTAATACCCTAGTCAAATTGAATTTCTATATTTTTATTTTTTTTAAAGAAGTCTCCATCCTCATTGCCTTAATGGTTATACTTGTTTATATTTCCACCAGCAATGTAGAACAGTTCCTTTTTCCGTGTAGCAAAGTCAAAAAATGTTAATTGATTTCTTGAAGATTAAAATTATTTCTGGCATAAGATAAAATCTTAGTGTTCTTTTCACTTCCTTTCACCCAATAGCCCAGAGATTTTGAACATTTTTCAAATGCTTACTGGTCATATTTAATTTTTCTTCTGAGAAGTGTCTGTTTTACTTCTCCATTTTTGATTTGCTCTTTTATTTGGGGAGACTTCAATTTTTATTTTTTATGTATCCTAAGTATTATTCCACTGTAAGGAATAGCTGGTAAAAAGTTTTTCTATTCTATAGGCTGTCTCCCATCTCTGTTTCTTGGATTCTTTTGCTGTGCATAAGATTTTTCTTTTAACATAATCTAATTTTTTATTCTGGTTTTTATTTCCTGTGCCATTGAAGTTCTGTTCAAATACTCCTTCCCTACACCTATAATTACAATAGTTTTAGCTACTTAGTCTTCCATGAGGTTAAAGTGTTTCTGTTTCAAAATTTGTACCTTTGATTCATTTTGATTTGGGGTTAATATGTGTTGAGAAAATTTGGTGCTAATTCAGTCTTTGGCATAGACAGCTAGTTTTCCTGGAAAAATATACTAGATGCTATCTTTCCTTCAGTGTAGTTTTTTGACCCCTTTGTCAAAGATCTAATAGATTGTGTCCTGAGTTGTTCCTACATCCTATGGAGTTTTTTTCCCATTAGTATATAAACTTTTTATAGCTTGCCATTTTTATTATTGTAAATTTGTGACTAAAATATCAGCAACTTACGTGCTCTTCAATCTCCACTTTCATAGTACCATGGTTTTTTGTTGTAGAGGTACATCATTTTCTGTGGAGGTTAATTTCTAGGCATCTACTCATTTTTTTATTTTCATGCTACTGTAAATAGAATTATTTTCCTATTTTCTTCCTCACTATGATCATTATTTGTATATGGCAACACTATTAATTTCTGTGTGCTAATTTTGTATCTTGGGATATTGCTGGATTTGATTATTAATTCTAGGAGTCTTTGATGGGATATTTTAGTTTTTTATGTGCAAATAAGGATGATTTGAACTTTTTCTTTCCTACATTTATAGCTATTATTTTCTTGCCTAGTTGCTCTAGTTACTGTATTGAGTACTATACTGAAGAGAAGTAGTTGTATCAGGTATTCTTGTTTTATTTTTAAATATATAATTTTACCTGTTTGCTTTTCATAAATGGCTTTCACTGAGTTATACAACATTATTCTATACACATTTTCTCCATAAATGATTGCTTGATTTTGCAAAAAGCTTTTTTCACATATATTGAAATGATCATGTGGTTTTTGACCTTGTCTCTGATTAAGGGGTGTAGAACATTTATAAATTTGCATAAATTGGACCATCTTTGTAACCTTAATAGGAAATATAATTGCTCATGATAAATGATCCTTTTGATGATTTGTTGCATTTGGTTTGACAGTATCTTATTGAGGACTTTTGTATCTATGCTCATTAAGAAGTCTGACCTACAATTTTCTCTTTTAGTTAGATTTTACTTTGGTTTTGGGGTCAGAGTGATGCTGGCTTTCAGAAATGTGTTTGGAAGCACACTTTCCTTGTCAGTTTCATGAAAAATGATGAGAAATATTGTGATAACATTTTAAGCATCTTGAAAATTCACAAGAGATTCTCTCAGGCTGTGAGCTTGGCTTAGTTATTATGTTATTACTGCCTCAGTGTCATTGTTTTTTACTGGACTTTTAGCATATTTATGTGTTCCTAAACATTTAGCTTGGAAATTCAAGCCTGTGCTGGAATCTGTCCATATCTTCAAAATACTCCAATTAATAGAAATAAAATTTTAAAACTATTACTAAATATCTTCTGAATTTTGATAATATCCATGGAGATATCACAATTTTTGTTTCTGAGTGCATTGATGTTAGCCTTTTCTGTTGCTTTGGTAAATTTGGCTAGGGGTTCATTTGTTTCGTTCATTCCTTTGAAGTACCATATCTTCAATTTGTTGGTTCTCTCTCTCTCTCTCTCTCTCTCTCTCTCTCTCTCTCTCTCTCTCTCTCTCTTATTTTATTTTATCAGAGATCAAACTCAGAACCTCATGCCTGCCAGACAGGCACTTATGATGCTGAGCTAAGTCCCCATCCTAATTTACTGGGTTTTGTACAGTTTTTCAACTTTAATTTCATTAATTTTTACTTTGATCCCTCATTAAAGTCAGTTCAGGTTTGGATTTATAGGTTTTTTTTGGGGGGGTACCTTAAGATTTAACACTGACCTGTTTATTTGAGCTTACTGTTTTTCTAATGTGAGCATTGATTGTAATAAGATTCCCTCTTAGAGCACTTTCATTGTGTCCCACAGGTTCTGGTGTATCGCAGTGGTGTTTTTATTCAGTTCTAGTAATTGTTTTATTTCCTCCTTAACTTCTTCTATGATCCATTGGGTGTTCAAAAGTGTGTTGTTTTCAGGTGTACATGAACTATTATGTGATTTTTTTCTGCATTTGCTTTTAAGTTTTAATGCACAACTCTTTTATAGTAAACATGGATGGTTTCAATTTTTGTATTTAAGCAGGATTTATAGAATAGTCTTTTGTCTGTTTTAAAGCGAGTTCTATCTGCTGCTGAGAAAAATGTGTATTATGTTGTAGTAGGATACAACACTCTAAGTCCATTTCTTATATTTCTTTGTTGATTTTTTGTTTAATTGATTTGTTTCTTTGTGCTAGTCGGGTATGAAGGTCACCTGCTATGATTGTATTGGTGTTTATTTTATCATTAATATCCAGTCATAATTGTTTTATATAAATAGGTGATTGCTATCCCTCTTTGCTTTCAGTGTCCTAGTTTATGAAATCATTTGATTTTTAGTCTATGAGTATTGTTTTGCATTCTTTGAGTTAACACAACAAACAATTGGATTCTATTTTTTCAAATAAGCTGCCAATTTGCATTTTTAAGTGGGCAGTTGAGGCCATGAACTGAGAGTTATTACGGAAAAGTGTTGATTTATTCCTGCTATTGTGTTTGTTTTCTGTTGATTACAGTTGTGAGTTTTTGCCTGTTTGCCTTGCTTAGTGAATTAATTCCACAAATATTTTTATTGCCTTCCTTGTGTAGTATAATCTTGAGTACATTCTAAAGTGCTATATCAGTATTCATGCATTTTTATATTGCTGTTTTTCATACAATGTTTTTATTTTTCCATTTATTTTGAAAAAAATAAGTAAACTTTTGCCAGATAGATTTATCTAGGTTGAAATTGTTTGTTTTTAGGATTTGAAATACTTCACTTCAAGTTCTGCTGTTTGTGTAGAAAAATATGTTGTAATATTAATGGCTTTGCCTTTGTACATGACTTTTTGCATTTTCTGACAGTATTTAAGATGCTGACTTTTAGTTGAACATCAGGAATTTTATTAAGATATTTAGTGGGGAGCTTTTTATTTCCTTTTAGTTTGTTGGTGTTCTTTAAGCTATACTTTCCTGTATTTTGAAAGTTTTCCTCGTAATTGTTAGGTTTTCTATTTTCTGCAAAAAAAAGAAAATATTTCATGTGTGCTGCCTGCTAGTTTCTCTTTAATTCCAAGTAACAGTAAGTTGGTCTCACAGTAATTGTTGGATGAATGTTTCAACTCATCATTTTAAAGATTTGTCTGAGTAATTTGCTATACCTTACCCTTTGTCCTTAAGTTCAAAAACCTTGTCTTCACGTTAGTCATTTCTACCGTTTACGAATTCTCTACAATTGTTTATTTCAGCTATTTCCTTTATATATGGAGTCTACATCTTTGCTAATTTGCCACTTATATTTTGTACTCTTGTAGTGAGCTCTACTGATTTTTATTTGTATTTCCTATATCTCCATTGGACATTTTGTATGCTCATTCCATCAACTTTTGGGTCATTTATTCTTTGAACTCCTTAGGTTTCTTTACACCTACTTTAATCATTGCTTAGTACTGCACTGCTTTGTGTTTGCCTTCTCCATTAGTGACACCTGAATCTGACTTGGGAGAGTTGGGAGAACACGGGGCCTCTGATTGCTGCATTTTCCAGTGTGTGTGCAAGCATGGTGTGTGTGTGTGTGTGCAATAAGATAAACTATGGAGAGATTGTAGTTAAAGATCACTTTAGTTAGATTCTGTTCTCCAGTGACATATTTTAAGCCTAATTGTTCACAGACAGTGTTTAACTCTGCATTATTTAATTTCAGTGGCTTAGATCTTTTCACTGTGTTGTAAGGGAGAAGTTACTAGTGGCAATATCATCACCAGATTATATATTACTGATACATGTTAAACCTTGCATTTACATTTTTATCCTTAAGAAACACCCTTTTCAGTCTATATCAGTGGTGGTGAACTTATGGCATGCCTGCCACAGTGGGCTGTCTGTATCACTGAAAGTACTGAAATCTTATAGGCCATCGCTGATCTACATTATCATTGGCAGTTGGTCTTGGATGTGGGAGGAGGAGTAGGAAGATATGCAGGGGTGAGTAGCATACATGAGTCAGAGGAGAGGTAGATAGAGAAAATATAACAGGTTAAAGAATCAGATAATAGGCCAGATTTCCTTGGAGGTGCTTTATAGTTGGAATAAAGGCTTACTGTTGAGGGTTTCCAGAAGATATTTGTGGGGACTGAGGTGGGATGTAGAAGCAGGTCATGTAATTTGGGATTGGGGGAAGCTCTGAAGTGGTCAGAACCTGTGTGTACACCTCTAAAGGGAATAAGGATTAAGTGATGACAAGGGATTGGGTAAAATAAGAGGACAAAGAACAGAACAGAACAGCACACAACACAGAACAGAAAGTATGAAAGAGGAGGCAATGACTGAGAGCAAAATATATAAGAAAAAGCTTGAAAAGATTAAGAAGTGAAAGAAACAAGTAAACCTAAAAAATAGTGCTACAGAAGGTAATGTTGAAGGAAAGGAAAGGTGACAAAGGTAGTGTGAGAGTATAATAAACAGTAACTAAACCAAAGCAAAGAAAGAAGAGAAGAAAAACAGCCAAAAAAAATCTGGCAAAGTACAGATCAAACGCTTCAACAAGAGAATGTGCCGGCCATCCCCGCGGGAGTGCGAGGTCACAAGGCCTGCGTGTCCCTATAGTTTCCTGGCTGTCTTAATTGCGGTCTGGCTACTCCCAGCCTCATCCGTTCCCCTCCCTTCAGCCCTGCTCCCTCTGTCCAGCAGGTCCTCCTGCTTAGCTTAGTTGCTCTTTTCGCCTCACTAAAGGCAGTGGATTTGCAGAGCACCGGTGGAGACTATGTTTGGCACAGGGCACAGGCTGAACTTGCAGGGCACCTTCACTTCCTGACCATCTCTCTGCCCAAGTGCGGCGGGTTTCCCTTACCCCAGGGGAGTGCTGGGAAGGATGCCTAGGGTAGCCCAAGTCCCCGGGTTTTGAGAGGGAGTGCCGTGGAAGAGGGACACTGCACTGGGTCCCTCAGGGAGGCCAGACTGCAGGGCTCCTTGGTTCCCTCCAGCTACTGGGGACCCTGTGGAGATGGCTCCTCATTAGCTGCTAGTTGCTTTATAACTTGCAGAAGCACATTTGAATCTCTTCTATGTAGAAGTTATTTTTAAACATGAATCAATTTTTAAAATAAAATACATTTTATAATCTCCATATAAAACTGAACTATATTTACCTTTTTTGAGAATTAAGAGAAAGTTAATTTAACTTTTCACCTTTCATCTAATATCATTTTTCTGTGTTGTGATATTTACATTATATATGTATAAACATTATATTTAAATAATTTTCATATAATAGAGTGGTATTATTGACATTAGTTAGTATATTAAGTATATATTCACAGAATATATTCAGATATTTTGAATTTGCATTCTTTGGCTAATCTTTGGAAAAATGCTTAAAGACACATTTTAAAGTATTTCCTAATTATATTACTTAAATCAAAGGTGTTTTCAACACATTTTACTGAGTTTCATTTTCAGTTTGCTTTTTATCCACTGGTTCTTCTCTTTACCATTTTCAAATAATGTAAAATCATTAGGCAAATCATATTGTGAGATGGTAATCAAGCGCTACTATTGGTGTTTACCCTCCATCAGCTGTGATGCTGCCAATATTTAGATTGAATTGCTGCTACTATTAAAGGTTAAACGATTTGTTTTAATATATCTTATCACCAGAAATAAAATTCAGATGACTTTGTCATATGGTCAAAGAAGGTTGGTGAGACACGTTTAGTTTAAAAAAGAAAAGAAAAAAAAAATCTATACATGACTTGTGTCATATTTTCTCCTGGTTTTCAGGATGGAACCAGATTTTCTTCTTCTTTAATTCCTATTCAAATGTGAGTAAAAATGTAGAAGTCTGAGATTAATCAACCAATGGATTTAAATCAATAATCAATTTTTTCCCTGGAATCTGTAATGTGTTTTAAGTTTCTCTTTCATAGTTAATTTTGTTGAAATGTTACTATTTCTCATTCTGTCATTTGGAATGTGACAAAGCATTTATTGAGTAATAGATGGCTGAAATTAATCAAATAATTTTAATGAAAAATAAGAATTACACCATATATATATATACATATGGTCTTCTTTACATTCCATCCATGTCACCACCACAAAAAAAAAAATTGGGGATGTGACAAAGGCTAATTTTTTAAAATATAATTCTGAGATTAGTACAAGTATTATTTTTTTGGTTCACTAATGACAGAAATAATGGAGTAAATTATGAAATACAGGGGGATTTAAGAGCTAAGAGCTTAAAATGAAAAGAGCTCCTTTGAGAGAAAAAGGATCTAACACTGCTATAATGTTTAATAACATTGCACGATCATTTTTAGCATTTCCACTTGAGGTTAAGAGACATTTGCATCGCTAATAATTTACAAATATGTTTCTTTAAGGGATAATATTCTTCAATCTCAAAACAGATAGTAGGATAAGGATTCTCTCAGAAGCATTAATTGGACTCTTGAGTATAAATACTCCATCTGCTTTTAAAGGACGCTTGTATGTTAGCAGCAGAATGTTTCTACCATAAAAATATATTTAATTCCAAGAAATATCTTGAAAGAATATGAAGTAAAATCTTAAATAATCATTCATAAATTGTCCAGAATATTTCATGACTGGGTATTTGCAAAAATCCTGCTCTATAAAGAGCAGAATGATGAAAGTAATAAGCTTCTTAAGTTTAGTGTACTGTAAATATTTAAAAATATGTTAGAAAGTTTTTAAATATTTATTTTAATGAGCTATAAATCTTCAGTTGAAAGCATACTGAATATGTTTTCATACTGCATATATCAAAAGTATTACATTAGAGATCTAGATACATAACTATGTTGAGTACTTGCTATATAAATTTTAAAACCAGGCTCTCTTTCTCTTTCACATGCATGGATGAACACACATATACATGTTTAATGACTAAAAATTATTACTGGATGTCATTCCTATTTTCATTGTAAAAGCCTCTATCATATTCCCACACATGTTGTACTGACTTTCTGTGATATAATGGTTAATAAAAATAGATTAAATCAAAGCAAATATGTTGAATATACACACATATTTAATATGTTGTTACTACTTCTTGTAATACCAAAACACACACACACACACACACGCACACACACACACACCAGCAACATTCAACTTTCATTGGGTTTTAACTACTTTTAAAATAAATCCCTGTCCTAAATTTTCTTTGGAAACTTTATTATCTTTCATTTCATAATGATTTTGCATAGTTCATAAATTCCACCCAAGTTAGAAGAATTTCAAGAAGTTTAGCAATGAAGTGTCAATTTCTGTATTATATAAAGCTCTAATCAGCAGAATGATCAGATTTTCAAATGCTAAGTACATTTCCATTTCTTTCTGCAAATGGATGAGAGCAAGTGAGGTTTCCAAAGAAACTGCATTCTTGGGGCTCCCTTGGTGGACATTTCCAACCCCAAATCTTGTATTTCATCAGAATGCTTCAAAGACTAAGCACAGCAAAGGTAACTGAATCAACCCAAAGTCAAGGTGGAGGAGAGGGATTAGGAAGCTTGAAAACATGATCCCTGGTTCTTTGACATAGTTCCTTCTTTTGACAGTTTCCTCAAAATTTGCTCAGATCTGTGACTACCACCTCCAAAGGATGACTGTTGCTGTGACTCTTGAATTTTCACTGTAAACATTGATGAAGCTTCTATTTTTTTGAGTTACTACACCTATGATGACATGCCCAACACAGTAAGTAAGGGCGAGCTAAGGTCACAGGTAGTCACACCACATGGAGGAACTATGTAGAGCTGTAGTCATTAGCCACAGTGTTCATGATGTCCAGTCCTAGCTGCCAGATATGGATGTGAACTAGATAAGGCTCTGGATACTACTGAGCTAAGAAAGGCCATATATCCATGTCACGACATCTCCAAATTCCTGTCTTCAGAATCAGTGAGGTCAATAAATTATGTGTTTTGAACTGCTATCTTTTTTTAGTTCCTTGATAATAGTAACCCTAACAAGTGCCATCAAAATATTTAGAAAATATTCATAATTTTTTTTCAGAAATATACTGCAAAATGTTTGACCAAAGGACAAATTAACCAAAGGATTCACTCTGAAGACTGTTTTGAACTAAACAAAAGGGATCCCCCAAACAGTCCTGACATTGACACGCTTAGAGTAGCAAGAAGAAGTCATACATGAAAGAGGTTGTAGGTAGTGGGCACGAGTTACTTGTGCTGGAGTTTAGAAGAGAGAATTTAAAACTTACTAGCTGTTTCTGAAGGTACACTGAGTATTACCACAGTGGAAAATGGCATTTCAACTTAGCACATTTGAGGTGGACACCTAGAAACACAGGGTAAACCTATGCGAGCCTCTGGCAAGAGAAGGTGTGCTGTTTGGAGAAGCAGGCCCGCGTTCCAATTCACCACACACCTGAAGGAACATCTAAGGAGGGGAACTGTGTGAGCAGATTTCTGGTGTGTGCACTGCATCTGCTCAAGCTCTACTTTGTCCTTTGTCCTCTCTCTTGAGTGAGAAGCAACCACTCTGAAAAGAGCCTTGGGCACAGCAATGGGTATATATATATATATAGTTGTAATATCGTGCTGGCTGTTCAGTGTAGGATGGATTGGAGAAAAGCACCAAATTGCAGAGATTTCTTTCAATAGCTCAGGTGAGTGATTACAGTGGCTCCAATGTGGGAGGTCACATGGAACAGAGCCTCACTTTATCTTGAAAGTAAACTGTTGATGAATTCACCTGTGGTGGAGGTAGGAGAGGGTTGTTTTATATATATATATATATATATATATATATATATATATATATATATATATATAATATTTATATATAAATATATATAAAATTTATCAAGGTGAACTTTTTTGTATTGATTTGCTTTGAGCATGTATTTGAGCATGTGTAAAGACTTTTATGTCTTTATTTTTCATACTGCTAAATTTTCTATCTTTCTTAATACCTTGCAGTTATTTTGACCCCTAACTATCTGGTTGAGTTACCTAACGCTTTCACTTTATATATTTTGCACTTTCCTCTTGTTTTTCCCTTCATTTATTAGATCATCATTATATATTTTAAAATTTTTATTTACAAGTATTTGGCTCATGAAGTATTTTTATGTCTCTAATTTAAAGCTAAAGAAACAAACACCAGCAGAGACTAAAATTATAGTGTTTTACATTTTAATGCATTTTAAATAAGTAAACAAAAAATTATAAGTTTAAAAGGTGTCACTCGAAACAAATGCAATCTCTGATATCTCAACAAATGTTTGCACTATCTCAGAATCAAATTACTCTGAAGCCTATAACCCATAAATTTTTATTTTTTTCCCAAAATAATCATGAAAATGACTGACAAGTGATAAACTATTTCAGATTAATTTTTTGGCTATTCCCTTTTGTCTATCTAAAAATTAATAAAGAGAAATGCAAGACATTAAAAGATTGTGTTTTAATTTTATCTGGGTTGATATAAATGGACCAAGCAAAGGTCATACCTTGGCAAAAATAATTATCAAATCCAGAACCTGAGACTTCAAAAATTTCTCTCTACACAGAGAGGCCAATTGGGTCAGTACATTTCCTACTCTAGACTGGTTTCTAACTCAATGACAAGCTCTTGGTACTGTCAACACGCATGTCTTGAATGAATAAATGAATTCATGAGGTACATTTTGAAATGACAGTTATATAAATATTTGACTATTCAAAATTACACTAATTAACTATTAGTAAATGTCATTTGATTGTTAAAAACATATAATTAATGAAGAAATTTTAGAGACTACAGTTATTCACAGCTACATCTAGGTGAATAGGAAGAAACTGGATAGAGTATAATCATATTTACATTTATATATTATATTTATAATCATGTTTATATTTAATACTCATGTACACCAACATTTTTGTTTATGAAAAACAAAAAAGAAAATGTATGATCTAAAGAATCAATACACTTTCAGAAAAGGGAAAAAGAACAAAGGAAAAAAAATTTAAAATTGACTTCTGTATTCAAATTTCTTTTCATATGTGTACTGCTTTATTTTTGTAAAAAGAAGGCAATTTCCATACAAAAAACGGCATGTTTGAATTTATATGTGCTTGAGTTTTTATGTGGTAAATAACGGCAGGATTTGACCCATTTCTTGCAAGTTTCTTTTTGGTGCAGCATTGTATGAACTGGCCATTTAGAAGAGGTGAGCAAAATACCTGCCTAAGAAATCTCACATGTCCACTATCTATGCGGATTCACTCTGCCGAGCCCCAGACTCCCAGTGAGCTGTGGGGCTGAGTGAGCACAGATTTTTTTTTTTTTTAAAGGTAATGAGCAATGACAGTGCCCTGGCCACTCTCCTGGGACAGGAAGGTCCTTTCAGTCCTTGCTAGCATATCACAAGTACCTGTTGTAGAATTAAAATATCCTCCAATGTTTTGGCTTCAAATAATGGAATATTGTCTTTGTAATAAGTATTAATACAGTAGGAAGAGAAAACAGTAACCTAAAACTTACAATTATGCCACCAAAATATAAGAAGACCTTGGAACAAGATTCTAGCTTTTCAAACTCTTCTAGACACGGAGGTTTGTCTGCATTTGTGTGTGCTTGTGTGTGTGTGTAATAACAAAATATTTATAGCAGTAACAAAAGGCAGCATGAGAAATTGTCTATAATTTATGTCTTGAGTGACTATATTTTCCTCGCAGATCATAGATTTATATAACTAATTTTATAAAGCTATAACTATATAAAGGATATACATATATATTTGGCTTCTTCTCTTTGAAAACCTTAAATTTTTCCACTTATTGTTGTGGAATGTCATGAAGTTCTATTTAAATGCTGTACAACATACTATTCTATTGAATGACAGAATTACTTAACTGCCACAATAAACTTCTTTTAGTTTTTGAGCTTTTAGTGATTGTTTTTCATAAGAAAAGCTAGTAAATCAAAAGACCTCTATGGTTACGGATAAATTTTTTGAAATTAATTTCTAAAATATTGTGTTAATTTATACATCCCACCAGAAAAATTTTCCACATGAAATTCACTATTTTGAGTACTTTTTAAACACACTACTATTTTATTTTTGATTCAACTTGCATTTTTTTATTTCAGAAAGATAAATTTTTCTATTCTCAGAATTGCTGACCACATTTACCCTGTTTCCTCATTTTTATCTCTGGCATGCTACTAAAATTTTATATATTTCTATCAATATTTGGAATATTTTTCATATTATTATTTTTTCCATATGATTATTTTTCAGTGGACTCTTAGAAAACCTTTAAATATGATTATTTTTCAGTGGACTCTTAGAAAACCTTTAAATTTTTGCTGAGTATGCTTTCCTTTATAGGTTTTATGTGATATGGAGAAATTATGTTTTATTTTATATAATGAATGTAGTCATAATTTATCTTTTCCTTTTACCTTTATTTCTAATTATTTCTATATTCTTTTATTTTAAACTAACTTTCCTTACATTGAATGCCTAATTTTCTTTTATATACATCTTTATGAAGATATAATAGATGTGTATATATATATATATACATACATATTTAATGCACATTTAATTTGTCTATTCAGTGAAAACCTGTGTAAAATCCCATCCATGAAACTGACAGAGCTAAGGGAAGCAGTAAGTAATCTCTATTTTTAAAAAAAGTAACTTGGAGCAATTTATGCTGACCTGTTTGTCTCAGATGTGGTTACATTTTATAACCATCACTGAAATAGGAATTTGTGCGCAGGAAAAGCTGCTTTTTCTTTCTGAAAGTAAACAATTATGATAAAATAAGCACAATTATGGATATTGTAAGTCCAGTCCCAAACCGCAAAAAAAGTAAATACAGAGATAAATGAATCACATAATTATTGGATTTCCCAGTACATATAAAATTTATTTTATACTGTAGTCTTTTAATTGTGCCATAACATTATGTCTAATGACAACATAATGCCATAATTAACTCAAAACATCTTATTGCTAAAAATGCTAACAGACATTAAACTTCCTTAGTGTATCATAATCATTGTGCTGGTGGGTGGCGCTGTCTTGATATTAGTGTCTGATGGCTGACCAGGGAGGTCGGCGGTAGTCTTCAAAGGGCAAGCTTGCTGTGATGATCTTAAAAGTGGGTAAAAATTATGTGGCTGCATTGACTCATTCTTCCTTTTATGAAGAATTTCTCTATGGCACACAGAATATGGCACATTTTCTCTGCTAGCATTATACCCATAAAACACGTTTTGTTTTTTTTTCCAAAGTGGGAGAAAATTCTCTCATACCCTGCTGCTTCTGTATCATGTAAGTTTATGCAGTGCTCTAAGTCCTTTGTTATTATTTCAAGAGTGTTCCTAACATGTTCACCTGGAGTAGATTCAATCTAAATGAACTACTTTCTTTGCTCATTCACAAGAAGAAATTCCTCATCTGTTTAAGTCTTTAACATGAAGCTGTCAGCTCCGCCTGCATCAGCTCCTGATGCACCCCGCAGTTTGAAGTCTTGAGAGCATTCGTTGACATTTCCTTTCTAACTGTGAAAGTCTCTAGCTGTATGCGTGTTTTTCTGATGTAAAGCTGTCTGGTACACACTGAAAATCTATCTTTAATCCTCCCCATCAATAATTTTAGTTATACGATGAGGAAAACTTCCCGCAACTGTCTTCTACATTGGCAAATGCTGCTTCATCTTGCGCCTTTACATAATGGAGGTGACCTGTTATTTTATATAATGAAATGCACTCAGCTAGCTCCACAGTCTTATATGGGTGTGGCTTAAAATAACTGCAATAGTAACAACAAAGATCACTGAGGCACAGTAGCGTATGATACTGTACAGAAAATATCGGAAATAATAAATAATTATCAAAATATGATGCAGAGATGTGAAATGAATGTAAGGTATTGGGAAATGGAGTGGTAAATTTGACTTGACTAAATGTTTTCTAAAACTTTCTGTTTGTGAGAAATGTAATATCTGAGAAGTACAGATAAGTGAAACTCAAGAAAATGAGGTTCACCCGTATGCTCTGTGAAAACCACACACACTGGTGATTCCTACAGTGTACACCCGGAGTCAGCTGCATTAACATCACAAACATCATAGATTGTTTGCAAAATAATACAAAGTGTTGCTCAAATCCATGCCTTTCCACCTAATTATCTACAGATAAAAATGACTACCCAGTATCCTAGGATATCCTTGACCTGAAGAATTTTAAAAAGCATAGTCTTGAGCTCTACCCAGGACTATTGACCCACAATCTCTGTGAGTGAAATCCAGCAATGTGTATTTTAACGTTTTTTTCAAGTGATAATGTCAAGTTCAAGAACCTGAGCTCAAATGGTATAAACAGCAAGATTTGTGTTCCACTTAGAAGGAAATAGGTCTTTCCTTTGTCATTTTTAGATTTTATGTTTTAGAGGTATTTTTATTAACTATTAACTACTAATCTAGGTATTGATTTTTAAATGTCAATATCTTTTCTGAAACTGTGATAGTTTGAAAACATTTAATTTATTTTATTCTTTAATGGTAATTATTTTTCAAATAAAAGTCAATTTGAAAGGTTCTGGTAATTTATGAAATAATAAATATATTTTATAACTTTCAATAGAAATGCTTTCATAACTCTAAAAAACCAAGAAAAGATCAGTTTAGATTATTTTGTTTGAAATACGTATGTGTGTATATATTTGTGAAAGGAGAAAAAGAAACAGAAAGGGGATTTCTACATGTTTTAAACTTCAATGCTTCATGATTAAAATGTAGAGGCAGAAAAACTATTATATGAACAGGAAAAAATATATATATATAACCTAATTCCTGATATTTTTCTAAGTCAAAGCTTTTCAAGAAAAGTTTTATAGACCTCTTCAGAGTTCTTAGATTATAAAGAAGACTTACATGCATACATATGTAGGTTTGTATTTAAATTGTATCCCAACTCTTTAATGAACACTGTTTCAGTTTTCTGGAGAAACTATTCACCTTTTCCTGTTTTCTTGTGAAGCTTAAATGAGATGACACAGGCAAGCTTAATTAAGGTAGGTCCTGCAGAGAAGAGACAATTCATAAATGTTAGCTATCATCATTGATGCTATCATTAAGCAAAAAGTGATTTAGAGAACTATGAAGTGTTGAAGCATGTTTTTAATTTATTTAAAAATACATTATGATCATAATAAATGTCTGTAAATGGAGAATGGGAAACAAATTTGAAAGCTACTGTGTTGACACTCAATATTTATACTAGATCCTGGCTGACAAAGTATTTTCAAACAAAAATATAAAAATAGTATATCATACAATAGTAAAACTATAACATAAATTCAGTTTCAGACAAACATTTTCATCTCATATAAAATTTATTCCTTTCATATGGAGCTCTTGAAGTAGTTCATTATTTGGGTAATCTTTAAGGAATGTCTGGGAAAATAATTAGTAGCTAAATAGATTGTTTGCAAAATAATACAAAGTGTTGCTCAAATCCATGCCTTTCCACCTAATTATCTACAGATAAAAATGACTACCCAGTATCCTAGGATATCCTTGACCTGAGATTCAAGTATCAAAATTTTCTGGTAGGTTTCAGCAAGTCTTAAAGAAAATTGAGTTCATGTTCACATTATTTTGCAGGAAATTTTATTAACTGCTTTTCTGACTAATAACTTATCAAAGACCTCATTTGTTAGTACTGTCATTATGGGTCTAGGTTATAACATAGGAATTTGGAAAGAAGCAGGTACATTCAAACACTAGCAATAAGGTCCAACTTTATTCTTTTGTATGAAAATACTAGTTTTCCCAATGCTATTTGTAGAGAAACACTTTTCTTTCCCAAGAAATAGTCCTGGTACCATTTTTAAATATCATTTTGATCATATATGTAAGTGTAGTTTTCTAGATTTCCTGTTTTACTCCATTGGTCTATATGTCTAGGGAGTACATCTTGATGGATTTATAAGGTGAAATTTATTGATATTTTGAATAAATTTTAAGAATCATAAGATGTATATAATAATGCCTTTGCCTAACTAATTCCTTGGAATACATATGTAGACATCCAATCACTCTGTCAAAGAGAATACATATTTGTATGTTATTAATGATAGTTCCTAATAATTGCACACCAAATGTAAATTTAATATTGAAAATTTCATTTTAACACTGAATATTAGCTATCAAACTTTCTAACATTTGTTTTCTGAAATTTGTTTTGCCATCTGTCCATTACAAAATATATATAATTAAATTTTAAGAGGTTATATATGAGGAATATGAAATGTGTATTTGAAATATGTCTAATGAATATCAATAATATAAAACAATTACATAGGCATCCATGCATCAAAGCTCTGTTACCAGGGCAGAAAATGCAATTGGATTCCATTCTTTCTTCATGTAGGAGAGCAGAGAAAGATATATACAAAGCTTCAGGGTAAAATGTAGTGACTGAATAAATTTAGAGCAACTATACCATCACTTATTTTCAAGCGTCACACATAGTGGCTTTCTGACCGTAAAAACTAATATTCTTTGCCACCCATATACAATCTTTAAAGTAGTGCATAAGAATATAAAATTAAGTAAATAAAAATAAAGGACAGTGGACGATAACTACAAATTACAGGGTAGATTATATAGCAATGAAATATTTCACAAAAAGAATGTATTATAATAATCTAACCCTGCAGTAAATCATTTAATTGTGATAAATATACAAATAATCAAAAATATCTGTTTCATTAAGTATAGTTTAATAAAATTACACTACACTTACAAAAATATTTGGTTACAAAAATAATATATAATTCAAAACATTTTCACTTAAAGTGAATAAAATTTAGAATGCATACATATGCAATCAAAAATCTAGATTTAGTTGGAAAAAACTAGATATATATGTAAAATATGCAGAGAGACAGTCACAGGTGGAGTAAACAGATTAGTTTAGCTCCATCTCAAATTGTATTGAATGTTATATAATCTATATTAAACATATATATATATATATGTAAAAAATCATTTTACTTTACTAACATACAATAAATTTTTCTTTATTCTATCATTATAGATATGAAAATGAAGTTAAAATTATCACATTTAAAAATATCATAATTATTTTGAAAATACAATTTTAAAAATTGTATTTTTAAAATAGATTTGTAAATGCTGTCACAAAATTGTATGATAAAAGCAAAATATAAAACCATCTTATGTGTATATTTGTATTCCTGTAAATTGCATATTAAACTGCAATGAACTCCTAGCATCTTTCCTAAAATTGAAAAATGAATATTTTAATAATAATGCAATTAAGCTCAGCATTAATAAAAAAATTAAAATTTATAAAAATTATAATTTCTAAAACAAATTTTTAACCAAGAAGGCATTTAAAATGACAAAAACACAAATTAACAATTACAAATATTGTTTTATTTTAAAGATTTAGGGTATTTTATGAGTGCATTGTAAAAAAAATTTAAGCCTTTACAATTTAAGTGTTTAGTTTTCTTAAATTTACAATTTAAGTGTTTATTTTTCTTTAAAAAAAGGAAAAACATCATTCATCTAAACAGTTAAAATACAGACAGCCAAAGGAAGCAAAATAAAGGATTTCTGTAACAATATATATTTTTTCTAATGGCAAAGATAGAAAAACAGTAAAAAGAATGGTACAAAATTTCAGACCGTAGGAGAGTATCAATGGTTAGTACATCACATATTGTTATCTTCAAAGTAGATGTTCATATTACAAAACACAGGAGGCATGAAAATTTGAGAAAACAATATAGGCACAAACCTTTTTAGTGAAATGATAGTAATTAGTAGTATAACTAGCTGAGCTATTTTGTATGCATATGTATTTTTTCTGTTTCTTCTTTTCTCCTTTCCCCCCATTCCAGTTCTATCTTTTTGAAAAGTTTTTCCACATTTCACAGTATCTATTTTGTATACCGAATATTATTTATCTTTCCACTTCTTACACTAGGGAGATGATATGAGGTTTACCCATGTAAGTATAATCTCAAGTTGTGTTCATTTACCTACAAATATTTCAGGTTTATCCTACTTTCTGACTGGGTAGTACTCCATTATACAAAAATGCCTCATCTTTTTTATTCATTCATGTGTTGATGGGCATTTTTTTTTCCCAGATTTAGCTATTACAAATTGTGATACTATAAACCTGGGTGCATATATACCACTGTGGTAGGATGTCTTTAATTCTTCTTTCAAAACCTTCAGAAAAGAGAAAGCTAGATTGAATGAGACCTCTAATCCTGGACTGTTAGGCATCTCTACACAGATTTCCATATTGGTTGCACCAGTTTTCTTTCCCACCAAGAATGGAGAAGTATTCCCTTTTGCTCTCAGTCTTGCTGGCATATGTTATAGGCTGGTTTCTTGATGATAGCCATTCTACTGGGGTGGGATAGAATTTCAATGTTGTTTGAACTTGCATATCTTGGATTACCAATGATATTGAACACTTTTTCATTTAATTATTTTCTGTTTGCTTTCCTTCATCTGAGAAGTGCTATCTCAGATGCCCATTTTTGGATTAGATCTTTGAATTTTGAGTCTGGTTTTTTAATTCTTTGTGTTTTCTAGTTATAAATCCTTTGTGTGAAGGGCAGCAGCATAAATTTATTTCCATTCTGTGTGTTTTCTTTTCACTCTTTTGGTGATTGTTTGATGTGCAAAACCTTTTTAGTAAGATGAGATACCATACATCGACTCTTTGAAGTGTTTTTGTACAGCCTGTGGTTTTTTTTCAAGCAGTCTCTGCCTGCACCTATATCTTCAAGATTTCTACCTACTTTCTCATCTAGTAGATTTAGTGTTTCTACTTTGATACTTAGAATTTTGATCCATTTTGATTTTAGTTTAGTGCATAGTGATAGATATGAGTCTACTGTTAGTCTTTGGCATGTAGAGAGGCAATTTTTCCACCACTATTTATTAAACAATCTATCTTTCTACCAATGAATATGTTTATTCCCTTTGTCAAAGATTATGAAGCTGGGTGTTATTGTATTTGTGTCTGTATCTTCTAATCTGTTTCACTGACCCTCAGGTTTGGTTTTATTTTTTTGCCATTACCATGATGATTTTATCACAGTGCCACTGTAGTATTATTTCAAGTCAGGCATCCTGTCTTGCTTTCATTGCCCACAAATATCTTGGCTATTCTAGGGCTCTTCTGCTTCAAGATTAATTTCAAGAATATTTTCTCTAGTTCTGTGAAGTATGTTAATAGTAATTTGTTGAGATTGAATTAAATCTGTAAAACAACTTTAAGAGTATGGCTATTTTCATTATGTTGTTTCTTCCTATCTATGAGCAAGGGATACATTTTGTATTTCTGATATTCGTTTCAATCTCCTTTTTCAGTTTACTATGATTTTCTGAGGTTTTGTTTGTTTGTTTGTTTCTCCTGAGGAGTGAATTCACAACCTCACACTTAACAGGCAAGCACTTGAGCCACTGAGCTAAATCCCCAGCCTGGAGTACCGTGATTCTCAACATACAGATCCTTCACTTCCTTTGTTAGATTGATTCCTAAGTATTTATTTTCTTGAATGCTATTGTGAAGGGTGTGGTTTCCCTAATTTCTCTCAGTGAGATTGTTATTCGTGTACAGAAATGCTATTGATTTTTGATTGTTGACTTGGTATCCAGCTATGCTACTGAATTGTCTCTAGGAATCTTTATGTGAAGTTTGTTGAGTCTTGACGTCATTTTCAAATCCTGATAATTTAATTTCTTCTTTTCCTATCTTTATTCCTTTGATTTCTCTCTCTCGTCTAATTGCTCAGGCTGATGCTTCAGGACTTATATTGAATAAGGGTGGTGACTGTGAACATGCTTGTCTTGCTCCTCATTTTAGTTTGAAAGCTTTCAGCTTTTGACCATGTAATATGCTGCTGGCTGCTGGTTTACCATTTTCAACTTTTATCAGATTTAGGTAAAAAACCACGTTTCTATTTCTGTATTTTTTTTTTATCATGAAAGACCATTGGACTTTATCAAATGCTATTTCTGCATCTATTGAGATGTTCCTGTGATTCCTATCTTTGGCTCTAATGATATGTCATATTATGTTTACTGATGTGCATATTTTAAAATATCCCTGCATTCCTGGAATAAATCTCACTTGGTTGTGATGTGTAATCTTCTTCATGATTTGCTGCATTGTATCTTCCAGTATTTTATTTAAATTTTTTGTTTTCTTTGGTTTGGTTTTGTATTTATTTTCTTTTGCATGTATGCTTACTAGGGGGTTTTCCTGTAGTTCTCCTTTTTTGTTGAATCTTTCTCTGCTTCTAGTATTACGGTAACACTTCTTCCAGGGGTGAGCTAAGGAAAATTGCTTCCCTTTTAGTTTCACTGAAGAATTTGCTATTAAGTCTTCCCTAAATTTCTTGTAGAATTCAGAAGTGAATCTATTGGAACCTTGGCTTTTCCTTGTTGGTAAGGTTCTAATAAAATTTTAAATTTCATTAACTTAAAGTGAGTTATTCAGTAGTTTACATCTTGATCCAGATTTGGTAATTCATGTTTCTAAGAATCTGCCCACTTGTTTTGTGTATCAAAGGTTTTCAAAGTGGATATTGATGATCTTCTGTATTTCCACAAGATCTGTAGTGATTTCAACATTTTCTTTCCTTATTGTATGAATTTGAGTTTTTCTTTCTTTTTTTTGATAAGTTTGGCCACGGGCTTATCAATCTTATTCATTCTTTGAAATAACCAACACATCAATTTGTTAATTCACTGTATTGTTTTCTTAGTCTCAACTGAGCCAATTTCTGCTCTGATCTTTATAATATGCTCCTTTGCAAGGGCTTTCGATATGACTTGCTCTTCTTTTTCTAAATGTTTGAGGTGCAGCATCAGGTTATTTATCTGTGTTCATTTTATTTTCCTGATATAAAAATGTTTACCACAATAAATTTTCATAATAAATTTCTACCATAAAAGTAAGTAAAAATTTACCACAATACATTTCCTTATGAGGACTGCTTTCACTGCATTCCACATGTTCTGGTAAGTTGCATTTGCATTTTTTTTTTTACTTACAGATATTATTTAATTCCTTTTTTAATTTCCTCTGTGACTTATTGATTGCTCAGGAGTGTATTATTTAATTTCCATGTGTTTATGTAGATTTTGCAGTTTCTTTTGCCATTAATTTCCAGTTTCATTGCACTGTATTTAGATAATATGCATGGGATAATTTCAAACCTTTGTATTTACTTAAGCATTTCCTATATGTCAGTACATGCTCTATTTTAGAAAATATCTCATGTTCGGTTGAGAAGAATGTATGTTCTGTTGTTGTTGGATGGAATACTCTGTACTCATCTACTAATTTTATTTGTTCACATGTTTGATTCAGTTCTGTGATTTCTTTGCTGATTATTTTGTCTAATTGATCTGACTTTTTGTCAATGGGGTATTAAGTTCTCTTCTTAGAATTGTTTTATTTCTTATTTGAATTTTCATGCCTAAATATATCTGACTTATATAGCTGGATGTATCTATATTTGTTGTATATGTATTTAAGATTGCTATCTTGAGGCCTGCACTGTGGCCGTGAGGTGAGTTGCAGCTCACCGGTTCAGTCTCTGGAACAGTTTGGAACCAAAGATCCCGGTGGCAGGGTGCCCACCCAGCCCCCTAGGACTCTGGACTAGGCTCCACAGGTTCCACGGGCTTGAGTGGACTACACCCAGCGACCTTCATTCAAACAGGGGAGCCAGGCCCACTGCACAAGGAGAGCTAAAGCCATGTGAGTCCCAGTAGTGGAGGAAGGATCTTCTAAAAATAACCAGAAATCAGGAAATAACAATTCAACAGCTGCAAAATGATGCAAAGAAAAACAACATAAGATTAATAGGGATAAATGAAAAAGAAGGGGACAACACAAATGATGTCAAGAGGCTATTTACAGAAGTAATAGCTGAAAACTTCCCAAACATGATTATGGAAACTCACATACAGATTAGTGAAGCACATAAAATGCAAAATAGCCATAACCAAAACAAAACTACACTCAGACATATAATAATTACCATCCCAGAAATCCAAAATAAAAACAGAATATAAAAAGCTGTTAGAAAACACAAAAAACAAATAAAAAATATTATTTATCTTCCTCTTGAAGTTTACTGATAACCAGTATGGGGTGACCTTTATTTCTTTTGATCATTTTTGACTTGAAATTCACATTGTCTGCAAAAAGAATAGCCACCCTTGTTTTTTTCTGGGTTCCTGTTGCATGAAGTATTGTTTTCCATCCTTTGACTCTCAGTCTATGAATTTCCTTTTGTGTTAGGTAGGTTTCTCATATACAACATATGGTTGGATTTTGTTTCTTAATCCATTCTGCCAGTCTGTTTCTTTTAATTGGTGAATTGAAGGCATCTACATTAATGGTTATAACTGATATATATTGGCTTATTTCTATTATGTTATCTTTCTGAAAATGGTCATTCACCTTTCCCTTTGTTTAATTATTCACCCTGCTTGGTGTTTTATTTCTGTTGTTTTGAAGTCATTTTTATGTAAATCTAGTATATCTTTCAGAACTATTTTTAAGGTTGGTTTGGTGGTCATAAAATTCTTCAGTTGTACATTGTTGTATAAATACCATATTTCTCCATCAATTTTGAAGGATAAGTTGCAGGGGAAGTTGTTTACTTTTAGGATTTGTAAAAATTCACTTCCTTCTCTTCTTGACCTGATTGTTTGTATTTAGAAGTCTGCTGTGATTCTGATGGGTTTTTCTTTATAGGTGATTTGTTTCTTTTCTCTAACAGTTTTTAATATTCTGTTCTTATGCTGAATTTCTGGGATGTTATTATGTGTCTGTGTGTAGATTTATTCTGATTAATGCCCATTGGAATTCTGTCTGTTTCACTAATCTGTATGTCAGCTTCTTTTCCCATACTTGGGAAATTTTCTGCTGTTACCTCTGTAAAGAGTCTTTTTATATCATTTACTTAGTCATCTTTTTCATTTGAACCTATTAATTTTGTATTGTTTTACTTTGTGTTGTCATGAAACTGTTGAATTTTTGTTTCCTGGTTCCTTGTTGTTTTTCTTTTTTAATTTTTAAAGAGAATAAAACAAAACAAAGTACATCAGAACACAACAATGCAATCAACATGATTTCAAAACAAGACAACAGTCTATCAACAGTGGCTACCATAAGGTCTATTGTTTTCTTTGAAATAGTTGTCCATATCTTCATACACAATGAAATCAAACAAGAACAAACAGTATAAAACCATTCAAAACAAAAGAATTAAAATATTATAGGCCTTCAAAACCAGACAATAGGAAAATCAACAATGGCTACCACAATGTCTCTTGTTCTCTTCAAAATAGCTCTCCATACCTTCACACATATTGTAATTAAATAATACAAAACAGACTAAAACCAATCAAAACAGAGAATACAAGCATTACTGGACTTCACAGCAAGATGATGGGAAATCAGTAATGGCTACTACAATGTCTCATTTTCTTCAAAGTAGGTGTTCATACCATCACATGAAATAAAATCAATTCTTGTAAACTCTTTAGGAGAAGTTCTAAGCATGTGTAAGCCTATACATGCACATCTATCCTTTCTGTTTAAGAGGTAAAAATAAAATAAGACAAAATATAAGAAAAACATTCTTACAAAATACTTTTACAAAACAGACAAATAACAATAATAAAGAGCCCAAAAGAATGACAATGTCAGCTTCCTTTTTTTAAATTTTATTTTAAAGAGAATAAAACAAAAGAGGACCAAACAAAGCAGGTCAGAACAGAACAATGTAAGCAAGAAGCACTTCACAACAAGACAACTGAATATTTACAGTACTTATCGTAATGTCTCTTTCTTTGAAATAGTTAAGCATAGCTTCATACACAATAATATCAAACATAACAAAATAGAGTAAAACCATTCTAGAGCATGAAAGTATTATAAGGCATTCTGAACCAAATAGCAGAAAATGAAAAATGGCTACTAAATATCTCATTTTCCATAAAAAATTTGTTTATACTATCGACAAAGTTAAAATCCAATAAGACACAACATGATAGGAACAATAGTAATAGAAGAACAAAAGTATGGTAGGACTTCAAAACAAGATGATATTAAATCAGCAATGGCTTCCATAATGTCTTGTTTTCTTCAAAATAGCTGCTCATACCATCAAACATAATAAAATCACACAAAACTGAATAAAACTATTCCAATTAATGAATGAAAACATTGTAAGCCTTCAAAGCAATGTAATGATGAATCATGATTACCATAAAACCTTATATACTCCTATCATTTCTCTTACCATTTATACATGTTTGTTTGATTAATTTCGCTTATGAGTATGGTCTCAAGTTACATCCATTTATTTATAAATATCTCAATGTGATCATTCTTTATATCTGAGTAGCATTTCATTGTAAAAAAAAAATACCACAACATTTTTATCCATTCTTCAGGGCACTTAGGTTGTTTCCAAGATCTGTCTATTACAAACTATGCTGCTAGAAACATGGGTGCACATATATCACTGTGGTATGATGTTTTCAGTTCTTCTGGCAATTCGTCTAAGAGTGGGATAGCTGGTTGAAATGGGACTTCCAATCCCAGCTTTTGAGGGACCTCCATACTGACCTCCTCAGTGGTTGCACCAGTCTACAATCCCACCAACAGTGCAGAAGAGTTCCCTTTTTCCCACAGCCTCTCCAGCATTTGTTGGTAGTTTTCTTGATCCTGGTCATTCTTTCTGGAGTGAGATGGAATCTCAGTTTGGTTTTAATATGCATTTCTCTAATGACTAATGATAGTGAAAATTTTTCATGTATTTATTTGCCATTTGTATTTCCTCATCTGAGAACTGTATATTCATCTCAGATGTCCATTTTTGGGTTGGGTCTTTGACGTACAGGCGTCTGATTTTTTAATTCTTTATAAGTTCTAGACAGAACTCCTTTGTCTGAGGGACAGTTCACTAAGATTTTTTTTCCCCAGTTTGTGAGTTTTCTTTTCACTATGCTGGAGATTTCTTTGGACATGCAGAAACTCTTTAATGAGATGAGATCCAATTTATTCATTCTGGGAAGTATTTCCCATGTGGTTTCATTCTTGTTCATCTATTCTCTACCTACCCCTCTGTGTTTAAGATTTTTACCTACTTTGCTTTCCAAAAGATTTAATGTTTCAGTTTGAACGTTTAGATGTTTGATCCATTTAGATTTTAGTTTAGTACATGGTAATAGGCATAGATCTAGTTTTAGTCTTCAGCATATGGACAGCCAGTTTTTCCAGCACCATTTATTAAAGAAACCATCATTCTTCCAGTTGACATGTTTGGCCCCTTTATCTAAGGTGGTTGCTTGTGTTTGTAGTTGTGGTTGTATCTTCTAGTCTATTCCATTGATCTTCAGGTCTGTTTTTATTCCAATACCATGTTGATTTTATTACAGTAGCTTTGTAGTATAACTTCAAGTCAGAGATTGTGATGCCTCCTGCCTTGGCTTTGCTGCTTAGAATTGCCTTTGCTAGTCTAGGTTTCTTCTGGTTCCAGATGAATTTTAGGAGAGATTTCTCTATATCTATGAAGTATGTTTGTGATATTTTCATTGCAATTGCATTGAATCTGCATAACAAATTTGGGAGAATGGCAATTTTCACAATATTTATTCTTCCTATCCATGAACAAGGGATGTCTTTCCATTTTCTGATGTCCTCTTTGATTTCTTTTTCAGGGTAGTATAATTTGCCCTGAATAACTATTTTACTTCTTTTGTTAGATTATTAATTATTTAATTTTTTTTGGATGCTAGTGTGAAGTGTGTGGCTTCTCTTATTTCTCTCTTGGTGATTTTTTTTTATTAGTGTATAGGAATGCTATTGATTTTTGAGTATTGACTTTGTATCCAGCAACATTGTTGAATTTATTTATTAAATCTAGGAGTCTTTCAATGGAATTTTGGGGGTCTTCTATGTAGATTATCATGTTGTCTGCAAACAATGATAATTTAACTTCCTTTTTTCCTATCTTTACTCCTTTTATTTATCTTTCTTTTTTTTTTTAATCATGCAACCATGCACGTGCAAGGCAGGCACTTATGCCACTGAGCTAAATCCGCAGCACTATTTCTTTTTCTTGTCTAATTTCTCAGCCTAGTATTTCCAGTACTATGTTGAATAGGAGCTGTGATAAGAGAAATCCTTGTCTTCTGCCTGATTTTAAGGTAAAGGCTTTGAAGTTTTGGCCATTTAATATGACACTGGCTGTTGGTTTGTCATAGATTGCCTTTATATTGAGGTAAAGACCATATATTCTAATTCTCTGTAAGGTTCTTATCATGAATGAGTGTTCGACCCTATCAAAAGGCTTTTCTGCATCTATAGAAATGATCATGTGATTCTTACTTTTGGCTCTATTTTTATGGTAGATTACATTTAATGATTTATGTATGTTGAACCATCCCTGCATGCCTGGGATGAATCCCACTTGGTTGTGGTATATAGTCTTTTTGATGATTTGCTGCATCCTGTTTGCCAATATTTTATTGAGAATTTTTGCATCTATGTTCATTAGGGAGATTGGCCTTTTAGTTGGGTCTTTCTCAGGTCTTGGTAATAGAGTGATCTTTGCTTCCAGGAATGACTTAGGGAGAATTGCTTCCCTTTCAGTTTCATTGAAGAGTTTGAGGCATGTTGGTATTAAGTCTTCTTTGTATTTCTTGTAGAATTCTGCAGTGAATCCGTCTGGACCTGGGCTCTTCTTTGTTGGTAAGAACTTAATCACATTTTCAATTTCATCAATAGAATTTGGGTTATTCAGCAGTTTTACATCTTCTTGATCCATCTTTGGTGCTTCATATGTTTCTTGGAATCTGTCCAATTCTTCTATGTTATCAAACCTATCAGAGTAAAGGTTTTCAAAATAGGTGTTGATGATCTTCTGCATTTCCACAGGGTCTGTCGTGATTTCCCTTTTTCATTCCTTATGGCATGAATTTGAGTTTTTTTTTTTCTTTCATTTTTTGTATGGTTGGCTAGGGGCTTATCAATTTCATTTATTCTTTCAAAGAACTCTTTGATTCACTGATTCTTTGTATTGTTTTCTTTGACTCTATTGCATTAATTTCTGCTCTGATCTTTATTATTTCCTCCCTTCTTTTGGCTTTGGGCTTGGCTTTCTCTTCTTTTTCTAGTTGTTTGAGGTGTAGTATCAGGTTGCTTATTTGTGTTCATTCTGTTTTCCTGATTTGGGAACTCAGTGCAATAAATTTTCCTCTGAGGACCACTTACATTGCATCCCACAGATTCTGGTAAGTTGTATTTGTATTTTCATTTGCTTATAGATATTGTTTAATTTCTTCTTTAATTTCCTCTGTGACCCCTTGATTGCTCAAGAGTGTATTTTTCAATTTCCATGTGTTTGTGGGATTTTTGCAGTTGGTTTTATCATTAATTTCTAGTTTCATTGCACTATGATCTGATAATATGCATAGGATAATTTCAATTCTTTTGCATTTAATTAAATATGTTCTGTGGACTAGTATATGGTCTATTTTAGAGAATGTCTCATGTACTGCTGAGAAGAATGTATGTTTTAATGTTGTTGGATAGAACACTCTGTATACATCTATTAAGTCCATGTGATTCATTACTAGTATTTCTTCTGCTGATTTTCTGTATAGTTGTTCTGTTCCTTTGTGTCAATGGCATGTTAAGGTCTCCTGTTATAGTTGTGATATTGCTCATCTGATTTTTCATATCTGTTAATACTTACTTTGTATACCTGGGTGCTCTGGAATTTAGTGCTTATATATTTAAGATTGTTATCTCTTCCTCTTGAAGTTTTCCCTTACCTAGTATGTAGTGACATTTTTTATCTCTTTGGGTCATTCTTGGTTTGAATTTCATATTTTCTGCCAACAGAATAGCTGCCCCCACTTTTTTTGTGTTTCTTGTTTCATGGAATATTGTTTTCCATCATTTGACTTTCAGTCTATGAGTTTCCTTTTGGATTAGATGGGTTTTCTGTAGACAGCATGTGGTAGGATGTTGTTTCTTGATCCATTCTGCCATTCTGTTTCTTTTAATTTGTGAATTGAGACCATTTACATTAATGGTTATGACTATTATATATTGGTTTATTTTCTATGTTATTTTTCTGCTGTTGTATCTTTATCTTTCCATTCTGTTTAGTTTTCTGCCTTTCATAGTGTTTCATTCCTATGTGTATCTAGAATGTCTTTCAGTATTCTTTGCAGGGTTGGTTTGCTCATCATGAAGTTCTTCAGCTGTTCTTTGTCATGAAAGTATTTTATTTTTCCATCCATTTTGAAGGACAGTTTTGCAGTTGAAAGACTGGGTTGGACAGTCTGAGTTGGAACTTGTTTTCCTTTAGGATCTGAAATACTTCATTCCATGCTCTTCTTGACATCATTGTTTGTGTTGAGAAGTCTGCTGTGATTCTGATAGATATCCCTTTATACATGATCTGTCTTTTTATCTCTAACAGCTTTTAATATTCTGTTCTTATGTTGGATTTATGGGATGGTGATTTTTATATGCCTGGATTTTATTTTTCTTATGGCTATTTGTAGTTCTATATGCTTCACTAATTCATATGTCAGTTTCCATTCTCATGTTTGGGAAATTTTGAGCAATTACTTCTATAAATAACCTCTTGATATCATTTGTGTTGTCCTCTTCTTTTTCATTTATCCCTATTAATCTTATATTGTTTTTCTTTGCACCATCTTGTAGCTGTTGAATTGTTATTTCCTGATTCCTTGTTATTTTTAAAACATCCTTCCTTTCCTATTAACTAGCTGCAATCTCATTTTCGAGGTCTGAAATTCTATCTTCAATTTCATTGAGATGGTTTGGCCACTTTCAGTAGAATTTTTGATTTCTTGTATATCTCTTTGAATCTGCTTCATGCATTCTGTTTGTTTCTTATACTATTCCTTCAGGGATTCTAACTTTTTGCTTTGAACCTCTAATTTTTTAACTGTTTCTCCTTTAGATGTGTTCAGTATTTTTTCCACTACTTTTATCATTTTTTCTTTTATCCTGGAGAATATTTCTGATTTGAGTTCCTTTATAGCTTCTCAGAGTTGATTCTTTATTTCAGTTGATATCATTTCAGGCATTTCAGGTGTATGGCTTATATTTTCTTCTATGTACATGGCTTCTAGGCTATCTTGGGATGGGCTGTAAGTTCAAGATTGCATTTTGGTCTTTTGTCTTGTCATTTTCCTGTATTTCTGTTTCAAGTGGTGTTCCAAAGCTTCCCCCAAGTGTGCCCTCAGCTCATGGGCCTGAATGAAGGTCACTGGGCATATCCAGTCAAGCCCACGAAATCTCCCTAGCCTATTCCAGTGTTTTAGGGAGTTGGAGTGATGGTCTTAAACTCTACCTGGCCCAGCGCCAGTGGGCTGGAACTCACCACAGCTCCCTGGATTGAGATAAGGTCTCTGGGCATGGTCGACAATATAAGCTTTCAAACAAGGTTAGGAACATAACTAAGGTTGTTATTTTGTAGAGTTATCTTCAAAAGTGTTACTCAGATTATCAGATATAAACATGCAAAATTGACTTAATCCTATGAATGTTAACTTTTTTAAAAAGATCTTTCCTTTCCTGATCACTAATTGCAATCCTGTCTTTGAGCTCTGAAATTACATTTTCACATTTATTCAAGTAATTTTGCTAGCTTTTGATAGAGTTTTGGACTTCCTAGATATCTCTTGAATCCTTTACATGCATTATAGATCTTTCCTATATCATTCATTCAAGATTTCTATCATTTTCCATTGCTCCTCTATTTTTTTAATAGTATCTTCCTTAAGGTGTTCAGTTTTTTTTCATTACATTTATTATTTCTTGTTTTATCTGGGAGATTATTTCTGATTTAATTTCATGTATAGCTTAATGGAATTTTTTTCTTTCAGTTGCTATCATTTTAGAAATTTCAGGTTTGCGACTCATACCTCCTTCTATGTCTGTGTCTCCTGGACTTGTTTGGGATGGGTTGGAGGTTTGAGATTGCATTTTGCTCTTTTGTTTTGTCCTTCTCTTCTTTCCTTGGGGCATTCAAATGTAAATTCCTAGTCATTGGGTTTCCAATGACTGTTTTTATGGAGGCCCTCTAGTCTCCCCAGCCTAGTGAAAGATGTTAGGCAGGACTTACCCAGGCATTCAAGGTGCACTTTGGTTCATTGTATAGGTAAAGTATGCTAGACAGGCTGTCATTGTCAGTAGGCTCTGCATGGAACTCTTGCTTCCTGGATAGTTGGCATCATTGGGCAGGAGCTTCCTAGTCCCCTCCCTTAGTATAGATGCCCTGAGGCTGGTTGGAGTTCCTGAGTGGGGCTTCACCAGATCCCATTGGGGTGCACTGAGGTTCCCCAGCTAGGTGGAGTAAGTTTGGTGGACCTTTAGCAGTTTCCAAGTGGCACACTGACACTTTTCATAAAAGTATTTTTAATGCTTATTCACAAACATTCAACATTTTTGTGTACATTTTTCTGATTATTAAAGTTGAAAGAATAAAGTAAGATCCATTGTAAAGCAAGAGATGTTCCTGAAAAGCACGCACAATTTTGAAAGGAACTGCTTACATAGCTGTTGGTATATTCAATCAAAGAACGATGCACTTTTTTCCTGGATAGGACACAATACACAATATTTTTAGTTTAAACAGGCTCATTTTGGCTCACGATTTTTAGAGGATTCCACCCATAGTTGACTGGCTTTAAGGCAGTTCCCAAAGGCATGGTGGGAGGTGGGTTGGAAAACAGAAAGCCATTCCCATCAAGGTATGAGGAAATAGACAGAAAAGTTAAGAGCTGAAGTAAAGAATGCACCCCTTCAGGCCCCACATCCAGTGACCTGACCCAGCTATTCCAAAAAGGCCCTATCTGTCAGCAGTGCATCAAGCTACTGCACTTTCAGTGGGCAAATCCATTGGTGATAAGAGGGCACCCATGGATCAATCGCCTTCCACACATTGAATTTAGGGGAACATTTTAGATTTAAATTAGTAACATGTTTCTTACCAACAATATGCCATATAGTTCAGTAGTTTTATATGCTTATAGTTCAGTATTTTTATAAATCATATAGGAATAAAGAACTGAATGATCATAAAACAAGCTTAGAATATTTTAATGAAGACATTACTAAGTGTTATCTGTAGCGAAGAGAGTATCATACAAAATATGCATTTTTAAATTTTCAAGTTGTATCTATTGTTATATTACTTAAAAAGAAAAGTTAAATGTCATGAAAAGAAGAAATATTATTAAAGAATACAAATTGAATCACTAATAAATGAGAGAAACGGGTCTGACTTATTATGATGCTAACAGAACAGGGTGACTTTTTCACATGAAAAGTGTAAAATGGATCACATAATCTTGTATGTAAAATACTAATGGTACATGGCTTGCTGTACAACTGAATTAATAATTCTTTGAAACTCTTTGAATTTTTTATCCTTCAGGAATTTCATATCCATTCTTTCTCTTATTTTTCTATCCTTTCTTTCAACCTTTCTATGTTTCTCCATTTCATTGCCTTCTGCCTTCCATACTTCCTTCCATCTTTCTTTCCTGCCTTCCTGCTTGGCTTTCTTCTCTCCCTTTTGTTTTCATCCTTCATTTCTTTTTAATTTTTTTGAACTAGGTTTTCATTGTCAAGTATTGAAAATTTCAGATAGTGAGTCTATCTTCTCCCAATATTCTACTAATTCATAAATCTTACTTAGTTATCTCTTGTTATCTTACAACTTCATTGCATTTCATCCAAAACATGGATACAGTCCATGACATAATTTTAACAGTGATTACAACTGTAATAAAATAAAATGCATTAAAAGTTTATGAAAAGCAAAAGACCACTGCATCCAGACCTAAACGCTGCATGTTTGGCTTTCGTCTTCTCTCTATTCTGTGGAGACACCCACCAGCTTACAAAGACCAGACCACCTTAGTGACAGACAGTAATAGGGATTGTCCAGTCTTTGACTGAAGCCACTTACTCCTAAGTGTCCCCTCCTTGCCTTCCCAACGTCTGCAACAATTTTCATTCTGCTGAGACGCTGATGACCTTCCATTTTGGACACTCAGGAAAGTCTGTCTATTTCACATTTAAACACTCAGATTCCCATCAGAATCAATGCATGTGAAATCCCAGTGAAATAACAGAAAGATTCTATCTCTCTCAGTTTCTTCTTTATGGTTTCTCTGCCATACAGAACAAAATGTTCATCCTTGTTTCCTCTGGGGTCTAAATGAGATTTTCTGAATTTACTAAACAAAGTGGAATTTTCAAATGTGCAGAGAATCTCTAATATTGGTGAAAGAACTGTGATGTGTAGGATTTGTAGCCCTACATTAGCTGTGGCTTTACCAAGAGGTACACACTGCCTCATCAAGAGAAGTTACTGAACACAAAGAGGAGTTACTCGTTTAAGAGACAGTTGGTGTTTATGTGGTTTTTACTTTTACACAAACACATAGAAAAAAGGGTAAAGGACTTAAAGTCACTATTTTTTTAGCACTCTATTTTTTTCTACAGAAAATTTGTCCATAAATGTATTTATTCCCTGTCCTTGCAATCACAGCTTGACTATGTCTAAAAGTAACTGTGGAATTAACATATTATATTGAATAAATGGTGCAATAAAATGTTTGTCAGTGCCCCATGGATAGAAAATGCACTGGTGGTATGTGAGCATTCTGTCTGAGAAACCCTGAATCCCCTCGATGTGATTGTAATACTCTGCTTCCCAAAGCAATTGTACATTTAAATATCTAAGGTATCACCAAGAAAGAATAGCTTGAAGCACACAAGATGATCTGTATATACAATTTTAGTAAATCTTTTCTTTATTTACAAGATACATTATGGTTTCTAGGAATGCCAGAAGTTTCATTCCCTACTCCAAAGCATAAATATGTGCATGTTAATGTAGTAATCAGATATTACACATTTGCTTCCTAATATTTTTGTAAATAAGGACTAGTGACTCCTTAGCTTATTGAATTGTTGGAAAGCTGACACAAATTTTAATTTAAATTTATTATGAATTCCCAAGTTTCAATTGTTTTTATGGCACCCTTGGTACAATTAAATAACTTTAGACTAATCTTGAATATAAATGATGTTCAAGTACAGAATGAACATGTGCTAGTAAAGATGCATGTTTTATTTAGTATAATTGTTATTTAAAGATAGTGTTTGATTAAATTGTAGTAATAAGATGATTCCTTCTATTTTTTTTATCGTCAGTGATGTTTTATGGGTTTAAGAAATGGTTGGGTTGACTAATCTCACAATTTAGTTTTACTAATTTTTAAAAACTATTCACATGTTTACTGAATAGCCAAGTAAATCTCTGTTTTTAAGATAAATTTTTTTCAATTAGTCTTCAGTTTTTAATGACTGATAATGGAGAATGATGCCATTACAATGTGAAAAACAACTCATTCTGAAAATACAAATCATTTTCCTAAGTAAAAGGATATTATTCTCCATTTCAACATTTTGATAGATAGACCTTTTGATACTGATAGTTTAAGAACAAATAAATTGCCAAGAGTACTAATCCCTTTAAATACTATGTTTTCTTAATTTGGAAAGAGAGTTTATTTTAATTTTTGAATAAGAAAATTATTTTTCAATTGAAATCGATTGACTTTTGATCATATATAATCCTCTAGTTTTAATAGTTTTAAGATAATAAAACTCATTTACTATTATTATTTTAATACTATACTAAATATTGTTGACTTTTCCATAAAAATTTTCTAGAAAAATTATTATACTAACATTTTTCCTTTGATTTGTGGTCTTTGTGCCTTCTTACCTCACTTTGAGCACTTAAGGAGGAAGCCAGTATATTTTGATCCAAGGTGATGTTTAGTAAAATTTGCATACATTTTAGGTTGCCACAAATAAAAAGGTACTAAGACTAGATATATTGTTAAATATGCTACCAAAGTGGTCATTTTTCTATCACTGGGACAAATCTGAAAAGACTCATGTTATGAGAATTTTTCAGTCATTTCTATTGACAGACAAATGTCTACCAGCCTCACAGATTTGTTTTCTACTGAATTTTGCATAATCCACAGGGGGAATTCACTATATTAATTCTACACTTTCAATTCCTAGTCTATCACGTGCTTCCATTTTTCATTTTAGGTTTTTAGGTATGATGTTAATCTATCTTTTAAAATATATATTTTTTATGTGGCATGGTGATGCATGCCTATAATTCCAACACTCAAGAGACTGAGGCAGGATGATCACAGTGAGTTCATGGCTAGCCTAGGCTACATACTGAGTTCAAGTTCAGCCTGAATCATGGAGCAAAAGACTGCCTCAGAAACAAAGCAAAACAAAACAAAGCAATTTAATTTCCTTTAGAAAGATAAATTCCATGGAATTTGAATGTGTTGCATTTTTTTCCTATGTATAATGCCAATTAAGCAAATAATAGATATTTTAGTAAATATTTGTTTGGAGTAAGATATACTTGCATGTTCTGGTCTATGTTGTTATCAAGAAATTACATTTTTAAAGGTATGTTACTGGAATGAGAATTATAGAACTTGAGATAAAGAAGATAAATTTCTCTTGAGTCTTCCTATTTGAACTTTAGATCAATTGCATAGTTATATGGTGCAAATTCTAGTAGTCTCTAGTCCAGGAGGCTTCCTTAGATTTCTCTTCTATCTTCCTGTTCAGTTTTTGTGTGAAAGACAGTGCCCTTTCCCTGTTCTTGGAAAATGAATCAGTCCTTTTCAGAGGCAGCACTTCATTGTCCATTGTCCTCCTATTGGAGGCCAAAGGCCCCAGTCCACACAAGGTCAGGGTACAATGTACAAAGCTCACAAGGTAGAGCTCACACTTCTCTTGGTTCAGAGTAAGCTAATTGCAAACCTAACACTATGACTTAGTTACAGTCTATGATCCATAAAATTTTAGTTTAACTATCAAATGCAGGCAAGACTTGGTCTATGTCTAGCATGAATAGAAACTTATATTTCTGCTTCTGCTCTCCATATCATCAAGACCGGTTGGTCTAGGACAACCTGTGATCATGAGTTAATCCAGAATTAAAAGTGGAAGCTTTGCAATCCAATGGCCTGTCTAGGGACGTCCCTCCATCCTGTAGTATATGTGATCCTAAGAACTATATTTTACAAAAGCATGCCTTAATTCACCTTGTTGAAAAGGAAAATAATCCTGGTATATATCATGTATGTTTGAGGGAAAATAGATTTTGAGTGGATCGCTTAGCAGAAGGAAAGGATTAAGTAGATTTTAGTGGCTGCTTTTATTATGATACTTGCAATGAATTCTGATTTTTCATCTCTGACAGGAGGCTGATGTGTTGCTCTTTCAAAATCTCTCTGAGTTTGTGTGTACTGGGTCCATGTTCCTTCAGAAGGACAATGAACAGCACTGTGCTGCTTCTGAAAAGGACTGATTTTGAGTTCCGACAGGTGGGAAGGGCAGTGTCTTTCATGTAAAAATTGAACAAGAAATAGAAGAGAAATCTATGTATGCTAGTGCTGATCTGCTAATCTCAAATTTCTGAACAAGACATTTTTGGAGTCCTGGAATCTCAGATGAAGAGTAGAGAATACATTCCCAATCCACTTGTCTCTTGAAGTAAGCTGTCAGGTCTCACTGCCAAAATCTAAGGTACTCAGAATGGCCAGACTGCCTCCCTCGCCTCCAATGTGAAATGTAACCTTCACAGATAAATCATCTCCTCTAAATTTTCAAAACAAGTCTTAATCCCCCAAAATATTTTTGGTTAATTTATACAAGTCTCTAGGTGGGTATGCTTTAATTTTCTAATATTTACATATTTGTGCCACAATATTTAACAAATTTTCTATTTTAGGGTGGGGCTTTGGTGGTGCATGCCTATAATTCCAGCACTTGGGAGGCTGAGTCAGGACAATCACTGTGAGTTTAAGATCAGCCTGAATTACATAAGTGACTTCAAGGCCAGTCTACACTACAAAATGAAGCCCTGCCTACCTTATAAAGCATAGGGTAGCCTGAGTTTTCCTAGTTCATGGTGACCCAAAGAGAAGACTATACCTCGATGCCCTCTTGAAAGGCTAGAAACCATGCACAAGTAAAGAAGTGATTTTAATGTGAAAGATTTTTTTTTTGCAGAGCTGGATAAGGCTATGGATAAGCCAGGCTTCAGTTAGTGTGAGAGAAATGTGGCCCTTTTTTCTGTTATCTTGTATTAAACTATACTTTTTGTTACAGGGGGTTCCTGAATACTCATTCATGAATATTTATTATTCATCCTTACCCTACTTTTAATTTTGAATTGCACATAAATTTTCCCATCATCCCTCAGTTATTAGAGGACGCATGAGATTTCAGTGCATATAGATGAAGCCTTAAGTATCTGAGGATGAGTGTGGGTAAATCCAAGGGCACCCAGGGCAGTCAGGATATATGCCCCACTGGGTAGAATGTCTGCAGTTCTCCTTAGCGGTTAACCCATGGTTACCTCTATACTTGGGGTCTATTTTCAATGGGATGACACCATCTCAGACTCTAGCGCCATGCCCCACTTTCCCATGCAGAAAGTATACCCTATACTCACTTGGCATCCGAGATCATACCCCACCATCCAGGTCTGACTGCCTGCCCACATACAATAGGTTATATATAGAGGTCAGAACTGTGTCCCTGAGCTGTAAAAGAAGCAACAATTAGTATCAAGATAGCACTAAAATCATACCTAAATCATACCACACCATGGAGGCTCTTTCAGTTTACTTTTACTTACTGTTGACTTCAAGATTTATTCAAATGTTTTTCATTACATCAGTGGCTAAGTTAGATCTGAACAATGTTGCATAAAATTATTTTAAATACTGCTGTGTTTTCATAGGATGTAATTTATGGGAAATAAAAATCTGCACGAGATGAGTAAGTACATTTTGTGTGTGTGTGTGTGTGTGTGTGTGTCTATGCCCGTACACATGCATATGTACAGAAGTCAGCATTTCTAGAATGGTATTATCTTCTTAACGGACTTATGTTTCAGGATAATACCTAGAGAGTTCTTATTTCCATTTTAATAATGTATTACTCTTTAAAACCAGAACAGATAAGCATTACAGTGATAAACATGTTGCCATGTAATTTATCCTCCTGCAGAATGGAATAAAATCTACTCCGCTAGTGAAGCATGTACATTTTTGCTCATTTACCATTGTCACTATTAACTTCATGCTTTCTGCTTTCGTTTGGAGAGGCTCAAGATCATTTGGGGTCTTTTGACATCAATCATTCTATTTATCTCACTTCCCCAAGTAAATGAAATAAAAGCTCTGAAGCTGCTGCAAGGTATACATATAAAATCAACTTTAAGTTGATATTGTATCCCATTTCATTTCCATATTTAACCTTATGCATTTAATATTTTCAGTGAAAGTGTTTTATATCAAAAAAAGGGAAATTTGTGGTACTATGAATGAATTGGTACTTTAGTTCAAGAAAGTGAAAATTTAATGTATATTAATTTACTAAAAATACTTTTCTAATTTTTTTTACTGTTTTGTATTGGGCATAAAATAGAGGGAATTTTAATAACTTGAAATAGCCCATGAAATATCCAGGTTTTTTTCATCAGAACATGGACAAAATAAACAGAGTCAACAACTAGTCCCTTGATTTTTCCTGATATACATGTAATATATTATTTTTGGATTAGAATTAACTCAGTATATAGTTTGAAACTATTAATGTCTGATATAATGTAGTCCTTTCATTTAGAGATGAGACAAAAAATATAAAGCGTGCAGTCACTATGGCCACTTTGCTCATTGGTAGCTGAACTTATATCATAGACATAACCATTGTGTTAATGCAAATAATACAAGATGCACTTGACTAAAAGAACTTAGGAGGTATGGTGATAGTACCAGTAACAAAGTACAATAGAAAAGAAACTAAAACTTGATTTTTTTCAAGTAAAAAGATGCTAAAATGTGTATAGTCTTCATTGAATATTATTAAATTCATCAAGTAAAAAAATGAAAATGCATTAAATGAATATATATAGTGATATATTGATCAATATAGATGCTGACTGAAGATATATGTACATAGTTGTCAAGCTACTATAAAATGATGTATTATTTTATTTCTCCCAATTTACATGTAAGCAAGTTGAGTTAGGAGTAGTTAACCTTTATATCAATCCACACAAGGGCAGAAATCATCATTTTGATTAGTACTGACAATTCATGCACAATACATGATGCAATGTGGAGAAACAGCTACTAATGACACATAGGAATGCAAAATTATTTCCTTTTTATTTTAATGTTCCTTGTTATAATATATTGTTTTGCTTATGTTTGAAAACAATGTATGAGTATGGTAAGAAGGAAAGAAAACTTGATTTGTGATGTTTGCAATTTAATATGTGAATGCTGATTGGACTATTTCAATCAAAAACTCTTCTAAGTAGTACTTAATAGAGGACAATAGAAGCGGGCAATAATATATTACACAGTAATGAATATAAATATCTCTTTAATAGTTATAAAACTTTGTTTATAGAAGATATATTATAAATCATACTTTATGGAAGGAAAAAAAAGCAATTAACACTAGCAGTATGATTACAATTACCAAAATATAATTTCTGGATGCAAAGAAAATAAGCACTTGTACCCCTATATTTTTTCTATGTAAATATAAATCTTACTGATAATAGTATATTAAATACTTTTGCCCCTACATTTTTACAGTGTAAACATAAATCTTACTGACAATTGTATATTAACACTATGCATTTTTCTAAGTATCTATATATTTGTCTATTATTTAATTAATCCTCAAGCTATATAGATTTGTGTAATCATCTTCTTATTTACAGAGAGTAAGAAAAAACTATAAGATAGTGTGTAAGGAGATTTGTCAGGCTGGCTTAGATAGGTAAGCAACATACACAAGTAAAATAGGTGCTCTATCAAACCCCTTCAGTAGTTGTTTATATGAATGTGTAAATCAGGAAACACATTTCATGTCATTCACAATATACTCTAGATATTCCTCGATAAAATCAGAAATTTGGACTTGCAATGATATCTTAAAATAAATTTTATAAATCAAGGTGAAAATGTCTTCTGGATACAGTCTCCCATCCCTCAGATTCACTGGTATTAGATAAAAAAATTATGCTAGAGAAATTACCAAGATAGTTATAAATTAATCATGTGAATGTCTTTATGTTGTGGCTACACTTTGTATAAGCATAGATATTTACAAGATCGTACTCATTAAAATGATTATAATTTTGCTATACAGTTTTGCTTTATTGTAAAAATTGTTTTCATATTTTGGTGAATACAGGTATTTTATTGACATATAGTATTTTCAGTAAAATATTACATTTTGAATACTGTTGACTTTTGTCTTTCTGGTGGCAACACTACATATATTTAAATATTCCATTTTTTATTTTAAAACATTCTATGATGTAAACACTAGGTTAAAGTTTAAGAAACTTTCTATGAATCATGATCCATGTTGCTATATATATATATATATATATATATATGACTAAATAATTATTTCAATTTTTATTTCATGACCTACCACTGCCTGAACATAGTTCATCTCGGAGACAAATAATTATTCATAAATGAACCAAGTGTTTCTTGTGATAAGAATATTTCCAATGGATATTTTAAGTACTGGTGATAATATGCAAAAGCTCCTGTTATATAAACAATTTAATACTACTGTACAGGAATTTTATTTTATATCCAACTCTAATACTATCTATGTGTGAGATTTTGAAAATGCTATTAAACTTAAATTTATTTTCTGTATCTGTGTGTTTATGTCAGCATTGCTTATACTACATATATTAAATTAACTAACTGTTTATGGAGTTATCAGCATATAATTGCATAAAATTAAAATATAAATCATCAGAGTAAGTATTTATTAATGAAAAATATTTTCTGTTCACTAAAATACATTTATTTCTGGGAGTTATGATGAAGACCAGTAAGCAAAATTTGATTCCTCTTTTTTTTTCAGGTCACCTACTAAACTTGCCATGTTTAAATCTGTCTCTAGGTTTACTCATTTTAATTACTGTGTTTATAAACTGAGAATTTTGATTGATTCTTGCTTAGAGATTCTACTTTTCTGCTGAAATTCGGCTTGTTGTAATCTATGACTTTTGACATAATAACAAGAATTATTTTTAAATTTGTCTGATCACTACAGTAGTGAATCATCTCTCAGTCTATTTCTATAGTCTGTTTTCCTTCTTGTATTTCTTTGAAAAGTATATTATTGTATTTCTTTGGAAGTATGTTTGAATTGTTTTCCTTGCTATATACTTCCCCGGTCCACATCACTTTTTCTCGTTTTTTTGTTTGTCATCGTGTAGATCACAAAACCTTGATAATATCTTCATTCTACATATATAGAAGAACAATTTACGTGGATAGCTCTTAATATATACAAAGAACTCTTATCTAACTTTCTGATATAAATCGCCTTCCATGGTTGTTTTGCAGTATACTGTTCGTTTCTTTATTAAATCTTTTCTAACCTCTAAATTATATTATTTTACTTTTATTGGTTTAATTTTCAATATTTATTCATAATAATATCCATTAAAACTAAAATATGACACATGGATTATCTTAATTACTTATGCATGCATAATTACTCTATTTTATGACTGCATAAGAAAATGATAGAGTCAAATTTTATGCATTTTTATTTCAATAGTTTGTACTAACTAAATAATAAGATCGTTGTCTTAATTAAAATACATGTTAAAATTAAAAGTTTTGAATGAAAATATCAAGATTCCTAAACACAAATGAATGCATAATAATATATAATTTTTTTAGAATTTTAACATTGTAAGTAACTACCTATCACGACTATCAGAAATGAAGTGTTAATAAATTACAGGAAGTAAATATAAAAGGGAGCTCTTTAACTTGAAATTGAATTATATACACAGTTAAAACAACTTGATCAACAAATTATTTTTTGCATTGTAGAGTGTTTGTGTGTGAGTGTGCTTGTACATGAAAAGAAGGTACACACTACTAAAATTATGCATTTTTCCCATGTAAAGAGTAAAGTTTAGGAGGCTTATGAAAATCTAGTAAAGAAACGGGGAGATTTTTAGATGCTGAAAGTAAACAAAGTAGAAATAACCTTGCAAACCTGATTCCATGGTGAAGCAAAGGAAAAGAAAGGTACTGGGAGGTTGTTGTGTTTTGTTTTACTTGTTTTTGCTGTTTGGATATTTTTATTTGTATATTTGCTTGGCTTGTGATTTACCAGCATGTTATGTGTGTGTGTGTGTGTGTGTGTGTGTGTGTGTGTATCTATATCTTTTCCAACATCCATCAGTATCCCTTATTTCATTTATACGGCTCAGTAGCAATCCTTTGAAGCCTAGTAATTTAATGGGTCTTTAAAACAATGGATTTTAGAAAGAGGAAATCTTCTCTGTTAAGGACTTGGTTTGTGTGTGATACACAGTCTCCTGTGGAGGATTGCTTACATGGTCCACACATTGATGCCAGTCGTGCCTTGGGAGTGAAGCAACTTTCAATGATGACTTTATACTTCAGAAGGATGTATACACTTTTTTTTTCTCCCAGTTTCAGGTCACTTGCTCTTTGCTGTTGTTCCTCATATCAAAACTGAGTAAATACCTGGGATTCTCATTTCTTTGGGCAGGGTAAATAATTCAGGGAAGAAACAGAAGTGGGCAATCATGGTATGGGAAGCTCTGGGTGCAACGAAATGTTCATTGGTTCTTAAATCTAAATATAACTGAGACTAAGGTTATTGGAGCTACGTTGGAACCAAAATTAAATTGGAAATAATGCATTGGAAATTAGTCTTGAGAAATGGGGTCAAATGAAACTGGATATCTGTGATATATTTGGTCAGTAGATCAAGTTAAACCTTACTATGAAATGTTCATTTAAATTAGATAAAGTAACTTTTCATTTTCCTTTCAACCAATTCAGGTTGAGATTATTTATTTATTGTGTATACTACAAACACTGGGAAATACTCTACCAAAATTTGAAAATTATAATTTTTTTTGTGCTGGGGATCAAACTCATGATCTAGCACTTGCAAGGTAGGCGTTTATGCCCCTGAGCTAAATCCCCAGCCCCTGGGTTTTTCTTTTCTTTTCTTTTCTTTTCTTTTCTTTTCTTTTCTTTTCTTTTCTTTTCTTTTTTTTAGCTCAGTGGCATAGGTGTCTGCCTAGCAAGTGTGAGGCAGTGTGTTCAATCCCAAGTGGCAAAAAAAAAAAAAAAAAAAAAAGATTTCTTTCACTGGTAACTTTAAATTTGCTTGACTGTGATAAGTGCAACTGGTTACTTGACTTAATGATTGATGGTTACATGATTACTTGATTGATGGTTTACTAAAACCATCCATTTTAAAACAGTTGAGTATCTACAGTTTATCGGTATCATATAAGTCATAAAATAGTGGTGTACAGAACAGAAAAATTCACATGGCTCTACCTAAGTGGCATTAGAAACAATATCCAATGTTTCAGATATTGCAGGATTATTTCACAAAAAAGAAAATTTCAGCTTGGAAATGGCAGAACTGTAAAGGTGTATTATGCTCTTACATCCAACAGGTGTTTTAGTTGTCTTATTTTTTTGTAACATTCAACTGAATCTGAGGTAGAATATAGATGGGTTCTTCAAACCAGGGATTATTAAGATTTATTTGTTAAATGCAGTTTACTATTAAAGCAATACATATGTAAGCAGGGGTGTTTATGAGCTGGCGTACCAAATATAATTTTAACATGAATACTGTCTTTCATGATAGGAAGAAAAAAGTGAAATGATGAAAACATATGATGAATCATCACTTGTTTTATGAATGAAAAGAATGACTTATTTCCTGAACCATATTATAATTTTCAAATTTTGGTAGAATATTTCCCAGTGTTTGTAGTATACATAATTAAATAACTACAGACACAACACAATATGCTTTTGCATTGTTCAATATTTTCTTCTCCAACACATTCTCATATCTAAATACACAACAAACAATAAGTCACATCTTAATTTATAGCCTTTGTTGATTTCTATGTTGTAGATCATTGCAATCAATTTCAGATTACCAAAGTGGGGTCCCTGGAATGTTCTTTAAAGTAACAAGAACTTCGTTCATCTTCTTAGTTCACGAAGTGTCAGTTCACTGAATAAAAGTATTAGGTTCACTGTATTAGGCAATATCTCATAGTTCCTATAAAGATAATGTATTTCCTCCTACATATCATATAGGACCAATTGCATGGATGCATCTGCTACTAAAAAAAAAAACCAAAAAAACGAATAAATACAGACTCTTGCTTCATTCCTGCGCACTTACTAACCATTACTTTTGACCTTCCAACAAAACTTCTGAGTTGATTGGAGCTGTTGTAAAAAGCATTTGTGATCTTTGAGCATAAGGGATGCTCAAAGGTATTCTGCTTTCTTTTTATAGGAGCACTGATAGACTCCCATTAACAATAATTGTCAAATATGATGGATTTTTTTCTGCATTTGTTTTCTGGTGCCTGTTTGCATGTAATCAGTATATTTTCCTGTTGATTTGAGTGCTTATTTTAGCAGTGGATTCACAAAGTCTCTTCTTGTTGAGATTCTCATAAGGATTTAAAAGCTGATTTCCCTTATAGCCAGGTTCCCTTCCATGGACATATATCTACCTAGACAGATTTTGAAAGTGAAAGCCAGTTTTGTAACAACACACATTTATCCCTTTGTTCTGGAAAACCTGTTCATTTTCTTTTGGATTTCGCCAACAAGAATCAAACATCATCCTGGCCTGCTGGACTCTCCGTGGAGAGAGTTTGAGGAGCCTGTAGCAGTCCTTCTGTGAGGCTGATTTGACTCATCCTCCATTTTCCCTTGGGAGAAGGATGAGTGCCCATGTGTATATGTGTATACATATGTGTGCAAAGTTATAGGACAGCTTTCTTCAAACAAATTTCCATAGGATCTTTGGTTTTTTCAATGTTTTTGACCCTACTCTACTCTCACTGTGTAGTGAAGAAATCTGTAATTGAGTTGTAGATATATCCCTCAGAAAAACTTGGATAAATTGAACATCTACTTTGAAATGCAGTATCTTTCACATCTTGATACTTTAAACAAAACCCCCATTTAGTCAATTATGGCACTAAAATGTGGATGCCATCCTGAAATTATACTGATCTACTATCAAAATCTATTCTCATATCTTGCAAACAAAAGGAAATTAATACACATGTGGATAAATATCATGCCTACTATATATTCATTATATTTAGAAATTAGAAAACAAAATTTAAAATAACCCACAGAAGATGAAATCAAATGGAACCTAATTCCATCTTCTGGGCAAATCTGCTCCGAATATTTTATTTTACCCATATAAAAATGAAAATCTATAGAGAAATTGACTGCTTTTCATCTTCCTCTGGCACTTGAGTTGTCTACATCTCATCTTCTAACTTTGAAAATGTTAGTCATACTTTCTTGTTAGCTCATACTAAACATTTTTGTCAAGTTTAAGAGCATGTATACTTTACCATGAATCCATTATTATTTTCTTAATTCATTGTCTATCATTTGAATTATCTATCTAGGTGGGGCTTCTGCTTCCATGTCTGCTTTGAACAAATTGTGTATCATTTAGGTTGATATATTTTCTTTCAGTAAACACAATAATGTTGCCTCTTGTGCTATGCATTTGCATTTTAATAGGTATTAAGCTGTAGGCTTCTAAAGTAAAAATTCAGGTATCAGTTAATGGGAAAAGGATGTATTTGAGGGACATATTATCCCTTTCTGTTCTCAGAGAAATTTTAGTAATTAGACAATTGAGTTTGACTGCCTGCTCATAAACCTGAGTCAAATTATGGGTGTTATTCAGATGATAAACCTCTTTTAATTATTAATACTTCAGAAAATAGTATAAAACTAAAGCACTTTTAGAAATATGCTTTTGCAAGGATCCACAGAAATTCTGGATGCTTATGTAAAATCCATTTAAAATTCCTATAGCTGCTAAATTAAGTTAGCTAGCTTACCTAGGAATCTTTCTCTGAATTTTATTAGTTCATTCTCCTGGATTATCCCAAGAGCTGTTAATCTCCCTCAGAATTAAGAAATAAATCAATAAATATGAGGAACAAAATAGAAACAATGAATTATATTTTTTAAACATTTAGTACAAGTTTAAGGAAACTGTAGAAATTTATACAAAATGTGTACTTCAGATACTATAAATTCATTAGTCCATACTCTAAGGATATGGTACAAATTCTAGAGAGAGTCTATGAAAATGTAGCATAACCTGTTTTTGTTTCTCTGATATTAAACTTTATATTATGTGATTTGCATTGGAAAAAATTCACATTATAAATGTGCATGAGTTTAGGAAAAGTGACTGTATTAAAAACATGAGTCAGGACTTCTGCTTTCCTTCCTCTGTCTTAGTTACCTTCACAGTTTGTAAAATAGTAGATATGATACATGCTTTAAGACTAAAATTATATATTTTTATAAAATCATTTTCTAAACTGCTCACGTTTTACACAGTCATGTTCAACAAAAGGGACTGTTCCACAAATTCCCTATGGTGTGCTACACTCAATGGCTGAGAATTTAAAGACTAGCCTTAATTTTTTAAAAAGGTAACTAGAATTAATATTGGCTAAATCACATTTTTCCCATGAGTAAATGTGCTTCATTCTGGAATTGGCTTCAAAAATGTCAATCAGTACAAACCAACCATAAAAATAAATAAAGCTTCAATTATTGCAGTCACTAAAATCATGATAAATCACCTGTGATGTGCTTAAAAAAAAAAAACGAGGTCAAGGCAAGTTTTAAAATTTATTAATTGCATAACACCTAATATTTAGAGGAGTATTTTACTTAATATATGCTGTAACTAGAAGAAACTCTTTTGGCATAAAGCTTTCATAATTATACTATTGGAGAGGGAAAAAATGTGATCCTGTGCCTTTAATTTCCCTTTCTGAGCAAGGGAAGGCTGCACACCACTGAGAGCTCACTTGTTCCTGTCTTTAATGTGCAATCTGTTTTCTCCAGCGGAGGGCACTCAGTGTATCACAAACTCAAGCATTAGCACCAACAAGCTCTGAGCCTCATCAGTCTCTGGAAAGCCTTCTGAATTAGACAAGGGCTGCCTCTCAGCACAGCTACAAAACACTTTAAACCTGACCAGCTAAATGGATAAACCTAGCCTGCATAGCTTTTAAACTGGGGTCTCAGACAGCACAGGAGGCCTACTTGCTTCAAGAACTGAAAAGCCAGAGGATGAATTGCTTTATCTGGGAATGTCAAAAGCCAGCAAAATAAGGAATGCCAGGTATTCTGAAGATTTTCTGTTCTGTTCTTTTCTTTTTTTCCTGTCTTTTTACAGAGAAGTTGGTAACCTCCGAGATGGGCTGTAGCTCTCTGCACAGATTGTCAGTTACTGCTGATGGGTCTCTGGTGAATTATACAATGGTCCTTAGAGCCTAGAGACCCCCACCAGCCACACAGCTTCCTCTCTAACTGCCCCTCCGTCCCACTCCGTGCTGATTTTTTAAAATATATTTTTGCGTGTCCTCTCCGGGGAAGTTTGTGTGGAGCTACTAGCTCGCATGCGGGACCAGAATGGTGTGAATGACAGCCGCACTGTGTCATGAAGGTGGTGGTGGTTTCAGCACGAAAGACCAAATAAGAAGAGAGCTGAGAGAGGGGGGAGACGTTTTTGGATGACAAAGGATGGGTAAGTGAACTTTTGTTGTTTTTTTTTTTTTTCTTAGCAAAGCTGATCCTCTTCCTTCCTATGCTTAGCCGTGGCATTAGCTGATAAAAGACAAGGAAACAGGCAAAAAGCAGCCTTTGAGTTTGCCAGTTGACTCACTATAGTTGCTATTATATTTTTAGATCATTTTCCTTTTTGCAGGTTTTTTTAAATCCATAAATGCATAACACGGACTTAAACAGACTCTAAAGAAATATCTTCACGACTGTCTCTGCCGTCTGCGTAGCCACAGATTGGGAACTGAGCAGGAGATAAACGCTGTTTGCTTCTGGTTGTTGTCAGGAAGGTTGTTACCACTTTACCCGGTGTGCACAGGGGTGGGGTCTTTACTTTTTAGAGATTGTACAGAGTTGTTTTATTTTTGAAGCTGAATCCTGAACACAGCTTCCAAATTTCCAGCAGTCACTTGCCAGTCTTATTTTTTTTCAAGTGTGACTGGCTTTTTTTCGCCCCTTCTCCTGTCTGGGAGAGCTGGAATGTATTTCAATGAGTCTGTAACTGGCAAAAGGACAGAGAGCAAGATTGAGTTTTAAATTAAAAAAAAAGAAAAAAAAAGAAGAAAAGGAAGAAAGAAAGAAAAAACTTGACTAAGAAGGAGGGCTTGTAGATTAGGTGCTTGGCTGATTGCCTCTTGGTTAAAAATATGAATATTAAAGAAAAAAGGGAACTGCAGTACATGGTAGTGTTAAGAAATAATAAATCTACTGTTCGCAGAGGAAAGAAATCCCTTAACATGCAATGACTTGGAAATGCAGCATAAGTGCCAATAAATTGCAACTTTGCAGGCTTTCTGAAGTTAATGGACACAGGGGAAAAAAAAGTCAGTGAGAAATTTGAACAGGTAGGGATGGTGGGGCAGGGGTTTGCTGTTCCTTTTCCTATTTGTCCCTTAAATTCATAAAAGCACCTATATGAAAAATAACAGCAAATTGATACATGAGATTGTTTTAGATTTTATGGAATATTTAATAAGAATTGGGCAATGTTAACTTTGGAATGTTCTCTCACAAGGATAGATATGCCTTTTAGGTCATTTATCACTGGACATAGAAGCACAGTACACAATAACACTGTACATAATGATTAAGAAACCGAGAGAAACTCACATGGTTCTTAGTCTACATACAGTGCTTCATAGGCTGCCTATATTAGTTCTAATGCCATTTTTTGGAGCTTATATCTTACCATCCCATTATGCAATAAGCATACAGTTTCAAGCAGGACAAACTTGTGTTACCTTGATAGCTTCCTGAAGCTCCTTAGCTATATCACACCTAGTTTACCCAACTAGCAAAGATGTCAGAGTACCAGGTTTACTAAGTCACAATTTTGTCCTTACCAGAAGAGATAGCACACTTTCTTTCAGTACTGTTTTTCTGCACAGTGATTAGCCGAATATTATTGTTATTAAAATACCAGCAGCATTCAATGAAAAAGAAAGGCTTTTTGCTTCTCACTGTTGAGATATACAAAAACTCCTAAAACTTGGAGAGGATATTCTCGGTTCTACAGCACTGTGGTGATTTGAAGATCAAGCAAGAAAGAACGAAGCCTAAATAGCAAACATGCAACACTGAAGAAAATAATGCTTAAATGTTGAATGTGTTCCTAAATCAACTGTCCCATTACTGCATTAGACAAAGTGCCCCCGACATGGGTGAGCTGGTGGTGGTGTAGCTTAATAGCTTCACAATGTGCATCTGTCTTCTTTTTAATATTGTAGGTTTCCATTTAATTACGCAGCTGAAAGGCATGAGTGTGGTTCTGGTGCTACTTCCTACACTGCTGCTTGTTATGCTCACGGGGGCTCAGAGAGCTTGCCCGAAGAACTGCAGATGTGATGGCAAAATTGTGTACTGTGAGTCTCATGCTTTTGCAGATATTCCTGAGAACATTTCTGGTGGGTCACAAGGCTTATCCTTAAGGTTCAACAGTATTCAGAAGCTCAAATCCAATCAGTTTGCCGGCCTTAACCAGCTTATATGGCTTTATCTTGACCATAATTACATTAGCTCAGTGGATGAAGATGCATTTCAAGGGATCCGTCGACTGAAAGAATTAATTCTGAGCTCCAACAAAATTACCTATCTGCACAATAAAACATTTCATCCAGTTCCCAATCTCCGCAATCTGGACCTCTCCTACAATAAACTTCAAACGTTGCAATCTGAACAATTTAAAGGACTTCGGAAACTCATTATTTTGCATTTGAGGTCTAACTCACTGAAGACTGTTCCCATAAGAGTTTTTCAAGACTGTCGGAATCTTGACTTTTTGGATTTGGGCTACAATCGTCTCCGGAGCTTATCCCGAAATGCTTTTGCTGGCCTCTTGAAGTTAAAGGAGCTCCACTTGGAGCACAACCAGTTTTCCAAGATCAACTTTGCTCATTTTCCACGTCTCTTCAATCTCCGTTCAATTTACTTACAGTGGAACAGGATTCGGTCCATTAGCCAAGGCTTGACATGGACTTGGAGTTCCTTACACAACTTGGATTTATCAGGGAATGACATCCAAGGAATTGAGCCGGGCACATTTAAATGCCTCCCCAATTTGCAAAAACTGAATCTGGATTCCAACAAGCTCACCAATATCTCACAGGAAACTGTCAATGCATGGATATCACTCATATCCATTACCTTGTCTGGAAATATGTGGGAATGCAGCCGGAGCATTTGTCCTCTGTTTTATTGGCTAAAGAATTTTAAAGGAAATAAAGAGAACACCATGATATGTGCAGGACCTAAGCACATCCAGGGTGAAAAGGTTAGTGACGCAGTGGAAACATACAACATCTGTTCTGAAGTCCAGGTGGTCAATACGGAAAGATCGCACCTGGTGCCCCAAACTCCCCCAAAACCTTTCATTATCCCTAAACCTACCATCTTCAAACCTGATGCCTCTCAGTCCAGCTTTGAGACACCAAGCCCTTCCCCAGGATTTCAGATTCCTGGCACAGACCAAGATTATGAGCACGTTTCATTTCACAAAATCATTGCTGGGAGTGTGGCTCTCTTTCTCTCGGTGGCCATGATTCTCTTGGTAATCTATGTGTCTTGGAAACGCTACCCAGCCAGCATGAAGCAACTCCAACAGCACTCTCTTATGAAGAGGCGGCGGAAAAAGGCCAGAGAGTCTGAAAGACAAATGAATTCCCCTTTGCAGGAGTATTATGTGGACTACAAGCCTACAAACTCTGAGACCATGGATATATCGGTCAATGGATCTGGGCCCTGCACATATACCATCTCTGGCTCCAGGGAATGTGAGGTATGAACCATGATCCTCCTAAAAGCATTTCTACTGCGGGGAAGGAGAGGTAAATGTTTGAAGCTCTAGAGGTGTCTCTAATCACTAGCCAGATTAATGACGCTTTCGGTGGTTTTCTTGGTGTGAAAGGTTACTTAATTAAATTACAACTACCAGGAAATTGACTGCTTTTTTTTTTTTTTTATTTTAATGGTTCAAACTTGAAGGAAGTTCATTCAAGGATGAGATTAAGTTGTAATAAAGCACTATGTTGAAACACCTGTTTTTTTTTTCTTTTTTTTTTAACAGTTTGTATACAAGGGTTGAACTTAAAAACATGCATATACACAAACAAAACTTTTAATTCTGAAATTCTTGTGTGGTTCTTGGTGTTGACTTTTGTAATGGAGTAAAGGAGGGGCTGGCTTAATTTAAAAACAGTGAGTTTACCAAAATTCCAGGAGGTAACAAAGATTTAAACCAAAGAGCAATTTACCCAAGTGTTGATTTTGTTGTACAATTTTAGTTTTGATTAAAGCATGCAACAGGGATTTCACAGCCATGTCATTTGCCATTTAGCTATTTACCAGCATAGAGAATGTCAGAGGTTTACTGTGTAAATTGTACCAAGCTTTTCAAGACTGACTTCTTTCTTCTCCCCTCCCTTACCCTTACCCTTCCCTCTCCTAACCTACCCTATCCCCTTCCTTCCTTCCTTCCTTCCTTCCTTCCTTCCTTCCTTCCTTCCTTCCTTCCTTCCTTCCTTCCTTCTTTTCATCTTTCTTTAAATTACTGGGACATGAATCACTTTTCTGTGTTTTTTTTTTAGTGGTGTATATTTGTGTGTAATCTGAATGAAACTTAAATCTTATGTTTTGGCTTTGTCCCTGGTAACTAATATCAGGTCACAATGTTGTGGATGATTTAGCAATAACATAATGACAGGCATAACAGGGACTGTTTGTCAGTTTTGCTGTCATCCCAAAAAGAAATGACATGTATTCTTATGAACCTTATCTGAAATTCACCAATGCAAGTATTTATAAATAAAAGGAGTAAGGTTTGTTCTGGGAATTCTCCCTTTCTGTAATAGTCTCAAACAAAGGTATGCATTTCATGCTATACTGTTCTTGTTTACTTGAAAACTAGTTTGGTTCCATTTTCAGATTGTTTAATTTTAAATGTCACCTATAGGAATGTGATATGGAGTAGACAGATAGTTACAAACCTGCAACTTGTCAATAAGTAATACTGGATGTAAGTTGTTCTTTTAATGGTAACATTGATCTTAATGTGCAAAGACTGTGACCTCTAAGGCCTTGTTGCTGAAATAAGGCCTAGTGAAGAGAGGTTGAGTTGACAGTATGCTCCTTTAGTGTCTGATTTTAGTTAATTACTTTTTCAAAAGACAGTTTTAATGAGCACTTAAAGACATTGCCCTTTCTAATGTCAGTTATAACAGCTGGAAAATATAATTTGATCTTTGATACTATATATCCCAATATTTTCATAAACCTAAATGCACATGTTAATGAAAATGTTTCAGATAAAGCACTCAATTTGAAGTAATCTCCACCTCAGTACAATTTGAACTCCTGTTCTTCAGAATTTATTTTTTTTCTCTCTCTCTTTTTTCTGGATGTATCATTGACAATAAGAGACAAAATTCTAGATACTAAATCCCTGAAAGAATCTTGTATAAGTAATTGCCCTTAAAAATAAAGAGAATAAAATATTTCTATAAAAAGTCTAAAAAGGCTTGATGTTTTTCTTGCAGGCCTGTATTGATATATTTTATGTGAATATAAGTGACACATATTTATCCTATTTTATTATGAGTTTTGAATATTTGTGTTTCTCTTAAAGGAAAATAGTATAAAAAATATCAGGTATATTCATTATTTTTTTTTTAGACTGCTGAAATACAGTGGTGGTTGTTTGTTTATAAGAATCACCAAGAAGACAGTTAAAGGATTAGAATTTGAGATCAGGAATTCCAAAACTTTTCCAGAAACTGGAAATTACACAGATTAATCCTTCAAGAACCCTAGGTACCGTCATAATAGGAAAACAAGCAGACAAAGAAACAGTTTGAAAATGTATTCCTCAGTAACTTGTGTGTTTAAAAGCACACTATGTTTTATAAATGGAGTCTAAGGTCATAAAATTCACAGGTATTATTGAGAACGCCAGTCTTGTGGATGCATTAAACAATGAGTAATTTCATTAAATATTGTAATGATGCTGTTAAGCCAAAATCGTAGCTGCTGGAACAGAGCAAACTCTCCATGACCTACAAGTGGAAGATGGGACGCTGTCCACTTAACGCGATTGCCTGTATTTGGGATGGTAATAAGATACAGTAAAAACATATTTAAATGAATGGTCACTTGTTTAAAAAGAAAACAAATTTAGGGCTAGGGATATAACTCAGTGGCATAGGGCTGACACGGAATGTGTGAGGTCCTGAGTTCGATTCCCAGTACAAAAAAAGAAAAGAAAAACAAAAACGTGTTTAAAAATAAACAGTACAGTTACTACTCCTTTTTGGACAGCGTGTTAAAAATATTATTGTTAAATGAGGATACAGAAATAAACACAAACCAAGAATTTATCTTTAAGGAAAAAATTCCCAGTTGTCCTCTTTTTTCCATCTTGTGACCCCACATTAAACTTTCCGATAATGAGAAGTTTCCCATTAGAGAACGTGCCTCTGCAGAATGGATCCAGGAAAGGAAATGATTTTCCAACTTTGCTAGTTTTTAAGAGCAGTGAATGTAGTTAAATTTGAGCAAGATCTTTCCCAACAATTCTCAAATATCGGCAGCTTATAAGCTACAGAACCATTATATATTTACAGAACAATTTCATGAGGAAAGCTAGATTTTAATTTAAATAGAAAAGCCTATGTCTATGACAAAAGCCATGAATATTTTACGTAGAAAACATAGCAACAACATTCATTTCTAAGACAGTGCCTTGAGTAAAATTTTGCTTTAAATGCAAAATAACATTTACCACTTAATTCTATATTCAGTTATCATGACATACATATAGTTAAACTATTCATTTTGTCTTTCTCTTAAGGGTAAAATAAAAAATGTCGAGATTTCTCATTAGAAGGACATCTGTGAGAAAACATATATATGCCATACAATTTTCAATTAAGTGATTTTAGCTCATTATGATCCATTGTGAGTTTCAGAAGCCCTTATGCATATGTCATATTAAGAGAGACTAATATAATAATAATAACTTAGTAAAATTTCTCAGCTATAAAAAGGACTAGTCATGAAAATTTTATGAGATTAAATGAACAAATATAATTGATACATATACATCTCAGTTTTCATACTTTGGGTCAAAGTACTGGGTTGAACTGAATCATCTAATTTCTCCTCAATAATAACTCAGAAAAGAGAATTTTTACCAAACAGGTTAGTCTACAACATAGTAAGATGTCAGTAAAACTAGAGAAAATTGAAGCATTTTTTTTGAGAATAGCTTGCAAAAGCTTCCATAGTTTTCTCTCATTAATAGTGTTAGAGATATGAAGTTACAACACTGCACATCAAATACTTCTAATTTTGTAAAGTTTCGTAAAAGCTTTTAATGTCCTACTTTTAGCACTTATCTGTTGAGGGTAACAAGAATATTTATAAAAGAAATCAACATTAACCCAGGGCCAAAGTAAGAATTTCTAGTTGTCTTTTGAATTTAATAAAAGTAAAACTGGTAAAATATTAAAAGGAAGGTAATCAGTAAAGAAATTTTATATCCAATGCATTTTAAAATTTAAATAATTAATATCTAAAGTGTAGTGACCTCATAGTATTGACACTAAGAAAATGGGAATTAGGGTGGTAATACAGGGAAATATTTTCAGAATATTTAATACTTGGTTATACTCTTCAAAAAATTTGGAAAAATGTTGTAAGATTAAGATTTTAGTATTTATTTCACCTCTATAAGGTGAGTGTTACAAACTATTTCTAAAAATGTGTATTTATATTTATTCAAGGTGTAAGACCATGTTCAAACTAGTGGTTTAAAGTGTAATATTTATTTCTCTGTTGTCACTTTGAAACTTGATAATTTTGCATTTCTTAAATAGATTTCCAAGGACTGTAGAGTGTGTGCTGAAACAGAATTCTAAGTTATACAAGCCCAGTATCATTAAGTTTAATATTGTGCTAATATGGACCTACAGACAATAAATTTTATTAGGTAGTTGAATACTGTGTCATATTACAGTGTTACAATTGAAGCTTTTTTTTGCATATGCACAGATTATATTTGCATGTTTGTATACAGGTGTGTACTTTTAAAGTGAGTTTGTACATATATGAATTTAGATACACATATATAAACACACACAAAAAAAGAAAGAATAGGGAAATAAAGTATACAAATAATTTTCATCAGAATTATATCCATTTTAATCATTTGACCATATTACTGAAAAAATCTTGGGTTAGAATTACTGGGATTTTTTAGTCAGGAATGTAGTTCTTATGGTAAAAGTTTAATTATATCTGACATTTATTAAAAGTATCTTACATTTACATCATCTAACATCTTTAAAGAGTATTTGAGGTGTTAAAATATGTATCTAGACTGAAAATTACCATTTGTGGGATGACTTTGGGCTAGTAATTTCACTTTTCTTTGACCCATTGTTCAAATGACTGTATTCTACTAGTACACTACTTCCCAACCTGAAGAAATCCTCATTTCTAAATTTTGTAAAATGTTTGTATGAAATTTTCCAAACTAAGAAAAGCAAAATGAGATGGGGAGGAAAAGCTGAGCAATTTTATTCATTGTCAATGAAAAAAGGGAGAAACTTCTTGAGTTACTAAAACAGGATGCTCAGGTGAACAGTTACACAACTTCTTCATGCTTTAAGGAAAATTATGTAATATTACACAAAAATATGCATGAGTCCAAGCATGGGCATTTAGGCACACCTGGTTACATTTCTTTTAAATTTTGCTAAGCAACTACTGGATTTCGAAAGCTTTCAGAAGGATGATTGTTTTAGATAAGTGATTGGCTGTGTTTGATGCAAGTCAAATCTCTTTGTTAAGAGTGTTTTCATTAGAATTTGCAAATGGTAGTGAAGAGTGACAGCTGCCAAGAGGGTCTGACAGGACTAATTTAGGAAAGATCTTTAAATTGACTAAAATGGTTCAATTCTTTTTCTAGAATTAGCAGGTATTAGCATCTCATGGACAAAGTTGGCTAATTGTTTGCTGTCTAAGACCCCAATGTGAAGATTCTGAATGTGGTAAAAAGAACAGATAGCTTTGACATACTTCAGTAATCCACACCTAATTCCAGAATGTTTCTTTTGATAGCGTTCTGCACTCAACAAAATCTAATCATTATATTTTTCTGTCAAGAATTGCGTTGATAGATTATTTTAGCTTTAGAATTTGTTCAGTAATATTATCACAAGGGACTTGGTGACTCGTCTGAATTTTCAGGTTTCTAGAGTTTCATGATTCACTGTCTCAACATGAAAGAGTTGCAACTTGTATAAGCACCAGACATAGACTGCTTTGAAAAATTAGTGTGTCTTTTGATGAGTGAAAAGCATACAGTGATGTTAAATATATTTTAAAAACTAAAATTGCTTTTTGTAATACCAGAAGAATCATCATTCACTGAATCAGTTTAATAAAATTTCAATATTCTTAAAAGGAAAGAAAAATGATGGGGCTATTTTTCTCATGCCTTCCATAAGCCATCAATTTTTGAACTGTAAGTTAAGGAAGCTTAGGCACTGTCTACAGTAGAAGAACCATTTGGTTTGATATAAATAGCTGCTTAAAACTGCTTGATACACACCAAAATTGTTTAAAATAATGTTTTCACTATCCAGAGAAATAAACGTCCTGATAAATATAATTGAAAGGGATACTTTTGAAAAAGTAACATATTTGACTTCAGCAAATACTTTGTAAAATTTACAAATAAATTTTTGGAATTAAATAACAGCAAAGCTGATGCACATAAGAAAATATTGAGAAAATGGTGAAAATATTTACAAAGTTCCAAAATATATTCATAAAAATTAAGAGAAATCATAATTAATAAAAAGAAAACATTGAATCCAAATTGATGTTTAGATATAAAATCAATAAATATATGATGATGGAAGTTATTATTTGAAAATGGAAATATCCTAATATTTTAATGTTATAGAAATGTTATTCTACAATGTGAATATCAAAGTAATTTTAAAATATTGCATTTCAAAAGAAATATGCAATTTCACATCCATATAGTTTTTATAAGTATTTCTAGATTACTAAAACATGTATACACACAATTCTGTAATAACTTTTCCAGTATATATGATTTTTTCAAAATACTTTCAAAGGTACTAGAAAAAGAGCCAGGCATCATAGCTCAGTTTTGTAATCCCAGCACTCAGGAGGCTGAGACAGGAGGAACCTTGTGAGTTTGAGACCAGCCTGGGCTACAAAGTGAGCTCAATACCAGCCTGAACTGCATAGTGAGACACTGTTTCAAAGAGACAAAAACAAACAAAGCACGCACACACACACAAACACACACACTAAAATGCTGAATTTAAAGTCACAAAAATAATCTTTATTGCTTCTTTCAATGTCTCAATTTGGATGGCTTTTTTTTTTATTTGGGGCTACCTTTAATACGATGTTTTAGAAGACTGTATTTGCTGTTTGACTCTAATTTTTTTATCACTTGCTGAAAACTTATGCCTCTAGAAAGAAATGTCATATTATACCTCTCAATTTTACTTAAACACAAATTCTTTTAATAAAATTAAGTCAAATATTTTAATCAGAGGCTTTTAGAGAAATGTGTAAACAATGACTTTAATTTGAAAATTTCCGATGCAAATTTATATTTTCATTATTATTATATATTTCAATAACAAATCTTGAAATCTCACTTAAAAAATGAAAGAGTGCTTTATTCATAACAGTATATTTAGATATTTCTAAGTATGTTGAATGTAGGTGGGTTGATAAGAAAATTCATTCTAAGGATCTAAGTAAAGAAATGCATAGTTTCAAATAGAAATATAACTATGGCTTCATTCAACCGAGGAGGGAAATTTTAAGGTCAATGGAAAATTCTACCGATACTAATTCTGGAGGAGTATATGATACAAAGAGAAAAACTTGCCAAAGAATGTTTTATTTAGGAAAGATAAAGCTACTTTCTTTAGGACCACTTTATAATGTTAACACATATTTTTTATCTACCTTTTTATAATTGGATGTTGTGAGATAAACCAGTTAAATTTTATTTATTATAAGAGATAAACAGAAACAGTTCTTAGGTATACATTCTATGCTCGTCTTCTCAATTCTCCCTTTATCTCTCAAGTAACATTTATTAAATCATTGGTTCTTTTATTTGGTCCTGGATACCTACATATTGGAGGTTTTGAGAATAATTAAAGGTTGATTTGATAATTTAATAAAGTTGTTAAATACACTTAAAGTCAAATAAAATCCAGTAATTCTTATCTGTTTATTACATCCTAAATTTGATATTGTATTTAATTATTAAATATTTTAATATTTACAGTTTAAATTGATGGTAGCGATTGTTAAGTATTTCTATATGACTTACAATGGAAATATACATTAATTATGTCACTGTCTTTTTTTGTCTGGTCATCTTAGATGAAAACTTGATAGTGTCTTTTGTGTTTATAGATCTGTAAAAGTAATAATATAGAGGTCACCCTTGAAGTAATTTAGGTTGATGGCCGAACCCCAGCCTGGACCAATACTGCACTGGTCCAGTGGTCAGATGAATGGGTGAAGCAGGTCTCAGATTTGAAACTGACTCACTTTACTTCTCTAATATTGGACAAGTAAATATGTATCTGACCTTTCTGTGATATAATTTTTCTATCTATTGAACTGAGATAATAACTTTCCAAGTAACTTACTGAAATGATTAATGAGTTATTATTTGAAAACCACTCTGATTTCTTTCAGAAAAAGCTTCAGTGTAAATATAAGTGATGATTAATTATAAACCTTCTGTCTACTGAAAAATGCAAAATATGATGTGGTTGTATTATATTCATTGTTTCGTTAGTTATAATGATGTTTATAATGCTTCCTGATGTAGAAACTAGTCTTGTGGTTACATTTTTACTGAAGTGAATAATAAATCTGACCTTTCAGCCCCTTGTCTGAGCTGTAATTCAGTTTGGGTATCAGACAAAGTTATATTTAGTAATATTCTCTGATTTGTAAAATACCTCCTTGGCTGAACATTTTATTCACCTAAGAAAGCAGCATCTATAATTCTTCTACTTATATGCTAGAGAAGAAATCTGTTATAGAAACAAATTTTACACCCCCAATTTCATAAGCTGTTGGCCTTCAATTCATTTTTAAGTGAAAATAGTTATAATTCTCCATACATTTACACATTTCAAATAGCACTTTTTTCAAAGTACTAATGTTCTTTATAGAATGAATAGATAAATAATTTTAAGAATTGATAATCCTGTAGCATACATGCATGTGTTTGCATATGTACACATATCATACATGCATGTACACTGTATATATATATATATATATATATATATATATATATATTAGTGTGTACACTTTACTGTGTATGTACTGTATATGTATATTCATTGCTAAGACAGGAATACAACCTGAGAAATGCTTCCTTGGAGACTTTGTCTTTTTGTGAGCATTATAGAATGTACTGACACAAACTAAAATGACTACCATATCACTAAGGATTGCAATCCCATGGGACCACAATGATGCACGTATTACTCCAGTGACTGAAACAGTAACGCAAGTATGTGATATATGATTGTGTGTATGTGTATGTATATATATGTATATATATATATATATATACACACACATGTACATTGACATAAATTTATCACTACATATATAAACTTGTGTATGTATATGTAAATGTTAATGCTTTCATGTCTACAATAATTATATTTATTGAATATAAAATGACTTCTTATTTTACAGAAACATACAACATAATTCTTATTTTTGCCACCATAATTATGATACATTATAAACTGAAACGTAGTTCTAAGTTTCCATAGACTATTTCTTATGAAACCTTGTTGTGATATTACACCAGGAATGAATGACAATATTGGTATACATCCTTAACAAACACAAACCCATGTTTCTAGAGAAGACAAGTGGTTTTGTTTGTGATTGAAGAAGCAGAATTACACCAGTATAGGAAACCTTCCTCTTGCTAAATATCCCTTATCAAACTTGGCATTCTGGAATTAAGGACATGGGATTGGTTCAGGAATTAACAGGACCCACTGTAAGAGGTCAGAGATGAAACTTCTTTCATCACTATATCTTCACGAATCTATTTTGATTGTAGGATCACATCATGTTTTGAATCCTCAGGAATTAATGTCAGAGTTATGCGTAGCAATCAAAAACCTGATTATTTCACATTCCTCTGCCCACAGTCATTATAGTAAAATGCTGTAGATTCCTTTAGGGATTCCTTGAAAGGAAAGGTTTAGAGTATGAATTATTTGGTAGTACATCAAGGCAAGGGGTCTGCCTTCACTTTCACTCATGTGATCAGGATTTGTAAAGTGGCTCAGTTTGGAAACTAAAGGTTTGTGACTCTCTTTTGGTGATGATTCAACTTGGAACCTTTCTACTCATGGAGGCTAAGCAAGAATTTAGTAGATAACTCTTGTATTTCTAGAGGCATTGAAATCCACTCCCTGACATCATATATCTCTTGTGAGTCAGATGACTATGACTATTACTTTGAATTTGTTGTTGGGATGGCAGCTGTCCCCCTCTTGTTTATGGAGATAAAGTGCTAGCACCAGGATTCTGCCATCTCTGGTTCTCACTTTCCTATCACATTTAGGAATTGCATTTTGATCATAGCTGTTCTGCAATTTCTGAATAAGAGACAAGAGTAAAACCACAGAACTGCTAGTTTTCACCTTACTTTTCTCAACTTTTCAGGTCCTTCTTGAGACATTTCATTTGATAAAGAAAAATTTCTTTTTCTGTTTATTTTTATTTTTGAAAAACATCTTAGTTTCCAGTCTTGAAGCTTGAAAGAGAAGGGAATATAAACTTTTCATTTCATACAAAATATTGCCCTTTTATTTCTCTGTCTACAAATGGTATAACTTTTTCTCAAAAATCTGAATGGTAACAAATTTAAATCAATAGCCTAATATGTTTCCCCTCAATTTTAGCATAACATTTGCCTTAGGAGTATATAGATGATTCTTCAACAAAACACAGAGATTGACAAGCATCATTGGAATACAAAGGAAATATCATTCTCATTCTCATTGAGATTTTCTTTTCTAAAAATTTATTAAAACATCGTGGTTAATTATATAAGGAAATATATCAGTTTATTATGCAGCATTGTCAGACCTTTTCAATAAGCTTTTAACTAAACAAATGAAAAGATACAGTTTATCTTGAAATATGAAAGAGTATAATTTTAGGATTAGTGTATTTTATTTTCCATTATTTATTAATTGTGAAATAAATGGTCTCTTTTTTTTAAATGTTGAAAATTTTTAAATCATGTAATTATTTGTAAGTAAAATAAAACAGCTACCAAAAATATTCATATGCAATAATAATACCTTAGAAATCCAGGTACATTTATTTCTATTATATACACATATATGTGGCTGTGGATATTATGCGAAATTAAGCTGGTACTGGAAACTGTACATTTGTATAGTGCTCCTTTAAAGTTCACATTTTATTACAAATAGTCATTTAAGTCAGTTTGACTTGTTTATATTGTGGTTTTTTTTTTTTATTGTTTTGCTCTTGTTTGTTGGTACTGGGTATTGAATCCAGGGTCCTCGCATTGAGCTATATTTATATAGCTCAAAATGAATTCATATATGTATATACATATATATTCATATACATATGAATTCCTTTTTTTTTTTTAATTTTGAGATAGGGTTTTGCCAGGCTACCTCAAGTTGCCAGACAGGCCACTATCCCTGGACGGAAACACAATAATAATATTATTATATTGAAATATTATTATATTGAATTGCATTACTAAGATTTTATATTTTACTTAAGCCTTTCTTTGTTTAATATTAACGATACTTTGTTTCACTGTAATAAATATGCCTTAATTGACATGTTAATGTAGACACATTCTAAGAAGAAAAACTTGACCATAAAAATTAATCTTTTAAATTCTATTAGTTATTTTTTAAATATGTACCATCTGTATTACCAAATGTGTATGAATTCCAATTTTTTCACCATACATCAGTTAAAATCTGACTTCTACGAGTTTAATTTTGACATTTTTAATTTAATGCAGTAGAAACTTTGTTTTGTTTTTACATATTTAATTTAATGCAGTAGAAACTTTGTTTTGTTTTTACTTTCAATGTTCCTGGATTTCTCATTTTGAAATGAGGGTATATGAACCATCCTTGAGATCAATAATAAAAACACTTTTCATTATAATTTCTTACATTGCTTTTATTTTTTAAAGACTTTTTCCATCGTGGATGTAGCAAACATGCATTTTATTCTTTGGTCATTTTCTTTGCACACTTAGTTTTACATTTGATTTTTTTTTGTAGTTGTTGTTTTTTGTTTGGTAACAGGGACTGAACTCATGACCTCGCACTTGCCAAGCCAGCATTTACGCTGCTGAGCCAAATCCCCAGCTCTACATTTAATCTTTGATTTCTATAAAATTTACTTATATACGCTGTCCAAATTAGAGCATGAACTTACCTTCCCCCTAAAACATGTAATTCTTCAGTGTATTTTACATAATAATATAAGATATCCACATATCTAAGTGATTTGTATGATTTCTACATCTGCCCATGAATTCATTCCTTAATGTCAGAACTATACTTTCAGACACAATAATAGTTTTACAATATAATTTAGTTTTTATAAGAACATGTTCTTCCTATAATTGGTAAATTACACACAAATGTTAAAAATGATCCGTCTTAATTTTTCCCTAGCACTCTTATTTGAAATAAAATTTTGTATTTATTTTCTTTTCAACACAGATCAATGTCATTTTCTTTGAGATTTTAACTTGATAGTTAATGTTTTGAATAATGGGAATTTTAAAAATTATTTAAATAAATTGTAATGAATAGCAGAAATCCACAGTGACCCACTTACCTCACATCTTCCTTCTGAGTCCTAGAAAGATGAATTCATTTACCTTATTTTAATATTCTCATAATATGTTATAATGCATGCACGATATTTGTAGTTATCAATATTTTCATTATTTTCATATTTTATAGGTGTGGTTAATTCTCATAAAATTTTTATTAAAAGTAATTTTTAAATTATAAAAAATAAGCTTCATAATTATATTTCTTACTTTCATATTCAACTTACTAATCTGGAAGAAGATGAAATAATTATTATGATATGGAGCAACTCTTTTTGTGCTTAGCATTAATTATGCTATTATGTTCTTGTGCTTTTTCATTTTTTTATTTATTCAACAAAAATATATATTTAGTTATGGACACTAAAATTGTACTTAATGCTATATTTGTAGTAGTTTAAAAAAAAAACCTTGTTACAGCCAAATCTTACCAAAGTTATCATAAATACAGGTACATTATAAAAAATAATTTATCAAGATTGACACTAAATTCTTCTGAAGGAAGTTTTATCATTTTGTCTCTTTATTTATTTCTTTGTTTGTTTCTTTCTTTTTTGGAGTAAGGAATATCTTTTATCCCAGTTTTGTATTTATATTGCCAATTAAACATTTTTATTTTCTAATATTAAATGTTCTTTGCATTCCTAGAATAATACACTTTTTCTTTCATGGTATTCTTTTCCAGATAGACAATTTTTGAGTTTACTTTTTTTACTTATGGCTTCTATTTCTTTGTTAGTAAGGAAGCTCAGTGTTATGTTCTCTATCATTGAATTTTATTTATTCACTTATCATTTTCAAGCAAATAAATGGTTATGTGAAATATTTTTCTTTGAACCATGTAGATTAGCCATCAAATATTGCCTTTGTAGAATCTTTTTGGAAATGGTGAGAAAAAATTATAAATTTTAGTCAGATTTGTTATCCTTTTTTTTTTGCACTCGAGTCATATTATTGGTTATAGTTTCCTGGAAACACACCCATTGTGTGAAAAATGTTCATTGTGTTATAATTTATGTACCAATTGTCAAGCTTTAAACATCTTGTCTACTCATATTTGTTCACATAATCTCTGTAGACAACTGAACACAGAAGTGTAATAATGCTTATCAGCTCCTTTATGCTATACCCTTGTAATCCAGAAAAAAAAATCGTTACATTTTTAGACATGGGTTTTTCCTCATGGTGGTAAATTTCCTCATGTTGGTATCTTTTTGTCGTTCAGTCTTTTTTTATTTATTCTTGTTTGTAATTGCTAATATATTTGTGAATTTAAAAAATCCTTGTGGGAAATCACCTTCAAATTAACAGGAATATCTATGTTCTTTGTTCCATAGTATAACATTATTTATGTCTGAATAAATCCTCCAGCTAGTACTCTCTGAAATCTGTAGTAAACTACTAGTGTTCACTTGCTTATGTACTATAATTAGTTTTTTATCTTGGTCAGGCGTCAGCAAACTATTCCTAAGAGCAAATAGTATTTTAGACATTGGGCTATATGGTCTCTACAACTTGATTGCTGTAGCATGAGAAAAACTTGGAAATATAGAAAGGATGAATATATCTGGTAGTAAAATCTTATTCACAAAAGCTGCAGGCTACATTAGGCTCCTGTGCTGTAGGTTGTTGACCTTAACCTCTATCACTTTCATGGACTTTTAAATATACTTGACATTTAATCTCTTAAAAACAATGCAGAATTACTCCTAACCTGAAACCCTCTTCTATCCTTCCCCATCATGTTCTTCTCTTATCTAAAAAAAATTCCAAAATCCTCTACCCTATTCTACTTTCCCCCATTAATCAGGTAGTTTTTACCTCACTGCAGTCTGTCATCAGGGCCTATCTGTCCATCCAGTTTTTGCTAAGCTTGTTACTGACTTGTAATTAAAATTGGCCCCTAACGGGTGCACCCAGCACTTAGGAATCTGAAGAGCTTTATGCCTGTGAGTTTGAGGCCAACCTGGGCTACATAGTGAGTCATGTTCTCAAAAACTCAAAGAAAAAAAAAGTGCTTTTTTTTTTTTTTTTTTTGCTTTGCTTTGATGTTTTGGTAACATTCACCACTTGGTCTGCTCGTTCTTCAAGTGTTCTCCTTTTCGAGACTCTAAACTATCTAAATTTAAGACAATTCCTTATACCCTTTTTAATCTCAGTTTCCTCTACCTGAATAGTATGATGTTTTATTTATGGCTGCTTCTCTGCTGTCACTTCTTAGTCACCCTTTCTCTCTGTCTCTGTCTCTCTTTCTCTCTGTCTCTTTATCATTTAAATTTATATAACACACTGCTGGGGATCTAAACTCAGTGGCACCTGCCTGGCAAGCACAAGGTCCTCAGTTTGATTCCTGGTATAAAAAAAATGACTATATAATATGACATGATTTTTTTCAATTAAGATGAAAAAGCTATTTTTCCATTGTTAATTCTACTTCTCTATGTTCCCAATTTATGTATCAATGACTTATTTGAAATGTGAGCTCATATACATAAGAGGATCCATTTTCTAAAGTGAACCCAGTATCTTATAATATATATATATATATATATATATATATATATATATATATATATATAGAGAGAGAGAGAGAGAGAGAGAGAGAGAGAGAGGGTATAATCTTTTCTTTTCTAGAATCTTTTCTAAATATATTTTCTTCCCATTTTTCTTGCTTTAAGGGAAACTTTTGGGGGAATCAGAATTGCAGGAATCATGACCCTACTCTTACTCTTGCACTCAAAGAAAAGAAATTATAAAAAGGAAAAAAAACAATTTATTATGACTTCTAGTTTTGTACTTTGAAAGATCTCTCAAATATATGTTTCTTTTCACTTTACTAGTGCTAGCAAACTCGTTGGGTTTGTCTGCAGTCTACACAGGAAACAAGGTACATTTTTCAAAACAAATGGTCTCCTCTTCTTCTCTTTTTATGTAATGACTTTCAGTAGATTCCTTGTTGTTCATAGAATGAGGCCCATATCCTTAACAATAACCTAAGGAGCCCTGAATAACTGACTGCACCCTCCCAGATCATCATGTCATACTCTGCTTGCTTGCAAATCTCCATCGAAGGAGCCTTCCACACCACACTGGCCTCTTTCCGTGTCTCTCCTATTATTATGCTACTTCATTTGAATTATTTTTATACACTCAACTCTAAAAAATTACTGTCTTCCTTATTAATTCCCAATTATCACCTTCTGAAGAAGCCACTGCTAAAATCTGTGTGTGGTCAGACTACCCTATTTTCTTCTGGAAGACCACCACTCAGTATCTTATAATACATATCTAGGGTATTATCTTTTCTTTTCTGGGATTATTTATTTAATTGTCTGCCATTCCTACTTGAATCTAGTTTACCAAAGAGAGGATAACATATAACTATCTTTGAATTTTAGTATTTCACTTGATGTCCTATAAATAATAGCTTAACAGATAATAACTGAGAAATGATTATTTTGTTTCTAAATATTATTTTATATATTCTAGTTCTTAATCAGAGATATTTTCCTTTATTTATTTATTTATTTTTTTTTTTTTTAGTCTATTTTGAGACAGAATTTCACTATGCAGTTCAGGCTAGCCTTGAACTCACTTTGTAGCCCAGGCTGACCTTGAACTCACAGTGATCCTCCTGTCTCAGCCTCTCCAGTGGTGGAATTACAGGGGTTCACCACCATGTCCTGCATGAGAGCTATTCTTTGAAGAAGTTTTTTAGTAGAATTTTGGCTGGAAAGATTGATAAGATTATTGCAGTTTTAGAATGAAATTTTATAGATTGATACAGACTTTGTTGTGATTTTTTAAAATATGTATTTATTTTAAACTTTTTAAATTTGTATAGCTTTTTAAAGTTCATGTTCAAGTCATTCTGATAATATATAAAAACAAACCTAAGAAACAAGTCATTTTGATAATACATAAAAAACAAACCTAAGAAACACATTAAATAGTTGAGAAAACACCATGTGTGGATTTATTGCCATCTACACAGTGTATATGTATATGTATTTTTTTGCCCCCAAATTAACATAAACAAATGGTGGCAATCTTGCTTTTAGTAACTGTACCATGTGTGTATTTATACAGCAGCAAGTATTCTTTGGTACTAAATCTTAGTTGGTGGGGAATATTGCTTTCTATGCAGGGTTCCAGTTTTGTTTTATTAGCTACATCAACTTTTTAAAATAAATTTAAGATGATAACTTTTGAACTTATGTCTTTTCCAGTGTAGTTAATAATTTGCAATTTATCATGACATTGAAATCTATTTTCCCATTTCAATTTTTTTTTGTTTTACATTTTGAAAGTAATCTTTTTCAATTAGGAGTCAGTGTATTTTTTTAATATTTGCTACTTTGATTACTAATGACACATATAATTTCTTATACTTGTTTTAGTCTGTATGTTTGAACATCTGTAGTTCATTTTCTCTGCCTTTTTGTGTTGATTTATAGTTGGTTTTAAACTACTTTGCTGATACTTTAGCTTCTATAAACATCACAAATTGTTTTTATTGGAGTATGTCTCTTGACTTAAAATTAATTTTGAGGGAAATATTTGATTGTATAATTAGACAATTGTTTTTATATGATTATTAGTCTAAATTTTATTTTCCTCTTTCTGTTGTGTGCTAGCAAGCTTCTATCTAGGAAATATTTAGAAAATGGTTTCACTTTGATTTAACCAGTACTATAGTGGTTGCTTTTTTTTTTTTAGTGAAAATCATTAATTCACCATTTTATTGCCAAAAATTTCTCCCAAATTTCTCAAACTTATTTGTATTTAATCAAGTTGCAACGTTTTATGTATATTAGCTAACTAATAGAGCTTTCAGTAATTATATACACATATACTAACATTTTATACATGCATATTTGTGTGGCATGTGTAACCATTATATATTCATTTATATACTCCAAAATATGCATATGTGCATAAAAGCAAATTGCTCTTCTTTTAAAATTTAATTTTGCTAACACTTTTTATAGAGTTTAATTAATATACTAATTTAAATTATGTTTTAAAATTCTTATTAATTTTTATTTTGGTATTGCCTTCATCTAATTTCTGCATTTTATATATCTCTATATTTATATATATGCATATATATTTTTTCCAAGTATGTTTTTATCTGTTGGCTTCTGTTCTTTCCAGAAACAATCTAGAAATAAATCTTCTAACTATAAATCACTGTTAATACTCTGTTCTATATTTTAGGTATTTTCTGTGTCTACGTTGAGTAAATGCATTTTTCTTTTACATAATAATACCTATATTTATCTAAATCTTGTTTGTCTATCTGCTTTTGGATTTATTTCCTGTATTATGCCTTGGATTTTTTTCCTTGAGAGTAAATAAAAATGTCTTTGTTTTCATTTTACAAAATGGATCTTTATTGGTAGACAAGTGAGATATTTGAGTACAGAATATCAAAATAAAGTTTAGAATTATGATACTGGTAATCTAACAAAGTATCTGTTAACATTTATTAGAATTGTCCTTTTAAAGAATAATTTAGTGAACTAATATTTTTAAACTCTAAATTGTTTTTTTATAGGATATGATAAATCTATACTTATAGGATTTTTAGTTATAAGTAAAATACTATACTTTTATACACTTAGAAGAAATGTAACAAAATACATTGAAAACCAGTTTTTATTCTTAATATAATATATTGAATTTTCCTTTTTACATATTTTCTGTCTTTTGCTGTTCTATAGGTACAGACATTTTGTGTATGTTTGTATGGTTGTATTTTCTAATTGCAAACAGAAAGAACAATGCAATAAATATTAATACCAGTTGTGCTTTGAATTGTTTTCTTTGGTTTAATAAACAGCACATTCTTTATTTGTCCATTCTCTCCGGACTCATCCTCACTGCTAAAACACACATTCTTTCTTCTGTTGTCTTAATCAAACTGCTGAATTTACGTTCATCATATATTAACACTAAGCGACACCCACCGAAGCCATGAGAGGAACCGATGCTGCTCCTTGGTCCCCACCCCCGTGTCACACCGCTTCTGAGGAGGGTACCATTGCTGTGGAGGGCTTGAGCCAGACCATGCAGCATTCAGTGTTTTGGTTAGTAACAAAACTCTTCTACAGGACCATAAGACATCAAAGTGGTCTGCATTTTTTCCATTCTGGAGAAGTAAAATGAGACATGCTGCTCTGAACTGAAGGGAAAAATAGCTTTCTCTTCTTTAGACTTTCTGTAGTTCTTATTAAAATCTCTGGAATGAGAAGAACAAGAAAGTCAAAGCAAGCATGTGAGTTTAGAACAAATTGTTAGGATGGTGCTTCGTTTAAATTTGACCATAGACTGATTAAATCAGCCTTAGGCAATTGAAATGCATTCAAGTGCAAACAGTCACATTCCTGAAGTAGCTTATGTAAATAAATAAGGATTATTAATTTGTGGAGACTACAGAAACTTACAAATTGCATAGAGTTTCTATGAAGGTATTAAAAATGTAACGCTACACTGGACAAAAAATAAGTTTAATTGAAATTCTTTTGTGATCCTGTAGTTTAGAGTGACTTAATCTTGGCTTTACAGTGTGCAAAGCAATTTTGGTGAATCACTTATTGTCCACTCCACTCTACCAAAAATAGGCTTAGGAACAAAATTAATGGGAGAGCTAGACTACTACTGAAACTCATTTTGAATTTTATTTTTCCATCTCACATCTATCTTTATATCCCAGAGACAAGATTAGTATCTGCTGTAGTTGGGCAGGCTGAGGTAAGTGTGTAGTGAAGCAAGACCAGAAAACATCCCTAAAGGACTTACAAATTGTGAGTCAGATCTTCTTCCTTGCACATTCCTGTGCAAACAGAACAAAGCAAAACAAACCCTCAGGTAATAAAGGAACTAGTACAGGCTTTCTTACTGTCAGTCCTTTTTAGATTTTAGTATGATCAGTGATAGAGGGAAAGTATGAACCTTCTAGGAAACATACCTGACTTCTATCCACAGGTACTAGCATCGAACCTATCTATAAATAGTGACAACCAACAGTGTCTCCAGATCATGCAAAATCATCCTTTGGAGCATCAAAAGCAAATTCACCACGGTTAGTCACTACTGATGAAGTACACAGAATCTGGTCTTCCAGGGGAGAAGAATCCAAGGAAGGCTCACTAGCAATTCTAAAACTTTCAGTCAAATGTCATGTATGTGATCAGGGAATAATACTTTTGGATTGGTAGTTTTCTCCACAGTAAACTCAAGTTTACTTCCCAATTGAGACTATTTCTGTGTGCTATTATTTATCAGGATTTTCTTGATAACATGGTTAGTATGTTTCACCTATCAATGCTAAAAACCCAGCAAGGTTCAACAAGTGAAAAAAAAGATAATACTAATAATCTTGTTCAAAGACAGAACAAAAATAATAATTTTTTGCCAGCATACCAGTACGGTAGAGCTATAGATATTTTTTTTTTTTTCCCCAGAACGTATGGGGAATTGAACTCAGTACCTTGCACTTGCCAGGCAGGCGCTGTGACACTGAGCTATATCCCAGGCCCCAGGCTCTAGAATTTTGAAAGAGAGACAATGTTGGGCAATATCAGAAAATACATGACAAAGAGAACATAATTTTTGCCCAATCCTTAAGTAATTATGTGTGTGAAACTTAAATGTCACTAACCAGCTTAAAGAACACTTAATATTTGCTTAGGCACCCGTGATTGGAAATCTATCCCTTTACTTGTTAATATATGGACAGAGAAGAAACCTTGAACTGTCTTCACTGTTAGAGGTTCTGCAAAGGAAAACACAGGGAAACTAAAAATGTGCAGAAAGAAACTAGCCTCAGGAAAAAAAAAAAATTGGAATCTGGTAGAAAGACTTCTGTAATTTTCCACACTCTCAAAAAGACAGTTCTTCAGATGACATGCACTATCGGAGGAAGTTATTTTCACAGATGGTAGAATTTTCTTCTATTATATGGTAGAGATATGGTTAAACTCTTGATGGAAGATTTCTTCCAATTGAGTTTGAAGCTCACAGGTAATAAAATCTGAACAAATCAGAACAAATGCCATGGACTGACATGGAGAGTCTGAAATTAAAAAGAAAGTGATATATTTTTTCCTTCTCCCTTTAGAAATACTGTAAAGTCTACAGGATCAGGTCACATATATTAGAAACTTTGGAGTCATGGTCACACCATGTAGCCTACGTCAACTTGTTTTCTTAATCTATAAAAAAATGATTCTCTTTGTACCCTATGGGAGATATAAAGATATCAGATTCTAAAGAATATTATATTATCTCTGGCACATAGTGAGAATTCTTATTCTATCTGTAATGCCCGAGACTTCACAAGATTTCAGAGGTATCTGTTAGTGTTTACAGCAATTTAAACATAAAATATGTGGTATGTTTTCAGAATATGTTTTCATATAAAATAGCACAATATATACTGACATGTAATTACAAATCCCTATATCATAGTGTAGATACATACATGCATATTTATTGTATGTGCACATATGAGGGTATGTATGCCTGCATAAATACATGATTATGTATGTAGTATATGTAGAAAATAGATACAGATTTCGATTGTTTCAAATCTATGCCTTTAGATTTTCCTAGCATGAATTAGAGAAAAGAAGAGAAAATTGAACCCACATATTCAGAACATAATAATAAGAATGTTGAAATTTATCAAATGAAAGCAGAAAAATAATGAAATCAAAAGCTGATTATTTCAGAAAGCAACACATCTGATGAAACTCTAGTCACACTAACTGGCAAAAATTCAAATGAGTGCAGAAATTATCAACTGGAGCAAGGTAAGATCATTATAGATGGTAATTTCATTGGAAGCATAATACAGAAATATTTAAAAATTCTTTTTCCAATCAATTTGTGAATTTAAATGGAATTTTAAATTTCCTTTAAATGAATGAAATAACAAATTTTACTAAAGTAGATTATATGAATAGTCTTATGTCTATTAAAGGTATTTAGTACAATTTTACAGACCTTTCCATCAATATACAGGGATAGGTGACATCACTGTTACATACTACCAAAGAGCAAGAAATCACACGGATTCCACACAAAGTGAAAGAAATTAAAGCTACAATTGAAGGAAAGGAAATACATTCCAACTGATTTAGGACATGTGTGTACTGACATCAAATAAAGGCAGATCAGTTATAGAAGAAGAAAGGCCGATGTGGTAGCTTAGCTGCACTGCACCTTCTTGGCAAGCACAGGGCACTGATTTTGATTTCTGGTTTAAAAAATATTCAAGAAGAGAGAACACTTTTCTATTTCAAGATTTGCTAATACTTAGAATCCAATGTGCTGTGAAATTGATATCAAGATAAATAAATCAGTGTAACCCAACAAAAGTCCAAAAATACACCCACATATAGAGAACCAATCATTGGCAATAATGCAAAATCAGTTCAAGGGAGAAAGCAAACATTTATTTTTGAACAAGTGGTGATTCATATCCACACATCAAGCAAGAAACAGAAGCACCCAATCACATACCAATTTGATTGTGTGGTTCAATGACCTTCATGTGAACCTTAAACTATAAATCTTTTATAACAAAATCTAAGAGAAAATCCGAGTAAACTTGTATTAGGCAAAGATTTCCTAGATATGACAAGAAAAGCCTGATTCATAAAAGAGCAAAATCACAACTTGGAGATAACTGAAATTGAAACTACTGATCTTTGAAAGGCATTATTAAGGGGTTGAAAATAGAAGCCACCGACTGAGACAAATAGTTAAACTGGAAAAGATAGATCATGCTGGGTATTAGTAAAGATGTGGAAAGCCTATGCCTTGCATACATTGGTAATGAAGATATAAAATGCTAAAATCATTTTTAAAAAGCATTGGAAGTTCCTTAAAAAGTGAAACACCAACCTAACCTATTTATTCTACTCCTAGATATTTAGTCAAGAGATGTAACAGGGAGTGTCCTCACAAACTACATCCAAATAAAACAATGACTTTGTTTGTACCATCCAGCAACTGGTGGTACAAAACATGCGGTGGTCATAATTAGGTTAACGAATAAATACATTTTGCTGTCCACAAAGAATGGGGCATTATGTAGTTATAAAAAGAGACACACTCTTGGGGCCAGGGATATAGCTCAGAGGTATAAGCAGCTGCCTGGCAAGTGCAAGGTCCTGAGTTTCATTCCCTGTACCAGGAGGAAAAGAAAAAACAAAACAACAACAACAAAAAAGAACACACTCAATTCAGAATGTAGATTAATATCAAAACGTTTTTGATGACTGAAAGAAGTCAAGAACATTCTAAATTATTATTTTTTTGTAAGTTCTAGAAAGCACAAACTAATCTACAGTGAAACATCAGTTATTTCCTCTTTAAGGGGGAAATTGCTGATGGAAGGAAGGGACTCGTGGAAAGTTCTGAGATTGGTTAAGACTTGATTATTTTGATGGTTTAATTAATGTATACAATTCAACTAACATGCCAAATTAAACATTTTAAATATGTGCAGATGTGTAAGTCATTTATGACCCCAAATGTTTAATGCAGCCATTTGAGAAGAAAAACTTCTGGCTGGATCTGGCAAAGTCAAAAATCAAACAGTGAAAGCAGCAAAGTGAGTTGTGTGTTTCCTGTGTCAGCAGGAGGGGCGCTGTCTACTGCTAATCTTTATCCTCAGCGTCCAACTGCCCACTCTGTTGAGGAGAGGTGTCTAAATGTTAAGGAACTGTCAGGGTCACTAGGACATTTTACCATGTGAAAGAAATGAAGAATAAGGTTGATTTAGTAACAGAAAACTAGGCAGTTGAGTACCTGGAGAGTGAAAAACATAAACAGTTAAAAGAAAAAAAGCTTGTTAGAGCCAGCTCTGTTTCTTCATATATATGTGTGTGTATCAGTGACACAGCTTTCCATAAATTAACCTTGTCAATATTGTTTAAATTGTAATTTTTTTTTTGTACCAAGTATCGAATCAAGCAGGCACTTACACCACTAAGCTAAGCCACCAGCCCCCCAAATTGTATGATTTCTGCTTGCTTATGTTTACTGATCTCTCAAATCTTACATTTGTATGTTGATTTTATAAACACTTTTTATTATTCAATCCTTATTTTTACAAAGGATCTTTACATATACAGCTTCGCCTGTTTTAGTGTGACTAGGCTTGTGTGTGTACCACCTATGTTACCTTAATTATTCAATTTCAAGTATACATATGTCCTAAATCATGATACCAATTTGAAATACATATTAGAATATTTTCATAGAAAATATGATCTTTAGCATATTACAATTTTTATCCTGTTATATTTAAATATTTTTCCAAATGTGTTTTCCTAATGGTAATGTGTATCATTTCAAGTGACTTTTCTTTCTTTCAGTTTAAGAGAATTTCTTTAAAACTAATTGTCATTAGTATTATATATTTTGATAGTATTTTATCTTAGGACCACTGGACATTATATTGATATATAATTGATAAATTTTTATGTTTTATAGATGATTGGTCTGTAATTTTAGGCTTTCTTTTCTTTCCTTTGATGTATATTTTTGCATTTCTTCTTTTTAATTGTTGCTCATTTTTATGATTTTAGAAGCTTTATGCTGTATTATGTATTCTTAAAAAAGTGTTTTACATTTAATGAATTTATTCAATTTTTTCTTATTTTTTTAATTTTGTGAGTGAAATCCAAGGAAATGTAAATAGTTTTATCCCCACTAAGAAAAGGATTTTAATATTCATTTATTTTTTTACTTTAAAAATATATTAACATAGTTAAAACTAACTCTAAAGCTATTTCATTGTACTTTTAATACTCATTTAAATACTGTTTTTCCACTAAGATATTTTATGTGAATTAAAATTTTTATTTTTTGCTGTTAAATTTCACTCTATGTTGTGAATTTTATAGGTATTTCATAACACTGAAAACCTCTTATTCTACTGTTTAGTGCGGAATTTTGTTTTGTCAGTATTTTTTATTTCAGCCAGGATCTGCCAAACTAGAGGAACCAGAGTACTTAGAATATGTTGAATCATTTCAATCTACAGATTGTGTTTTTCATCTTAGAAATATTTTTGTTTTAAATAAGACTATTTTTCTGTTTTATTGTATTTATCCCTTTTAATTTGTTTTTTTTTAATTTAAAGAGAAAAAACAGGAAAAAGGTAGAAATATTACAGAATTTCAAGAAAAGAAGATAAACAGTAAGAAATCACTAGTTGATACATTACATAGTGTTCTTTTAGAAATAGCTATGCAAGTTACAGGATTAAAGCAAACAAAGTGGACACTCAAGCAGTGAGAGTACAAACAGATCTGTTCAACAATCCAACAAGAACCTAGAAATATGGTCATCAATCCCACACATCTAAACATACATGCAGCTATATCTTTTATAGTGCTTCCTTATTTTTTATTTTGTGGACTTTTCATTTAATTTTTATTTATCTTTCTAGTAATCTTTCAATATTTTATTCTAGGAATTATTTTCAAAAATTTCTCATGCTGTACTTTAATTTTCAGTATACCATTTCTCTTAAATATCTTCTAAGCATCACTTTTCCTCTTCAATTTCATTTTCAATTTTTTTCAAAAATAATTTTAAATATGTATTTGACAATACAACTTGACATTTCGATATATGTACACATTGAGAATAGCTGTATCAAGATATTTAGCATCTGCATTATCTCATGTACTTACATTTTGGTGTGTTTGGTGAAACAAGAACTTTTGTAGCATTTCCTTTTTAACTGAGATGTAATAATTGTAACATTTTTAAAGTACATGGTTGTACACTGTTCATGTATACAAACTGTTTCTTAATTCTTTTTCATTCTTTATCTGTTTCTACCTCTGTTTCTGATCCTTTATTCTATTTTTTATTCTATTTTTATATACAAACCTACTTCCTAGTTTTTCTGATATGTCTTTTTTGATAAATATCAAATTTAGTTCTAACTTACCATAATAAAGAAAAGAATCATTTTTCTGAACTGTGTAACTAGCCCTTTTCACAGATTGTAAAAAGTTCGATTTGTCACTTTTCATTTATTATATAATAGTTCTTTGTGGACTCACGTGCCACTATACCTAAACCTGAGTAAATTAGGTTCAGATTTAGTATTTGCAAAGTTACACGGGGACAGGGATGGCTGCAGGGTTTTCTCCTTAGGTAGCTGAATCACTTTCTACAATCTTCAGTAACTTTAGAACTTGAGAGGGTTACATGCTCTGTTCAAGTTTCTGTCCGTTTCATCCCCCCCGCCCTGGTTCTTTACTGTAATATGGCACCATCTTCCTTTGAGGAGGCTGCCTGACTTTCTTAAACACTGCAGTGAAGGTAGAAAAGATGAATTTTTATTATGAATGCTGCTACCCACATACTGTAATGACAAAAATTTCATCTTACAAGGATTTTTCTCTGTGGACTTTACCTTCCAAAATGTAATGTTCCATTTACACTAATACATATGCCCTTTTATTAAAAGAACTTCAGTTTCTATAGAGATAATTGTATTTCATTAAGTTTGCTTTGGTTTTGGATTTATTTCAAATTTATGAATAAAGTATTTACTTGAATATTTAACATTATCATTTCTCATGTGTTACATTTAAAAAAATTCAGCTGTTCATTTAGCTTCAGTTTTTATCAGATATACTCTCAAGTAATTGTTTTTTTTTACTTTTATGGTTTTCATTTTCTGTTCCCTTCACATTCATAAGGTAGCGAGGCTGGGCACAAAGTTTTTTCTAGATGTCTGTTCCATTTTTGGTATTTGGAGCTACCGACATGGAATGTGTGCGAATGTTTTCAGTGAAAACATTTGCCAGCCAGTTTTTTTTGGTGGTGCAGTTCCTGCATGTCTGAGAAAGGAGTGGAGATTATAGGAAGGATTAAATATTTGCCTGGATAATTTTAGGAACCACTTCTTCATAACGCAAAATGTGTGTATTCCAGGAGTTGAGGCCTTTATAAAAGCATCTATGTCTGTATCCATCTTCTCATATTCCCAAAAAGGCATCCATTATCTGTGAAAAGATTTTTCTGTCTTAATATTCAATCTTATGTTAATTTTTTATAATTTCTACCTTTGTATGTTTTGATAAGTTGAGTGAATACATACGTATCAAAATTTAATAGCCATAGGCCATTTTATATTTACCAGAAAAGCCTATGCATATAAATTTTAGATCTACAAGTATCACAATCAAATACTATTTAGTTTTTTCTTTGAATTGTCAGTTTTAAAGTAGGGTGATCAAACAGATATACTATAATAAATATGAAATTCTAATAATATTACATATCTACATAGCAATCATTTTTAAAGTAGGATGATTAAACAAATATACTATAATAAATATGTCATTTTAATAACATAATATATTTGCATAGCAATTGAACAATTACCATCAAATTTTACAAAATTTGAATATCTATAAAATTCAAGATAGCATATTATCTAGCAAGAGCCTGTTCTTCTGCAGTGTGCAAAATTCTATCTGTAATTAGACACTAATTCTTCAAGTATCAAACAGAACATTAAGGAAGATAAAGGAGGAGCAAGGTGTAGAAAGTGGCTAAAATCTAAACATATATTTTATGTTGGTCCATCAATCTATAAGTTTTGCATGATGTTTTTTCTGAAATATTGAAATACGGTGACATGTTCCAATGCTGAAAAAATTATTTCTCAAGCACAATGGTTTGTATTTTTGAAGTACAAATTCTGTAGGTGCCTGCTATTTTAAAGCTTGAGTTCTCTATTAGCATGATTATTAAAAAGGAAGTAAATTACTTTTATGAACAAGTTATTGTTAGTTATTTTTCCTGTTGGTTTCTATAACCGTAAATGTGACTCTATATTAGAAATGATTTTTAAAATATTTTTAATATCAGGGGATAATTATACAAATAGAAATGGAAATAGATTTCTTTGGAAAACAAGTAAGTGGTAAATGATAATCCAATGTTAATGTAAACTTATACACTTTCCTGTGCCAACAAAGCATGATCATGTACAATGTGATACCGAAAAGCAGTCTTTTTATAGTTTTTGACAGATCAGTCTTCTAGAAAAGATGTCATTTGATGATATCAGAAGTATGTTTCATAGAGTAGCACTGAAATATCAAAATATAGAGAGACCATTAGATCATAATTTTATGTATTACTATTCATCTTTCTCTTACACAGAGCTCTGAGTAATGTTCTATTGTACTTTAAAAGGTCACAAGTTGATGTGGATTATCAGAAATTCTACCTCTTACCAAAAGGTTTACTACCTCATGTAAGATCCTTCTTAAAACCAGGTTAAATATAGCAAAGACTCTAAGTGAGTAAATAAAGAGAAGATGTAAATTGGTTCTGTTACTTTTATATTACATAGGGCATAGTATTACAAATTAATTCGTATCTGTTTGTACATTGTACTAAGGAATAACTTGTTATATTGCTTTGTAGATGTGCAACTAGTTCACTGTAAAATTTCATTAAAGTTTCAACACGTTGCACTTTCCATTTAATTTTTAATTTTCTGTTAGTTAATTGGCATATAAACGAAATTAAAGTATCATTCTTTCATATGCTTTAAATTACTTGTATACATAGAAATATTTAACTGTTTAAACTTTAATTCATTTTGCATGCTATGCTAAATCTGACACAATTCATTAAAATGAGTAGATAGGCCAGGGATTTAGCTCAGTGGCATAAGCACCTGCCTGGCAAGGGCAAGGTCATGAGTTTGATTCCTGGTTAAAAAAAAAAAAAAAGATAATTTTTGATATACGTTTTAGATGTTTAGATCTCTATCTCTCACAAGAGTTAGAAATGGCCAATACTATCCTTATAAAAGAACAAACAACATGTCAGTATGCATTTATTAATTTACCAATTTCAGTGAAATTATTTGAAAGTATATGATGGGCAGTAATTAATCACAACTTATATCTAAGCTAAAGTAGCTTAAAATAATAGTGCTTGTATTGTCAATCGTTTACTAAATTTTTCAAAAGTTATAAAGACATATGTTTAATCACAACTGGCATGTCTTGCCATTGAGAACATTTATAAATTAATGTTAATGAATGGAGTAAAACATACAAATTGTGTATATAATTTTGGTACCATGTGTTATTTTAAACTATATACATTGTATATTGCTTTTATCAGATTATGCAGTCTGTCATCAAAGATTTAACCTTCCGATATGGAGAAAATATTCAAAATATTTTATTTTTTAAGGAAGAATTAGTATTTGGTAGAGATTGTGTTGCATCTATAGATCACTTTGGATAGTATGAACAGCTTTAAAATATCAGTTTTGCTAATCCAAGAACACAAATTGTCTTTCTGTTTTTACATACCTTTTTAGTCTCTTTTATCAGCATATAATTTTTATTACAGATGTCTTTCACTTACTTATTACCGTTTTATTTTTCTGATGATTTTAAATTTCAATGATCTCCAAATTTTTATTAAAATTATTAGTTTTAGTTGTATAGCAATAGTACTGATTATGTATGTTAATTTTATAACTTTCAACCTTGCTGAATTCACTCTTGGGAGACAAGATTATAAATATAATTATTACCACATATGATTTTATATATGTATATGATTGTTACTATTGCAGACATACTTATATAATATATAAAAAATACATTAATAATTTACATAATACATTAGTTACATAATAATTTATTTCTTTCTTTTTGACTTTTCTAGCTGGTACTTCTAACATTAGAAAGGGGCAGAAAAAGCTTTAGGATTTCAATAAAATATTAACTTTTGTCTTAGGACAATGCCTTAACTATGATGAGATACATTCTTCCTAATTTTTGAAGTGTTTTTAATCATGAAGTGATATGATATTTAATCCAATGACTTTTCTGTTTCTATTAAGGTAGGTATAAATATTGTCCTTCATTCTCTTGATGTGAAGTATCACATTTACCCGTTCTATTGTATTTCCCACCATGTCCTTCCCACTAAGATGAATTTTGCTTGCTCGCTGTGAACAGTCTTTTCAGTATGTTCTTAGATTTGGATTGCAATCCTTAGAGTGAGGACTTATTGCATTGCTTTCATCAAGAATACTGGTCGGTAGGTTTCTTTGGTGTGTGTTCTTATTGGCTTTGATATCAGGATAATCCTGCCTTTATAAAATGCATTAAGCACAATTCCCCCTCCATCTGTTTCTTGGAATAATCTCAGGATGATTGAGAGTTTTTCCTTACATGTTAGTTAGAACTGAGCTGTCTGAACTGGTCTAGACTGGACTTGATTGGAAGACTCTATCACTGATTCCATCTCTATAATTTTTATTGATCCATGCAGATTTTCTATGTCTTCGTGATTAAATCTTAAGGTATATCTGTCTCAACCTGTTCATTTTTCTTGCATTAACAAATTGTTTCCCATATTGTTCATATTAATCTCTAGCTTGTCTGCTCTTGAATCTGTTTTTTTTCCATTGTTGCTGTTAGTTCAGCTACAAAATTTTCTTTGTTTTAGAAGAAAAAACTTCATTTTAAGTCTTTTGTGTTATTAGTTTCTATTTCTTTTATTTCTGCATTGATATTTTAATTTCATTTTCCTAAATTTGTGTTCATTTTTTCTTTTGTTTTTAGTTCCTGGAGATACAGCAATAGTTTGTTTATGTGAGCTGTTTGGACCATTTTGATGTATATGTTGATGCTTTTTCATTTCCCTTTTTGGTCTTGCTACTTTGGCCATCAGTCACTCTACATCTTAACAGCATAATGTAATTCACTTGCATTTAATAATTGATGGTTATGTTCTTATTTTGGTCACTTTGTCAATTGTTTGCTAGTTTTAATATGGTTCTGTTGTTTTGTCTTATTCTCTTCTGTCTTCCTTTGTGGTTAAGTGATTTAATGCAGTTGCACTTTCTGAAATTTTATCTTTTTATTTTTATCTTCTATTGACTGGGTTTTTATTTTTATCTTCTGTTAACTTGTTTTTTTAGTTATATGAGGCTAAACAAATATTTTAATTATAACAAGGGTTTTGAGATGATAGCAAGAAAATATGATCATAAAAATAAGAATAAAAGCACACAAAATGCCAAAAAAGAAAAGCTTATATGAACTTTACACTTACACATATTTTGAATTTTTAATATCTCATGTTACATTTTCCTATATTGTTTAACTCAAAAAAATAATGAAGTTAGTGTTAACTTTAATTGTTTTAAGTCATGGCCCTCATACTAAAGATAGTAACATTTTATGTACCATCTTTACAATAGTAGAATACTTTAAATCTGTATAGTAACTCTTATAAGTTTGTTTTTTAAAGCTTCTGATGTTTTCTTTTACACATTAATGTCTCTTTCTTTTAATTTGAAAACCTCCTTTAGTGCTTCACATAAGTCAGAATTGGTGATGATATATTTGCTCAGCTTTTGTCTGGCATTGTTTTGATTTTTGTTTCTAATGGCTATTTCGTCTGGATTGTATTCTATATTGGCTGCCTTTTTCTTCAGTACTATATAAAGCACATGCCATTCATCTGTCCTATAAGTTTTCTGCTGAGAAATTTGTCAGGTGAGCTGAATGCCCTTATGTGTTGTCTTTTTTCTCTTTCAGCCTGGAAAATCTCTTTACCTTTTACTTTTGTGACTTGAATATATCTTAGGGCAAAACTTAGTGAGCTAAATCTAACTGGTGACTTTTGACCTCCCTTAACCTGAATATTTATATTATTCTCAATATCTCAGAACAATGCTGGTATATTTCCAAAGGAGGTTTTAATTCTTCAGCATTTACATATCCTTTGAGAACTCCAATAACCAAAATAATTATTCTTAATATTGTCTCAAGGTTTGCAAAAGATTTATTGCATTTCTCTTTACTAGTTTTTCTTATTGTCTTTTAGTAGTTTATTTTCAAATAACTGTTTTAGAGATTAATAATTCATTTTCTTCATTTGTTCAATCTTGTCATTGATGCCTTCTATCACATTTTCAATATCACTTAATATGATTTTGCCTCAAAAATTATGATTTGATTTTTAAACTTACTTGTATGTCTTTGTTAAATTTTTTGTTATGGTATTGAATCATTTCTATGCTTATTCAATTATTTTCTCATATTTCATTAAAGCTGTGGTTTAATTTCTCTATCTAAGCCCTCTCCAACAATGATCACTATCTGGTAAGTTACTTGTAGATTGCTTTGAGTACTACGAGAGATCCCATTATGCAAAAGCTCGTATTATTTATTACTTGCGTTGCTGTCTGGATGTTGAAGGATTAGGTGTTTATTGTGTTTTTTAATATGGTTTTCTTTACACTTCCCTGTCCAAAAATTCTTAACAAGCTGCTCATTTTCTCTGGGCTCCTATCTACCTTTGCTCTTTCTGCACAAGATGGGGGCCGAATTCTAATTTGGCATAGCCAGCTGTTGGTGTGTTGTCACTTTGTTCTCATTAGAAGAGAACACACTTGCGGCTTTATCCCACATCCATTGTTGTATTGTTCAAAATGAGCAAGGAAAGCGACTAGAAATGATAGTTCATCCCTCAAAGCCTCTCTCTGGGGCTAGGACAGACACAGAATCCTTGCACATAGTCACTACCCTGGTATTTGGTGCAGTGACATTCTCCTTGGTTGGCCCATGCTTTACCCATGACCATGAGGTCATCAAGCCACCTCACAGCCTGAGCCCACACCCTACCTAGAACAATACGGGAGTGGGACTAAGCCCCGTACTGCTGTGGTCCACATACTACTGAAATAGTCTTGCGACAAAGAAGATTGTAATCAACCAGAGGTGATTCTGGCCAGAATTAATGTTTAATGGACTGGAAGTCCATATGTAGCCCGAGGATCAGGGTTTTTCCAGAAGCTCCATCCAGAGCTGTGCCGGGGGATTAGGAGTGTGAGTGTCTTCCCAAGTGTTAGTTTTCACTGATCTGCCACTATGTTTCAGGGGGAAATTCTGTGCTTACTGCCATGTTCAGTCCCAAGTAAATGGGGTCTTGTCCATTCTATGATGCCTAACATTGAGCTAGTGTTTGTGAAGAAAGTCAATTGTTCCTCAAAGCTAGTGGTAAACTGTATTGCACTGACATCTTACAGCTTCAAGGAGTTGCACTGTCTCAGGAGCACATCATGGACCACAGCATAGATGGCACTGATGCAACCTGAAACATGGATCCATCCTACCATGGTGCAGGTCTTGCACTAGGGAAGGTCTAGATCTTAGTCTTTGAACATATGCATGGCTATTGCTGTGGTACTGGTACCCACGATTGGAGAACAAGTGGTAGGTACAGTCTTTTGGTGACCAAGGCTGGTGCAAAGTAATGTTACATTGTAGTCTCACAGCAAGAGAGGTCAGCATAGTCTTAAGGGCTACATGCCTCAAGTCCTCTTTACTGGTGACAGTGGTAGAGGTGAAAATATAAAACTGTCTTGTGGATATGCAGGCCTCTGTCTGATGCTGGAACAAAATGATGAATCCATCTATCAGCTGTGGACTGTGTGGAGCTCTTGGTTTCTACCTGGTACTGGATCTCACCATGAGGGCCCAATCCTGAACTCAGCATAACGTTTTATGCTACCTTTTGTGTCTTGATCCATAGGAGGTAGAGCCATACTCTCTGCACTTATGTCAGAAACCTTGGGGAAGCTGGTGAAAGCAGTCTCTGCTGTGTGGCTACCACAATTACAGGGGTTCAGTCTGCAGTTATTTGCCCAGTGACCATGGCTGCAAGGTGAATTCTGCATTTCATTGTGATGAGTCTAGGGTGTATTGGAGTTAATTCCCTTTCCTCCCTCAAGCCAAAGAATTCTCTTTCCATGCTGTGGGGCTTGGAGTTTTGGTCAGGGTGATTAAATAACTTTTTTCTTTCTGCCTTTTTTAGTACGTATTTTCATTTTTAATACAAGAAGCATGCAATGCGGGCTCTCATCTTTTGCATAACTCTTGTGAAGATATATTGATGTGTGAATAACTGCTCAGCATAGTACGTGGAGAGACAATGGCTAGAGGATCTTAGCCTTCATATTTCACCTTCTAAAGCTGACTTTAGGTTATTTATAGAGTCTTTTTTCCTTACAAAAAATGCCTGCTTACCCTGGATTCACCCTAAGAATCCAAAGTTCATAATTATGCTGTCTTTTTCTTAGTGTCATTACAAAATAATTGCATAATGGCTCTTGCATAAAATTCTACTTGTAAGAATCTGAGGAACCTATTTTGTTATTTTTTTGAAGATAGATTATATACCAACATACAAATTCATATTCATTCTTTCTCTCTAAATTTTATTCCCAATATCCTTTAAATAACATTTTTACCCTTCATTGGGTAAATTATCATCTCTATTTCTGACAATACTTCTTTATTGTACTGGAAGAAAATGGATATTCCAAAAATGTGACAACAATCAATTGGTCTTTATGGCTCATCATAGAAGATGTACAGATATAGAATGATCACTGAATATTTATTAGGTGTTTATTATAAGGCATAATATGAGTTCTTAAATCTTTTTTTAAATAAAGTCGCTCATGGAGTATATACATGGAGGAAACTGACAATATTCCTTTTCACTTGTGTGTCACTTGGGCTTGAAAATCTTGACTCCCTTGTTTTTCGTGATAGCATCCTAAATCCTATCATCTCCATCATAAGATTTCCAACTTGTTCTCTAAGTTAAAATCTTGGTAATCTCCATTAATTGTTGTATTTTCTTTATAGCAGGAACTCAGCAGCCCACAACTATATAAGAATATCCTGTTTACTCCTTCATAAGTTCTCTTCTGTGTAGATAATACTGTGTCCTATTTTATCTCCTTGGAAAATCCTTGCTACATAAGATCCAGTTCAAATTTTATAGTCAGTTCTCTAAGTCATAGTAGCATGCTCTTATGTTTTCCCAAAGCTTATTTGCTTTGTTTGTCTTCTTAATCACATTAAATGATTCATAGTAAATAAAAATATTGTTTACATTCTATTCTCTGTATTTGAATTTGTGCTTCTTAATTAAGTTTATAACGCCTTTGCATGTTATATCTATGAGAACAGTAAACTATCTGACACATGAATGTTTGTCAAAAGTAAATTTTAGAAGCAAGCATGCTGGGATACATATTGCAAATAACCCATTGAACAGAAACCAATTTTGGAATTTTTAATTCTACTTAATATCTTTATTTATTGAGCATATCTTTTACCCTGAATTTTATTAATCTTCCTGGAAAGATTCAACATCCAGATATTCTTTGATGCTATTTACTCATGAACATGATATTAACTTGTATTTGTGCTTGAGTAAACTCAAGTTAAAGTAATTAAATTCAGTGATTGAAAGTTTATATTTTGGGCTGGGGATTTAGCTCAGTGGCATAAATGCCTGCCTTGGAAGTATGAGGTCATGAGTTCAATCCCCAGTACCAAAAAAAAAAATTATATTTTATTAACTATTAAAAGCAACATGGAAGATATTACTTCACTAATAAAAAAGGAAAACTCTGAAAATCTTTAACATGTAAGCATTTGAATTTAATCAGATGAAAATAATTTTAAAATGAGAGTCATAATTGCTATTTTCAAAACTATTTTGTTGATATCAGAATACATACTTCCCTTTCATACATTAACAATTTTTAAATTTAAGCAAATCTTATTAGAATTACTAATGGCTAGTCTCCAAATAGTATTTTTTACTTTACAAAAAAAATCCTTTGTAATAAATTATAAAATTTAAAAGGAAGGAAAGTTGTCATAGCACAGCTAATTATGAATCCATAGGGACAAGTTGGCAGTTTCATGTCTTACTCAAAAATAGAGTCAATCATTCAATATAGGTAATTAGCCTTGTGAAAATAAGTAAATAATGCCATAATTTTGAAATTTTGTATAGTGTGATCCACTATGAAAAGGAAGATGTGTACCAGAGAAATAAAATAATGTCAAATGTATCAGAAACATTAACTTTGAGCTATAAAAAGAACCCAAGTTAAACATACAAGAGTTTGTCTATTTCTAGATTAAGTAACTGGTTATTCAGCAGCCAAAAGCCTCATATTGGTGTCTCATTCATTTTGCCTCTTTGAACTGGCAACACGTTGCCTCTTCTGTGTGTGTGTGGACATCTTCTAGTTAAACTCAAAACTAGTCAAAAATGTAGTTTTACTGCACCATGGTATGCTAGTGGTAATGGTAATTCAACCTATATGATTTGTGATCTTAGATGAACCTTCTTATTTACTGAAAATAAAACTCCTATTTCAAAACATTGAGATATATTTCTGTATAGGATGTTAGAATTCAATATTATATAATACTATCAATAAGTCCAAGCTACTATATTTAAAGGTCATTCCTAACTCAGCTAAACCTAGATGATTAACTTACTGTGCTAACCAAAATTAATGTTAGTACAATTAATTGCATGACAGTTTTTACTGTGCTTACAAATTAAGCCCTCAAAATTTTCTTAATCCACATTGTTTTTTTAGATTTGACATTGTACTAAGTCGTTTGTATTCTTTAGTCACTTAGAGTGTCCTCTTAAAAGAGAATTTCACTCAAATTTATCTTCCCAGGACTTAACCATTTTAGTTCTCCACTCACCTATCTTCCAGATAAACCATTATCCTCCAGATAAACTCACCTATTTTCCAGAAAATAGCATTTAATCATCTAGATTGTCATATAAAATGAACTCACTTATAAATACATGTTGGGATGAGTAGACATGAATTTTAACCTAGATCCTGATGGCACTTAACAAAAAAACATGGCATTATGGAGCATATAGGAACTACTATATAGGACAAAGAAGTTTTATTATTGTTTGTTACTGGGAATCAAACTCACGACCTTACACTGTGAGACAGGCACCGTGCCACTAATCTATGTCTCCAACCCATAAATTTTTATTTTTCTATTAATACCAGTTAGTGTGACTAGTAAATGAAATATGTTTTAAGCAAGAAATGAGTCAATAATTTTTTAAATGACTTTTTAGTAATAATTGACAAATATTTCTACTAGAATGACCAAAAAAAATATATTTTGCCATATCAATTTAAATTTTAAAATGTGTAGACCTTTATATTATGCAAATCCTTTGAATTTCTTTTAAAATATTATTTTTTAACCTCTGTAATTTGTGTTAGATTTTATTTTCTAATACATTCATGTAGAATAGAAAATTAAACATATGTAGATACTAAATTGTGTGTTTATTTGTAGAAACTGTGCAAATATTCCTAAGGATATTTTTTCCTTTTACAATATATTATGTTATGGTAATATATGCTTCATTTTTTTCTTTCACTGCCTTTTAGTTATTTCTTAAACTCTCAAAAATCTCATGTAGATTTACACACCAATGTCATACTGGAAATTAAACAGGAAAAAAAATGTTCCTGTTAGTCTATTGCAGTTGGAATAAAAATCCTGCAAATAGTATTGATAAAAGCACCAGCAACTTCAAATTAGTGAGAATCATCAGTGGTCGCTTATAACATATTTCCTATATCAAGTATTCTCTTTAAAAAGGAAAAGAATAAAAAAACAGTAATTCATTAGCAGGAACAGTTTAGCCATCTAACTAATGTTATGACCTGGAAGACATAACATTCAATTTGAAATTTTAGAGCATATTTATCTTTGTGGAGGTAGTTAGAAAATTCTAGTTGATAAAATTCATTTAAAAATATTTTAGTGCTCCCTGCTTTAGCTCAGTTGGCTAAGGCTCCACTCTGTAAACGTGAAGTTGGGAAGTTCCATCCCAGAGCCAGCAAAAAAAAAAAAAAAAAAAAAATTTTTAAATAAGCCTGCTTGCAGAGAGACCTGGCATTGGTTAGGCTTATTGCCAGATCACCAAATAACTCAAAGGCAAAAAACTGAAAACCCTCACACTGGGCCAGGGATTTAGCTCAGCGGCAAAAGTGCCAGCCTGGCATGCATGAGGTTGTGAGTTTGATCACCAGTAACAAAAAAAAAAAAATAAATATATAAATAAAAACACCTCACCATTTTCACATCAGTCAGTTGTAGTTAAGTTTACTTTCCTGCTTGGGTAATCATTAATTTTGAAATTCATACTTTCCCTATTATGCATTCATAGAAAAAAATAACAAACGATGCCTGAGACAAATACTGCAAGTTCAATCTCATGATCTCATACCAAGAAGAAAAGAATTTGGAAATATAAACAGAGTGCATCCTATAAAGGGAAGCTACTTCAGAACTCTGAGTTCTGGCCCCTAAGGGACCAGATGGTGCCTGTCTGCCACTGATCTGTTTTCCCTGGCTTCATCTGTATCCTATAGTATGATCAAGCCCCCCAGGCTAGCGAGCCAATATGTTTTCACTATTTTAATTTTATAAAGCCCAAGACTTGAGTTCCTGATGAAGGCAGTCTACCCATCTCAGTTTATTTCTGTAACAGGAGAGAAAAGGGTAAGATGACATGCGCTTTAGCAAGGCAATCCATTAATTTCTTCCTGCTTTACACTTCATATTTTTAAAACCAGGTTCTGGATACTATTGATTTAAGGTTCAGTATTGCCATATCTTGGGTCCATGATTTCCTGCAGGTTGCTTTACATCTCAGAGCCTCCATTTCCTCTGCGGTAAAGTAGCAATAATAATACACTTTTGCTTCACATCACTTAGCGAGAATTCACTGCGCTGATACGTGTAATAGTTCAGAACACTGAACTGGAAATACATTCAATAAGGTTAATACTCCTGAGGGCTGCTGTAAAGGAGACAATGAATGAAAATACTTAGTGAATGTGTAGGTAATCTTTACATGGAAAGTGGGCCAAGAGGGGACAGATATTGTGCTTTCTTATAGACATCTGACAAATCTTTTGTCAATTCAAGGCTCTATTACTTGTGGACATTTAGGATGTGTTGTATGGCTTAGTTACTTTCTGTTGCATTTGGATATAGATTCCTGCTATAAAATGAATGAAATAAGGAACACACACAGACACACACATGCACATAAACACACACACACACACACACACACACCCTACAAGTACTACCTATAGCAAGTTTTATTTTGCATATCAGTGTTGGAGAGTGATAGTTAATGACTCATATGAATTATTCTTTTTGTAGATCGTGAGCTTTTATGCTGGTACTTTCTTTTTACCCCCACTGCTGGCAGTGCTTAATTTGCCTGTCTTCTTAATAGTGACAGTATTGAGTAGGGAGGAAGGAATATATCCAGGAATTTAAATGAGGCGTTAATTGATTTACCTGAGTCCTCTTGCCTTCAAAATGGTGAGTTGAACAGTTTTCTAATGAATAGATCGACACTGACTTTGGCAGGAGGAGGTTGGTAACTTCTAGTGTTGTGCTCATGTTTGCAGTATTAACATATTAAAATACAAGGGAAAAAACATTCTGTTGGGGAAATAGGACAAAAAGTAGCACAAAGCATCTCTAAGGAAGACTGAACACTTCGAGTCAGCTGCAAATAATCCATTGAAGGCAATAATGCTGGAAATGTTTTGCAGGGCCTCTGCCTTTCCTGCTCTGGATCCTTGAAACTGCTCATCTTTAAAAGTAGAAATCTACATAGGTCAACTGATTAGACAGGATTTGCTGAGGTTGATAATGGGAAACAATGTCATTTAAGAGAAAGGCATGGGCTGAGTCAGACCCTGTCTCTCCTTTACAACAGCAAAGTTCACAATGCACTTTAGCTCTCTGAGTTTGCTTTCTTCATCCAGATGCGACAGTGATACCAGAATAGGTTTGCAATAAAGGTAAAATAAGACCTTGGGTGGGAAATGTAGTGTCATGAGTAAAGTGTTACTTAGAATGTACTTATTTTCCCCCTAAAGTTCAGCCCTTTCATATTTCTGTATCACTCACATAGTAGGTGGCTGGTAGCCGTTTGTGAGAAGATGAAGTGTACAGCTGTTCTGAAGGGGTCTTAGGAGTGATGGGCTTGAGAGAGAGAGAGGGCAAGTAATGACAGGAAGCACTGGCAGGATTTTTCCCTAACCCTGGGACCTACTGTGACTCAGGATAACTTAGAAGTCAGTAACTCACTGTGTACTTCGTGGAGGTCACATTGCTTTTCCAGTCAAAGCTGCCTGTCTGTTAGTTATCTTTGTTTAGAAGTCTGGAGAGATTAGCAGTCTGCTAAGGTGTGCACTGTCCAGTAAACCCCGAGGACTCGCTTTTTGAAACCTCCAGAGCTTTTACAAAGTGAGCTGCCTATTTGATCTTTTTTTTTGGTCACTTGTACATTGTTAACAGAAAAATATTCATTTCTAGACTATCCGAGTTTCTATACCAGTTGGTGATGACTGTTACAAATCCTACCAAGACATGTTTGCATTTACTTTCATATAAAAAAAGACATTGACACTAATGAAAAGGTCAACAAGGAAACTAAATTATTTAAGAGACAGGAAAGTTCTTATATAAAAAGGAATGCTGAATAACATGGTACTTCCCTGTACAGGATGGATCAAGCCTAAATTTTTTTTTCATTTTTCAAGAGATAAAAATTGTAAAATTCTCTGTGGCAATTGTACCCGACCCTGTCTTCACATCAGAGACCAATTGTAGTTCTACATAGGTAATTGCCTTCAAAATGATGGGAACAAATAAAACTTCATTGTATCAGACTGAAAATGCAGCGTGATTTCCTCTAAACCCTTCACTGTGTTTGTATCAGCATGGCATCTAGAATGCCTCTCACTTCTGGGAACTGTCCAAGTTGGCCAGCAAGAACATTTTTGTGGAAACAGCCTCTCTCTTTAAGAAGAAATGAGATATTTACCAAACTGGATGGCTACTAATTTATGAGAGCATGTTTAAATATATAGAGAGATTCGTGAATAATTTGTGAGAACTCTAACAGTTAAAAGAAAAGACTGTGGATAAGGAGTGGATATTGGTTTTGATATTCTACCCTGAAATGTGAAATCTGAGCTTTGTCTTGAATAACAAATAATGTAATGTAAATAATTCTATATATGTATATATACAATTCCAATTGGAAATTAATATTTTTATATTAAACCATATTTTTTGGAGACAGAATCCCACTGTGTAATCCAAGCTGGTCTTCAATTCACTATGTAGCTGAGAATCATAGGCTTCCTGCCTCAGCCTCCTAACAGCTGGGATTATAGATTTATGCGACCAAACCTAGTTTATAACACATTTTGTGTTTACAAAAAATTATATATGTTAACAAAGTTTGGAAAACTTCTTCTATTACCTCTGTGCAGGTCCTAATCCATTTTGATAATATGAGTGATAGGAAAAAATATAGAGGGAAACGAAATTATTTAAGAGGCTGTCAGGAATAGCCAGGAGGGGACTAGCTGCTGAGGCCGCAATTATTTAACTAATATTGGAATTTAATCCTGTGTAATCTTGAAGGAGAAATGAATCAAATGTTTGACAAACCTAATTTTAAGATTTTCTGTAGTCGAGTCTTTCTTATTTTAAAATTCCTTATTTTTTTGCCATGGAAGTGTCCATACATTATTTTATCACTTGAAAATTTTCAGATGTATCTTCTTATGCACTGTTACTTTCTATACTGATTTTTCTCAAAATTATTTCCCTAATTTGTTAGGAGATCTTAAAATGCATATGTTTGCAACTATTGCATTCTGTGGTTTACAATCTGTCTGTCTTTGATGACATTTTTCAGCGCCTGTTCTTATCTCTAATCCCTTTTCCTATGTCTCTGGAGAACAGTAGAAAGAGTAACACACATTCCTACTGAGATGAGCGTTAGATCAAAAGCTTTTTTTTTTCCATTTATGAAATAAAATGTACAGATCCCTGTAAAAATACATCTTATATACCCCTTTAAAATTTTCTGTTTCACATAAATTTGGATTTATTTTTGCCCATTTTAAGGTAGCATTTTAGAAGACAAATTAACAAAGTACATCTGAGGAGAAAAATGAGTGAATCATTTATAATTTTACCACTTTAAAAAACCACCCTTAATTTTTCTGAACTAGATTTCAGTAGATGGTTAATTATATTAGTAATTTGTAAAAATTAGACAACTTCTGTAAATAATGTCTTCAACTGGCTTTAGCATGGTAACCAGTTCGTGTCATGAATTATTCTATTGCAATTTTATTTCATGTATCATATTGTAAAACTTTATCAAAATAAATGTACTTCAATTACAGCTATAATTAAAAATCATAATTTCCATTCCATTTGTGATAATCTTATGATTGTCTAGAAATTTCTTTCTGGATTTCTTTTTATAAGACTTACTAAAAAGAATTCTTGCTTTATTTTATTTTTTATTTTATTTTTGGTACCAGGGATTGAACTCACTACCTTGTGCTTGTCAGGCAGGTACTTGTGTCACGAAGCTAAGTTCCTGGCCCAAGAATGTTTATTTTAAAATTTCTACTATTTTTTTTACTACCATAAATAATTTTGTGGCTTTTGTTGTATTGTGCTAAGATAACTTGACTTACATGTTTACTCTGTGTTTTCCTGTTTTAACTCCCTTTTCCTGTCCTGTGTACTAAGAATTGAACACAAGAAACATTAAACTGCATCCTTAGCTCCCTCATTCTATCAAACTATTTTTTTAAATTTTGAGCCAAAATCTAATGAGCTCAGGTTTCCCTAGAACTTGTGATTCTCTTACCTCAATCTCTCAAATAGCACAAATTACAAATGTACCCATCACGCCAGCTCACAAATATACTTTTAACTAATAAGTTTGGCAAATAGTCTAGGACCAAAAAAGGAAAGTGTGGGCGATATTTGAGTGCATAGCTCTACAATGAAGTTGATAAATTCTAGTACTCAATTTCTTGAATAATCTCATATTTCCAAAATTCTCCCTCACAAAGAATGGAACATTTGAAAATTTGAAAGAAAGGCAATCGATTTATGAGTACAGCATTACACTTATGCATTAACATTTTCATTTTAGTAACAACTAGACTACTACTAGCAAAACAGAACTGGTTAACTATTTTATGAAAGACAGGATGTTTATTCATATGATACAAAAATAATAGCTGTTTACATAAGTGAGTATATAGAAATGTATGGAATTCTTAAATACCAAGAAAATATACTTGTAGGTGTTATGTTTTGAGGGAAATATTAGAAGTTGAACACTGAAAGAACAAAGATAAACAAGAGAACCTTTTCTTGGCATTTAAAATTCATTAATGGGCTTACATGATTCATATGTCTTTTTTAAATTTTTTTTTTTATTTAAAGGGATAAAACAGGAAAAGGAGAGAAGTACTACAGAATTTCAAAAAAAAACATAAACTAAGAAATCACTAGCTGATAAATTACATATTGCTCTTTTAAAAATAGTTGTTCAAGTTACAAAATTAAAGCACACAAAATGGACACTCAAGCAGTGAGACTGCAAACAGATCTGTTCAACAATCAAAGAAGAACTAAGAAATATGGGTAACAATCCTGCACACATAAATATACATGCAGTTATATATCTTTTAGATTCATATGTCTTTTTATCTGTAGAAAGGACTTCTGGGGTAAATTTCTCCTACAGAAAGACTTTATTCCTTTAATTAAAATTTCCAACATGCCTGTATTAGGAAAACATGTCAGCATTGATTAATGGGGAAATACAATTTTAATTTTTTTAACAATAAAACCTTCAGTAAAGCTCTAATGAGAGGATACCATGCAGAACAGTAAGGTAGAAAAGTAAATTTTCTTTTTTCCCTGTGTGGTACTGGGGATCAAACTCACAACTTTACAGTTACCAGGCAAGTGCTTGAACCACTGAGCTAAACCCCTAGCCTAAAATGTAGTTTTTATTAAGTAAAAAAAAAGAGCTAAAAGATAAATCAATCTGTAATAAAACATTGTATATTATGTTAAAATAAGCAAAGAAAAAGAACAAGGAAACAGGAAAAAATGGCAAACAGGTAACACAGGTAAAAATTGGCAGTATTTTAGAATATACTTAAATCAATTATAAATAAAAGATATGGAAACTATATATTAGCTATCTTCTTTTCCTTGCAAGAAAGTAAATACTTTTAAACACCAGTGTTGAAAAAAATTTTAAAAACACCAGTGTTAACAAAACATGGGATAATAAGAATTTTCATGATATGTCTGGGTGACAGTTTTAAAATGCAAAACCTGTTAAAATATGCACAGTGCTAAAGTAGAAAATGTATAAAACTTAGACACTCATCTTCACATTATCTTTAAAAAATTTACACCGAAAAAGTTGATAAGTGCTATATATTCTTCATGTAAAATATTATGTTTCCATTTAAAATATATGATACTCTTGTACAAAGTAGTTTAGCTAGTGCTCATTAAGTTAGTATGCTGGGATAACTAGTTGTGCACAGTGATCCATAAAAGTTTCACAAATTACTTTAATAAGGTTGAAAATTTATTTTTTCTTTTCGTTAGGAAAATTATGTCTCCCAATTAAATCTGACTTGATCAGTCCTATGTGAACTGAGATGTATGACCAATATCACTTGTGTTTGTGTGTATATATATAAATGTGTGATGCTCTGTAAGTAAAATAGGACATCTCTGTTAGAGAAAAAACTATTTTTTCAATGTTTTTATGCATTTTGGAGGAAAACTATCACATGAGCTTTTCTTGTGTTTATACTTCTGATTTTCAAGAAACAGCTTGCTTCTAACACTGATTATCTCTCTCCATCATTTTCAAAGTATATTTAAAAGTCGAACTTGCAAGTTTTAATATTATTTTAATGAGCATAATTCCATGGAATCATCCTGTGGTGCTGACTAGGTTGTGAAAACATTAAATGACTTTATATTATAAAGGTATATGTTATTTGAACATTTCCTTATTTATACCTTTATTATTTTATAAATATTGTAGTAGGAAAAATTGCTTCTTTCATAAACATAATTGACTCAAAGGTGCTCATTGCTGCATGTACTGAAAAGAATGTACTTTGATCTTTGCTTATGAGCTTAATGAATATAATAAAGAGGTTCAATGTAATAGTCAAAAGAAAGTAAAAGACAACGAGGGGTTCTTAATTTTAGCAGTTTGGTACTAGATTTCTCATAAGATCTTTGAATTTTTATCATTCAATTATCATCATTTAATTTTGATGCTTTGCAGTCTAAACCAAATATCGTTACTCTTTATTCTTTTCCAACAGTGGTCTTGACCTTACTTTAGCATCTCTCTAGAGAAGTGCTCACTCAAACAGACTTAGGAGCCTACTTTGCATTCAATAAATCATCTAAGAATTGAAAGTTTGACTCAATCAGAAAACCATATATGTAGCTCAACAATCAAAGAAATAGGACTGAGAACTTAGTTTTAAAAAGTGTCATACAGATAAATTTAGCCCCAGATCAATACCTCAGAATCTATAAAATTTCTTTCAGGTTTCTGCGTTTCTCAGGTGTTGCGTCTCTCTTTTCATTGTACTCTTTCTGGTTTTCATCTCTCTCTCCATCTCTCCTTTCCTTTGTTTTCGACTCACCCTGCGAATGTTCATGTTTAAAGTTTATTTTTTTGACTTTTTTCATTGAAAACAGAAACAGAAAAACACCTTGAATTCCATTGCTGGTGTTTTTGTTTCACTGAGGCAGAAATAACAAGATAATCATAGTTCTGTTTCAGAATTTTTAAAAATCAGGAAAAACCAAAAAAATTTCCTATTTCAACCAATATCATGTGCTAACAAAACAGAAATAATGCCCACATCTACCCGTGTCATGTTCTAAGTGAGAAAAATGACAAGGGACATTTCCTAAGTTGTTGGGAATAATTGAGTAGATGATGATTTGTAAGAGCAGTGTACAAGCAATCTTGGCAAGACAGTTCCAGAGGTTAGAACTCCACCTGCCAAAGAAAGTGGCAAAAACTCTCAGTAGAGGAAATCTCTTGTTCATTTCTTTATTAGTGTCACATACACTGATGCCAATAAAGCTGCAAGACAGATGTTTTGGCTTAAACACTCCTGGCACTAATTTTATTGAAAATCAACACAAATCATGGTCGACTATCAGTTCGTACTCCCCAAAGAAACAATTAAGTCACAGAGACAGCTTAGAAGGCCCCCGAGAGGTGAAACCACAGCTTGGAGACTGAGAGTAGTAGGTGTTCTGTGTCATCACTGTCATGCTGCAATCGGGTCAATAGTCCTTCCTTTATTTGATTTTACTTGTGCACCAGTACCACACATTTCTTGAAAGAAAAAGAAAAAGACTAATAGAGCTATTGGGTAAGCACTGTGCATAAAATCAATCCCATTACCCAAGAGCAAGCAAAACTCTTGTGTCTGAGTGGTATTCATTTCTGTGTGCATGTCTTTGAATTTACATGTTTTTATAACAATAAGTTTATGTATCCTAAATTTACCTCCCTATGAATTCCTTAATAAACAATTGTTTCAAATACTCAAGTGATTAATGTTGTGTATGAATTTTTCATTATTTTAATAATAGATCATAACATTTAGTCATTTTCAAATTGCCTGTATTTCATTATATTCCTTAATTTCTAACAGTTTATGAGTATGGTCGGGGCAGATAAGTGTTCAGCAATGTTCCCTAAAGTGAAGAAAAATGTTCCCCATACCAGGAATAATTTCTCCATTCTCTGATTCTATATCCTCACCTCAAGTTTGCTTTAGAGACCTTTGGGTTTGGATTAATGTCGGTGTGTACCTACTTAGCATTTTAATTTAGGAATATTAATAAATCTCTGTTACAACTCTTTTAAAAGCAGTATTATGGGCGTGTCTGTGACCTGAAGAGGCTAAATTCTGGTTAGAATTAGATGTACCCAAAATAAAATTGTTATTTCACTTATTCATTTATCCCTCCCTTCATTTCATCCACCATCCATACAGTAATTCACCAATTTTTTCAGGAGCAGGACTTACCATGGCTAGGAAAGTGCAAACCTGGCTTCATATCTTAGCAGGAGCAGTCACAGTTGTGTGACCTTAAGCAAATGTTGACTTCCTTATTATAAATTCTTCTATGTAAAATCCTTTCAGTAATGCTCCTATACCACTGAATAACTGAGAAGATTAAATGGTATAATAATAAATTATTACTGCTGGGGCAGCCTTAAGCACTGAAGATGTGTGAGTGAGGAATTTAAACTAAGTCTCGTTTTTATAGATATAACAACAACAACAACAAAAACTAGTATTGTTGAATCTCATCATTCACATAGTTTTGTTCTAGAAGTCACCATGAGCACTGAATTAGTAAATACGAAACGTAGTTGTCCTAAGGAAAATACAGGGTAGATATTTGTGAGCTTCTGTTGAAAATATTTTTTGTTAGCACATAAGTACATAATCTTGTTTTATGTGTGCTTTGGTTTAAAAACACCTTACTTAATGCATGTTGTTGATTCTCTAACATTGAAGTCTCAGCCAATAATACCATAACTTAGGCCTGAACAAAGCTCATCTAATGCACATATATTCTCTGTAAGGCACGTCACAGTTTTCTTGCACTTCAGAACACTAGACGGCATTTTAACATTACACTTGGGGAACATTTTGAACAGCAAAATCTCCAGTAAAAGATGCATACAAAAACGCAAAAAAGAAAAGGCAAAAGCAATGTAAAGTATACCATGAGGAAGACATTTGTTTACTACATGAAGGTTGAAAGGTAAACAGAGACAGGGCTTACTGTACTCTCAGCTAGAAAGCTGTTCCCCCAGAGATGCAAATATTTCAATGATATTTGCCCACAAATGACAATGAAAGAGTTTGGGCTTCATTAGACTTAGGGTTATGAATACATATTAGTAGGTAGATCAATTTCTGAATATATAATTTATAAATATATGTGATTGCGTGTGTGCTAACTAAAGTATACTAGGTTGTAAAAATTATAGAGGAAATAAATCAGGACCAAGGAACTAGAGATCATTATACTAGTGATGGTGTGTGTTCAGTTCTAAGGTAGTTAGCAGAGTTTCTGTGACAAGATGTCATTTGGAAAAAGTCCCAAGAAAGATAACGAGAATTCCATGTGAATATTTCTCAGAAATTATACTTAGGAAAAGAACAAAAGCAAATGACTTGTAACAAGTGTGATGCATTTGAGGCTGGGTAGCACCAACAGACCCAAGCGCGACACAGTGGAGTAGGAATGAGATGGGCTGGATGAGTTGGAAGAGGATGAGGCATAATAGATGGCAAGAATGAATCAAGCAAAAAGATCCAGAGAGGATGAGTGATGTAATCAGCCGTACTTAAGGTAGGTCCCCCGATTTGGGGGGCAACACAGTAAATGGAAGAGAGCTAGAGCTCTAAGAAATGTATTAGAATTTCAGAACTTAATGTGATGGTTTGAGATGTGTTGATATTTTTGAATCAGGATGTCTTGAAAACAGAATTGATAAGATCTGCTAATAGTTAACAATTTATGGGAACAGAAGAGAGTGATAACTTCCTGATAACTCTGAAAAGATGGAACAAAGGACTTTCATTCAGTGAAAGAAAAAACTGTATGAAAGGCGATCGAGGGAGAGGCAAATTAATATTTATTTCATGTCAACTTTGAGATGAACATTTGAAACACAAGGGTAAGCACCAAGTTCATATGCTTAGAATGTGAGGGGAAACTGCAAAATACTACACATCATCATTTATAGTATTTATTATACGTATTATTAGATATCATAGGTCAGTAGCTTACTCAGTATGGTTAAATCCAAAGGACTAGGAGGGAATTACTAAACATAAGAAGTCCTCAGAGAAAACCTTATACATTAAATCACTCGATGATTTGTGGTTTTAATAAATGATTTTTATTTGTTTTATTATTAATTGAGTCCCACAAATTATTTCCTATGATTTAAAAGTCAATTACTTTGATTCTGTTGTCTCCTAATGTTTATAATCTAAATGGAGAGCCAAAGATTTTCCACTGAAAAATAAAATCAAAGTTCAGTTTGAAAGAATACAGAGTATAATTTTGTGATCTGCATGTACAAATATAAAATCTTGATAAACATCATTTGAAAATCAAATGCCACATTGACTTCAGTCAGAATCCACCCTGTGTTAGTTACTGGAGAACATTTTTATAGGCTGTCACCAGCCAAACTTGTGATTGTGCCCATAGCATTCTTAGCACCTGATGAGCTTGTCCTGAGTTCTGCCTAGTTATTATCTGCCTGAGTCACCTTTCTGCTCAGTGTTTCTTTGGGTAGAAACCCAAGTGCTTTTATGTAGATTGCTATTTTACTGGTTCTAAAAATGTATTCATATGTCTTTCTTTTCTAAACTATTTTGTGCCTTCAGACACTTGCTTTGTGTTATCTGATCTCTGTTTTATGTAATTTTTAACATATTTGGCATCAACTTGGTGAGCTTTGCAAAACTCTTAGGTCCATCCATCTGTTTGTCCATATGCCAACAACCAGGATATATGGTTCTTAATCCTATTAAAGGAAAATTCAAACTGCCTGAGTGACATACTCTACTAATGTTCTATGATATGCAGTCATGAATGGAATGCACAAATTACTTGTCTAATATTCTGCATTATAAAATGTTTTTGCATATAACCTAAACATGCATCCTTGTTTTTCTGTAGTAATTTTGTGTAGAAACAATGTCTTACACTAACAGAAATTATGTTTTCTCATCTAACCCACCATGCCATTCAAAGTATTTTAGAATCTTACATTTATAAGAACACAAATTTATTCTGATTAACTGCACTTTTATAAATAAGTCTATGTTTTAATTTATTAAGTATAATATTAAACTAATCATCATTTTAATATGCAGATCATTAAATCTACCTTAACTGACCTCAAGAGATGTGGAAAAATGTCAGAAAGAGTATAAAGTGCTTTAGACAAAGATTGTGCTCAAAAATTTAAAAATTATATGTAGAATACTATATGCATTCATATATACATTCCAAATGCTTATACTGTATACATGTATAAAGATTCGATCATTTTCCCTTTTCAGAGAGAGATTGATATCTTTAGTTTGCTGCTATTCATCATCTCGCTTTCTTAAAATCTTTTTATATATTCATCAAAATTAGGGCCTTTATTCTGGAATCAGATGGAAATGAAATAAAGTCTTTGGCTTTCTCATTTGCATAATTGCAAAATTTTGATTTATGTGTTAACCTGGCACTAATTCCTGTCTACTTCTTGGCAGTGCCTTTACTGTGAGCAGCAAGCTTATTTTTTCAGTACATTAGCTCTCTATTACTAAATTTCAGTTTGAATTCTTTGTAGGATTTTTTTCCTGCCCCTGACACATTCTGTCTTTCTTCATCAAATAGGCTTCTGTTTTAGGAGTTTATTAGCTGCCTTCTTTGAAATCAAGGCGCTTTTGTGTGGGCTGTGGTTTTCTGGCTGCCCCTGCCTTCAGAGGCAAAGCCTTGCTGCTTCCCTGGCCTAGACATCGTCCACAGATTTCAGATTACTGCTGCAGTCTGAGTACTTTCACCAAATGTAAATGCTTATGCAGAAACAAGCTCTTTCCCTCTGTGTTCCCCTCTTCAGTCTCTTCCTTCCTTGGAAGAAAGCTGCAAAACTGGATCCCTTACTGCATTTTCAGTCCTCTGTACCCAGGCACCATGTATGCTAAAGACGTGTGTTTTAGCCACTCCTATGAGAGCTGTACCTATCAGTCTTCTATCTCAGCACGAATGTGACTGCCTATCCAGCCACATCCCAGCCACCAAGCATTATATCTCAAAGCAGGCCCAATGCGCCGAACAGCACATGGTTTTTGTTCTTTGTGATTCTACTCAGTAGTGAAATCATAGCTGGAACTGTCCATGGAAGGCACGGTGTCTTGCTGTCATACATAGGCACCAGGTAGGTCCTTCCAATTCGTGAGTAAAGACAAAAGATAGCAGAACAGGAAGAGAAGCGGGAGAGTCAGGGTAGTCTGTGAAAACATCCAGAGTCTTCTGGTCAGAATGAATGTCCCTAAGGCTGGAATAAGAACACATGTGCTCATCTATGAGCACTGTACCAGGCAACTGACTCTTGATGTTTCTGTCTTCTCCATTTGACTCTAATCACAAGGAAGACTTGTTTCCCACAATGTTCAGTATTTAAAGATTTTCTGTATTTAGGAATTAACAAAGATGACTTCACAAAGCACTGGGTATTACAGGACATTGTAAGGCAGTGGTCAACTTGTCCAATTGTGACCTTTTTATGGACAAAATCTGTGCATAATATATCATTGTCTTCATAATAATTCTTACCTTGTATGCTTCCAAAGAGCATATCAGGAAGCTCATAGTAAAAATTAAACATTTGTCACATGACACCAGCAGGAATGAAAAAATAGTTACCAGTGATAGAGGAGCATTTTGACAATTTAACAGCTATCCCATGATTCTTTGCTGTTTGTTCTTTATTTTAAAAAACAAGATAGGGTTATAAACAAATACCACCACTGGCAGAATATTCCATAGACATGGATAATATTATAAACATTTTGGAGGAAAAAATAAAAAATAAAATCTACATATATTCATATAACATACCAGTTTTTAGCTCTTGGCAAGGCCAGAGAACTCTATATTTACCTTTAATTTTAACACAATTATAAACAAAAATGGGATAAGAAGTCTATAAAAAAACCTGTGACATTTTGTCAAAATATTTTTCATGTTAACATACATTGATTTTTATAACATCAAGTGTGGATTTTTTGTCCAAAATCTTCTCTACTATTCCCACTCATGATTATTTCCCCCTTTTTTTTCTTAAAAACATGTGATTTTCAGAATAAAACATAACTTTGTTATGTCTAAAATGTTTACTATGCTGTTATACTTACATAATAAATCTCAGCCTATCTAACAATAAAATTCCTGTGCTTGGGCCTAATTTCCATGATATGTATCATTTTAGTATGTTGAAAAGATTTCTTTCACCAACTTGACGATTTTAAATGTAAGTATACAAGGTTACACTTACATAATATGCACTGTTGGTTGTGTGATTAAACATTTGTCACATGATACCTGAAGGAATGAAAAGATAATTAACAGTGATAGATACGCATATTGATGACTTAACAGCTATCCTATGCTCCTTTTGCATACTTGCATATTCTTGGTCTATCTGTAGCACCATTTCATCCAGATTCTTTACACAGACATGAAAATACAAGATGAATTGATCATTCCTAACAGTTCCTGATAGCTAAGATTCCAGGACAGCAACAACATGGTTTTTCTCCTTTTTGATTCTACTCAATAGGGGAAACATAACTAGAACTATCCATGGATGGGATGGATGTCACACTTCAGCATGGTCCTTCCAGTCTAAGAATCCTTGATTAAAGACAGATGTGCTGGTCATTACCAGGCTCAATGAAATACCCAGCAGTTCGAAGTGTCAATGACATACATCTTTCAGGTAAACACATTAGACCTCTCTCTACCTGAGAAGTCAGACTGACAACCAAAAAATAGCCTTGGTTAATATTTTAAAAATCTAGAAAGCACAATTTGTATTTCATTTAACAATAAATTGACAAGCAGAAAGCAAAATATTGCTATAATTTGGAAGTAATCTTTATCATAGTGTCAGATATTGTTTTGGAGATAGATTTTTCCAGAAACAAAGAGTGAAAAAAGAAATCTTTTACTTTTGGAATCTTATATACTCAAATTTGCTATGAAAAAAGGAAGTCGGTGATTAAAATGTGTGATGCTATCACTTAATGTTAATATCATGTGAAGGAATGTTTTCAAAGGGAACCAGTAAAAGAATGAGACTGTTTATTATGTGACTCCAGCGAACTGCATCAGCAACCTTTACTCCTTGTGTTAAGGCATCTCTCCCAGACCCTTAACCTCACCTCTGAGGTTGTAAAATTCAGAATACTTACACTTAGCTGCCAGATATTCTCATTATTTTATTTTTCTTGCTCAGTGGTAACCATGACGAATTTAATTCAGACTCCCCTGAAGTAATTAATTTAAGGTGTTTAAAAATCAGAATTCTGCAGAAGCAGGGTTCTTTCACTTCCATTCAATTAAATTCACAAGCCTTTACTGTCCCCATATGCCCCTTTCTGATAAGCTTTGTTCAGAATTGAAACACTGTGGAAAGCTGATCTGAATTTAATCCCATTGTTTCTAAGAAATGTATCCTATAGTTAAAATCTTGTTGTGTTTCTCTAAAACAAAGGTCTTCTCCTTACATAAAAAGAGTCACGGTTGCTTAGGGCCAGAGTGAAACAAGTTCTATGTTTGTGAATAGATTATAATCACTATTCAAAATAGACCTGTAAAGGAAAAATAGCCCGTAATACATTTGAGATGCTTGCTGTTTTATCATCATCTTAGGTGCCAACTGCCTGTAGGTACTGTTCTGTAATACCAGTCTAATCAGTGCAGAGACAAGGAACACAGTATACAAGAAAACTAGGTAAGTTTGGCTCTACAAAGTAAATCCCAACATGGGGCTGGGGATTTAGCTCAGGAACATAAGTGCCTGCCTTGCAAGTATGTGGTCTTGAGTTCGATCCCTGGTAACGATTAAAAAAAAAAATCCAACACAAACTATAACTTTGCAACTGTTGTACTTTATAAGAAAATTCTTTACATGACCACCAACATGTAAAATCTTTGGAGAACACAAATGTGTTATTGATTTGAAGCAGTTTTAATAGGAAGCGGGAATTGTAGGTAGGTGCCTTGAAAAGTTAAGCATTTGAGGTTTTAAAACTATGACAATGATATATTTCAGATGTTTTACTCCAGTGTAGTTCCTCTCCAGGGAAACGGAGATAAGAATTGATTTGGCTGTAAAATATCAGTGGTTTTATGCTGCATCTCTCCTGGTACCAACTTTCTGTTGGGAAAGTACGAAGTGCTGTGCTTTCAATTACAAATTCATATAAAAACACCTGATTACTTTGTTAAGCAATGCTATTTTTCTGTTTGTTTTGTTTTTTGTTGCCCAATTCAGTTTCAGATTTAGACATGGTTGGTCAAATGTTACTTGAATAAATGAGATAATTCTGATGCAGTTGATCTAAGGATCACAATTTCAGGAGCAGTTACCTGAGGAATGGATAATTGTATTGGCTGTCTACCTTGATATGACTGCAGAAATAAGGGTCCTGGGGAAAAACGGTGGCCAAGATCAGTTCACATTTAAGAGTTACTCATTCAATTTATGTGATTCTTGATGTATATAGCTCAAATTGAGATGGATTGAAAGTGCAAAATATATGCTAAATTTTGAAAACTAAGAAAGAATGTAACATAGCACATCAATTGTCTTAGTTACTTTATTCCTTTTGGGATAAAATATCTGGCACCCATAAGTTAAAGGAGGAAAAGTTTATTTCAGCTCACAGTTTGTAGAAGTTTCAGTCCATAGTATGCTGGCTCCAAGGTGGGGTAACGTGGCAGTAGGATGCCTAAGAGGAGAAACAGTCGATGGAAGAGCAGGGATGAGGTAGTAAGCACCAGAAGAACCAGAAATAACAGAAACAACCCCAGTACTAAAGTTGGTCTCCATTTCCCTTTTATTTCATCCAGGCTACAAGTCTTTAGGGTGGTGCCAGCCACACACAAGGTGGGTCTTCCCATAATCCACACCCAGAACAACTCCAAGCCAATCGGTGGACTCATTTGGTACCATCCACCCTTAGTCCCAGTATCACACACACTCGAGATCCAGCCAGCTCCAAAGTGACCTACCTATAAGAACATGAGGCTTTAGGGGGACAGCTAGAGACAAGCTATAACATTGAGATATTTCAGTGAAGTGAAAATATGTTGAACATTTGGAATTAAATTATTTTTATCTCTTTAATATTTTAACATGGTTGCTAAGAATTTAAAAGTTTATGTATTGCTCATATTATTTTTCTACTGGATGATGCTACCTTAAAGCAAACATAAATATCAATTAAAAACATGTTTGGAAAGTGATTTCGCTGTTAAGCATGAACTTGCTTTCCAAGGTCATGTTACTATGGAGGACATTTCAGATACTTCATTGGTATAACTTCCATGTTCTACCAAAACCGGTGGTGTATTTTCCTCCCTTGCTACATTCTCTATCAGACGGCCTCCCAGTCATTTGCCTCATCTGTCCTTCCAAACAAGAACTCATATCAAGTACTTCACAATCCTATTAGTTCATCAATCCCATCTCCTCCAGAAAACATTCTTCATTTTGCTGCATGGTAATACTATGTATTCATTAGTTCATTGATTTACACAAAAACTGTTAATCAGCCAATAAGTATTAGTAACTGTGGAAATAACTGCCCTACTGTAGTACAGTGGTATAGTGGTAATATTTCCTAATGTGCACAGCCCTGTAGTATACAGAGGAAGTGGTAATCTCCATCTATACTGACATAAAATATATCCCTATGGATGGTACTGCAGTAGAACTCCAATAAAATATGTACATTTATTATTATTCCTTAGTCCACATGTTACAAAGATGTTGCACAAATATTTACATGACAAGGTCCATGAGCTAAAAAAAATTCTGAGAATTACTTTCAGATCTGTAAAACATAGAATGATTATTAAATATTAATTATACAAAATATATTTGCAATTTACAATTCTCAGGTGGTTTTACTGGAGAATAATTTCAATAATTCAAATGTATTTAGAATCCATAAATATTTTGTTGTGTTATGATGTTGATATATGTATGTTACTGTGTATTTAGTAATTATGAACATGTGTGGAAATTTGATATATTGCTCAATGAACATATTTGAACACAGTGCTTAAAATTTGCAATGTACAGGTTATTCATGAAAATATTTAGACATATATAAGTGTTTGCTATTTATTTACTGTGATGGCATAATCAAATAACAATTGGCCCAGCATTTATGATCAAAATAGTTCTCTGAGTCCTTAATCATTTGTTCTTCAAGCTTTTATAATCTTCACCTAGATTTTTCTAATTCAGTTTGCTCTTGTGCTTCAATTCTTGTACAGAAGCACACACATGTACACACATGCAAAGTAAACTCTTCTAGAATGCTTTAAAAAAGGTTGTTCTACTTTCAAAATCTTATAAATTAGGTGTGCATTGATTTTTGCACAGGTAGGCAGTTTTTTACTTTATTCCTCCTTATGCTGATTGCTAATTAGAGAGGATGCAGGACCTATTTTGTTTCCATTTAAAAGCTTTTGCCTGGGAATATTTCATCAACTGTGAATCCAGCAACAGCGTGAATATCAAAGAAAGAGCTGTTGGTAGATTTTCCTGCCACCTGTTTTTATTTTTTTATTTTTTTTTCCTGGTGAGCCAGTTGTAAATTTCCATATGCTATGACATTTCTTTACAAGCTCATCTTATTTCAAGGAAGGCAGTTATGCACTGCTTGGTAGTGGCCAGCAGTGAACACAGGAGTGGATCATGAAGCATGAATAGAACCCTGGCCTCCAGATCACATTACCATTTTCCAGGGAGTATGTTGAGATTTTTTTTTTTTTTAAACCAGTGCAGGATGCTAAACCTCCACAATTATTCTGTGATGGAAAACTTTCTTAATTCTAGGACTCATTACCTACCTTTGGCAGCAAAAATAATTATTTTTGAATGAGCTCATTTTGTTAATGGTTTCAGATTTCATGATATAGACTGGGGGTACAGTAGACTAACTTGGGAGCTCCTACTGCCACACCACAGCTTTCGCAATACTGTGAGGAAGACAGCAAGCAAACTGATTCTTCTGAGAGAGCACAGTAAATAGTTTTAGGGAGTTTTGCCTGGGATATTATGAGACCAGTGTGGGGCATTTAATTAAGACCTTTCAAAAAAAAGTGTCAATAGAGTTGAAGAATTAAATGAATGAATATCCAGGGAGACCATCTCTCAAGAATCTTTCAACTGCTTTCAATTTATTCTCAAAGAGGAGTGAAATCTAGGTATTATTTTATTTAAATGCTCAAGAGTTACTAATTTAACTGAGTGTACATAGACACACAAACAAACAATAAATGTGTTCCCCAAACAAGCACATTAATTAAATAAACAATTTGAGAAAGTAATAACGTTCAATCAAGCATTTGAGGCAATTGATCGGACATTGATTGGAAAATTTTTCTGCTAGATGCTTAGTTTAGTTTAGTTCTTGCAGGTTGGAGGGCCAAATCTATTAGCATAGGGAAATTCAGCATAAACACTGTACTGCTTGCAACGTTTCAAAAGGAATTAGATTGTCTGTGAAGAAGTTGCTGAAGTCCGCAGCAAAAGTGCCATATGTATGCAAAATTTGATTTTGAACAAAAGCTCACTGTTTCAAAAACTTCATAAAAATTAACACTCATTGCAAAAGGTACTCTTGATGATCTTCTTATAATCATTTACTCTATTTTTCATTGTGTAGTAGTAAATATACAATGAGTAACAGATGGACTGTTTTGATATTTCGGTCCATATTACCTCTGTATTTCTTAGTTTCTGACATGGAAGGAAGGTGTGTACATCCCAGGTACAAATCTGAGAAAATATTTAACCAGGATTCAAATGAGTGCATCCAGGGTAATTCAAATACTGGGCTGCTGGCAAGTATTGAGTCTAAATACATTTGTCACATGTTTTAAATCAGAGAGAAAAATGATTTTAAAATTTGCATATACATCTCTCTTTGCCTTTGTATATAGAGGTAGACATATGAAACAATACACACATAAATAGATGTATGTGGAACACATAAATTTTAAAAATAATGAAAATAATGAAATACATCATTTTTAAAATAATGAAATACATCAAATGATTAGTTAGAAATGGTCACTTTTAAAAGTTTTTCTCTGAGTTACTTCTTTGTAATTCTCAGATTACTGAACAATTAGTCTATTCTCTTTTAAATGATGAAGAAAATTATTTCTGAAATGTTAGCCTTGGAGTAAGGGGCATGCGTGGGACTTACCAGTGTTTTATAAAGTGACTTTTAACATGCACTTTATTGACAGTTATTACTCCAACTATGATATCAAAAGATATTCATAGGGCTTTTATAGCATTCCTTACACTTTTGTTTTATACTGAGGTACAGAGAGTTATTCTTGCTAAGAAACAGAAAATGCATTAACTGCTAGGTCAAATATTTAAGACATTTTTATCTTTCCAACTAGCATATCTTGAATCATATAAATTAATATTCAAAATCATTTTATGTTGTCATTGGAACCTACTGAAATGAATTTAAAAATAAACCATCTGGAGGAATATTTTCCTACACATTCATTTTTAAAAATTTTTTGACTGGGCCAAATATAAATTTAACAGATATTTATAATCATTATCTTCAGACTAGTAGCTGTCAAAGCTTCTTTCACTGGTAACAGAAAGCTAAAAGTTCAGTAAGCTGCAAATTATATACCTAACAAAGGTACAAATTTAGCCTTTTCTTGGCTCAAAATTATGATTGATTCTGTTACACATAATTAAATATGACAAATAACAATTTTTTAAAAAAATTAAATTGACCTTTAGTTATAGGTAACAGTGGACCCTAATTTGAATATGTGGGAGGTTTTAAGATTATTAATTTATTAAATATATGCAAAACTGTATGCAGAAGCAGTTAGTTAGATTTTCATTTAATTCTCCAAATTTATTTCATTTTTTTTTTAAATCTGGATATTAGAAGGAAATTCAGTCATGAAATTCCTTTAATTGTTTCACTCAAGTGGAAAGAGAATGGCAGTAATTTAAAGATTACGTTTTTATCATTACTCTTAAAATTGGTTGAGGCTGGAGAAAATGGTCATTGTTATAAAAAGTATGTATACAAACATAATACAAGTCAAATGGCCAGTGCTCAAAACACAATTAACTCATGATCATTCACAATTACATAAGTGTAATACATTATTCAAAAGCATAAAGTTTGGTGCTTTTTTTTTTCATTTATAAAAGTCAAAACCAATTTCTATATTAACAGGTTAAAATTTTCAAAATGAACCTCGAAAGAATCCACCCCTCTGTCCTCTCTATTATTGAAATATATTTTATGAGAGTTTCACATGGTTGTGACATTAAATATGTTAATAGGAATTAATTTTATAAGTGTCATGGATCTTATTACACAATTATATTGCAAAAGAGCAATATTTTGTGAGAATATTCTACACTGGAACTACACAGAAAAATAATCATAGGTCAAACTCTAATTAAATACATTATTTGCATTTTATTGAGAAAGGATTTTGAAGAAGTTTCACGGCAAGACAAATAGTCTTGTTTTTATATATGCAATCATTTAATACAAACATAGAAAATCATTTAACTTTAATATATTTAGTTTTAGGTACACTGAAATAATCACATTAATTTTTGTGATTCAAAACAATCATATTATTCATGTTTATTGTATTTTAAATGAGTGATCTACAATTGAAGAAAAGATTAACAATTGGTAAGTAGAAACAATGCACATTTCTCCCATGAATGAGGTAAAGATAAGATGATATTTTAAAGAGGTGATTAGCAATTTATTCATATATTTTATGATGTAGACTTCATTATTGTTTTTTATTGTTATTTTAGATAAGAAATGAATATCTGACTACTTCAAAAAATATAAATGTAATATGTTCAAGTTTTTCTAAAGTAAGAATTTCGAGATAGCATTTTATAGTTTAAAAAAAATCCACATAGAAACAATGTATGGTCAGAGTCAGAAATACAGTCAACAGATACATTGTCACTAATGGTACTAAGACTTTCAATCACTAGACCAGTGTGTATTTAAGATGGCAAAATTTGCATTTTTACGTTTTCAGACTCTTTTCTGACTTTCCTGTCTAGAAGGGCAAAATAATGAAAAAAAAAGGGAAAATCCTTAATAATATTGTGGTCTATGATACAACATAAATGTAAAAAATTTCTCAGAGTAAAATGTAGCAATGCACATCATTACCCTATCAAGGTTTTTCATTGGAGGAAAATCCTGCTTATATCCAAGGGGTGGTGCTGCCCTAGGGAAGCTCACTGCATTTACCTCAGGACAAGCTTGAGCCAAGGGCAGTCCTTGGGCAGGCTGTAGGCAGCATTACTCCCCCAAACTGATCCCAAACACTGGGCCAGCTTTGCTGTGGTCCTGCCTCCCAGGTTACACTGGCATGCACGGTATTTCAACAAGACAGGGCAGTGCTACAGCTGGCTCCGCATGAAGGAAATGGTGCCAGCTCTAAAGAGCACCACTGACCCAGCTAATGCCTGCTGTGCTGAGGAATACAAAAACCCCAACTTGGCAGAAAGATGAAGCCTTCCGTCTCTGCTCTTTCTGGCTATATCTCCCTTGCTACTCCATCCTGGCAAGTGAAAACAGAGCAACTGAAAAATTATACTTTATTGTTTTGCCTTGTCCCAAAATATTTGCACCAAGATCACCATAATCTCTGATAGATCCCATCCTAAATCCTAATACTGAAAAAGAGTTATTACCTTTTTGTTCTCTGCAAGAGTCAGCTACAAGGGACATATGTAAGGACCAGGCTTTAGAAAGGGAGTTAATCTGAGGACACAACCAATGTTACCTAAGAGGCAGATTTGGCATTTCCCTACCTGGGTAATTTTGACTGTCATCCAGTTGGGTCCCTGCTTGCAGCCTGATATAATTTGTCTAAAGCCATTGTCTGCATTTTAACCAGAGGGAAGCTGTAAAGTAGTACTCTGACAGAAGAACAGGATGACCCAGGATGGATCTCATAGAGACCTCTCACAGGGAGCCCCATGGGGAGAAGGTGTCAAGTGATGGTATTCCAACATCTGCTCTAGAGAGAGGAGAGAAAAAGAACAAAGCATTAATATACAAATCAATTAGACATGATGGAAGGACAACAGATAACATGGATTCAGTTCCCAGACAGGAGAGGATACAGATATAAAACTAATTCAAGAAATTAGGAAGTAGATATTAGAAAGATTAGATTAGATAGAATAGTACATGGTACAACATTAGGAATTTAAAATACACAAGAGAAATATGTTCAAGGGCTTTAAGTAGAAAATACATGAATAGATTAGAATGTGATTTATGATGTGATTTATGAACAGTTATATCATGTATATGTAATATAATCTATTGTTTAAGAAATCACTGCACCTTCTGTAAGGGTAAGGATTGAATGCAGGAAACTGTTGCGCTAGCCCAGCTAGATCAAAGCTTGGAAGTCAAAGTAACTGGGTTGGAATTGACTCTGCAAAGCTGAATTGTGTGTTTGTTATGTAAAAGAAATTGAAATGGCAAATGCAAGGTCATGAGTTACATTCCATGCACAAAAAAAAAAAGAAAGAAAGAAAGAAAAAGAAGAAGTTAAAATATTTTAGATGTGTGTTAAGAGGCTTATAGGTGATAAGGGAAAGAAGAAAATCAAGTAAAGTCTTAGCATTGTTTGCTGAAAAATGGAAATCTGAGGAAGAAACAGATCTTCTGATGGGGAAACTAAGTGCACCAAAAGATTTTGTTAGCATTAAAATGTCATAAAATTGTGAGGACTGATCATATTGAAATTAATCGGTATATATATAATACTATATATATATATAAACACTATATAGATATGGTGTTTTAAAAATCATGTATCAAAACTAAAACACTTATGCAAAGAACCAAAGAACATTTAACAAAGAATTGCAAGGAAAAAAATATACAGTTTTACAGATGATAATGAGTTGGAATAGAATTGGAGAAATGAAAAAAAAAGTGTTAGGTAGTGTTAACAGAAAGTTGGGGAAGGAAGGATATCAGTAGAAGGTTGTAAATAATTATAGCAATTTTTAGTAGTGGCAAAATGACAGATGACAGAATGCATACCTTAGGTCTCACAAATCAGCATCGCTGGAGGACAGACAGGCACCCTTTGAGATACAGCCGGAAAGGCTGCAGATGTAGTGTCAGTGGGCATTTTTGAGATACAGAACATTAAAATACATCTGTAGATGGATGAGAATAAAATAATAGAAAGTCAGTTTGAAGACATTGAAAAGACAAAAGACAATCACAGGAGTAAGCATTGGCTAATAAGAAACAACTGATTTCAAAGGAACAGACTGATTTTAATTAAGAGTATGGACATCTCGTGAACCTTAACTGAAAAACCAATGAATTAGTGGAAAGAAACAGGTAGAAATAGCTTTTTCATTTTAACTATCTCACTATGAAATATCAAGAAATACTAGAAGTAGAGTATAATTGGGTGGAGGTATTTATACTGCAGACTCTAGAGGAATTTCAATGTAGTATGGTAAACAGTAAATGGCAGAGGATTGTACAGTCCAGTGGATTAAGTGCCTATGTAAAATTTATAATCACAATGTAAAGTTGACTCAGTCCTTAGAATTTGTGAATTTCTATAGCTGTGTTCATCTGATTGGGTGATCTACCATAGTTTTGAGATCGTGACAAGAATTCAGGATAGAGAAAAGTAAAGAAGTCTAAACATTTTGACAAGGCATGCATGCTAGTTTTGGGGAGTGTGTACTAAAATAGGCAGTGAGCTTGGTGAAATCATGAAGAAAGTGATATTGAAAAAAAAATCAGCGGATTACAGGCAAAGGATCTTAGGAAGGCTCATGGAGTGACGGAGAGTGTTGTTGCTTGTTTCTAGATGTCCCCCCAATGCCTTACGTATTCATGGTGCAGGTTTTTCAGAGGTGGCTGGATCTAGAGTGTACGATGCTGGGATGGACCCATGGTACAATGCTAGACTCAAGGGCTCTAGGATTAAGGGTGTGAGTGCTGCCTGCTGTAAGTAGCCTGGATATGAGAAAACAGGCTGAGAGAGCTGGGGTTGTCCCTCATTTGTTTCGCTACCTTCTGCCCACCATGAACTATTCTCTTCTGCAAAGCCTCCTTGTCTTGTAGCCAGTTGATTATGGACAAAAGCATCTACAAACTATGAGATAAATAAACTTTTCTCCCTTTGGGTGTCAGGTATCTTGTCTCAGAAAAGAGAAAAGTAAAACAGAGAGTGACATTAAAAAGAAGTCTGTTTCAAACTGATGTTTCACTGAAGTCAAAATTCCTATTTTTTTTTAAGAGGACATAGCTTACAAGTGGAAAGTCAATATGAAGTAGCAGAAAAGAAAACTGAGCAAGAGATTAAGGAAAAAAGAAGTTCAAGCATCAGAGCCTCATATGACTCAGGTAGTAAATAAATGAAAGAAAGAGAGACCAGGAGGTCTGAGATAATTGTAGAAGAGGAGAGAATAGAATGAAGAAAGAAGGAAAGAAAGAGATCTGAGAAGAGGAGGAGAAAAGAATATGCGTGTAAAATGAAGACTGAAGGGCCCATTTATCCTACATTGAGCCGCAAGTGTGTGGAACACAAGAGGCAAGTCCTTCTACAGAAGCCTGGAATGAAACCAGTGTTATCCTGGAAATCAGATTTCAGGTAAATCAAGCAGAGAAAAAAAGTTGAATTTAAAAAGAGCTGGTAGGTGACCTTGAGTTCTATCCCCTCATGTTTTGATTTTGAAATAGATATTGAAATACCTATAAAAGTTAGTATATAAATCCCAGACACTCTCACCTAGAATATAAAATACAATTGTCATTATCATTTTTGATGCTGGGAATTCCGTACTTTTTCTGGATATTTGTGAAAGAAAATGCATGCTGCTCTTTCAGATTAAAAAGAAAGAAAACTGATCATTCAACAGAGTTTATTTTGGAAGAAAATGTATGTAACTTACATGCTGGTTATACATTATTAAGGAAAGTAGGCAAGCTTCTTGATTCTGCTGGATAAATAATCTAGCTTCCCTAAACATTCTCAGTTTAAATGCCCCTCAAAATATTAAAATAATAAGCAAACAAAATCTCTTCTCTCTGTGATATTTACTGGATAATCAGAGAACTCTGAATAATAAAATTCAGCAGTTTTTCAATGGATACAAAGAATACCAGGACCAGTCAAAGAAATTTTATTTGTAAACAATTAACTGAGTTTATTTAAAAGTTTAATTCTATGTTGAACTTTTTTGTAATAATGACATTTAATTAAATATTAGATAAACCTTGAGAGCTTTCTAATTTCTAAAAACTAGCTTACATGAATTTAAGAAATGTGGTTATGGAAAATTACTGAAAATAATTGCTATATAAAACTAGATATGAACATTGTAACTGTAAATAGTTGAGTATCAGTACTAATAAATTTTATTCTAGATTCCATGGTTTATGTGTATCAATTAATATTGTTCTTTTAAGAAAAAAAATATTCAAGGATAAATTACTTTATTATAAATTTTGAGTTAAAGCTTTTAAAAGATTTATATAATTTTATGAATCCTTGCTTTTAATACACATTATAGAATATTGACCAATTAAGAGATTTGGTCTCTAATTTTAATAGAACTATATGTAATTACAGATTATAGTAGATTTAAAATTGTGAAAGAAAAAAATGAGGGGAGAATCTATTTTGTAAACTATTAAAAGAAACTTTGGGTTTAAACCCAGTGACAATTAGATCATGACTAGGTACACTAAGAAGAAATTTGCTCTGGAGAGTAGAAATATTCAGAAATTTTGACAGTCATCAAGGAAAATGTGGTAAGAAAATAAGAGTAAAGCAAAGTGGGAAGAAAGTAAGTAAAATCAGGAATATATAAATCAAGGGCTATAAAAACATGTAAATATATGAAATGATGCATTGGAAAGCAATAGACATTTATAAAAGAACCTAAAAAGCATCACAAGACCATTCAAAACAAAAGAATAAAAAAGGAGTGACAAGCTAAAGACATACAAAATGTAATATGATTTTAGATAAAGAGAAAGACAGAAAAATAAAATTCAAGGCTTGAAGACCATTATCAATATCACTGATTAATATTTTAGGAGAATAAAATGTGTTATTTAGAGTTAAAATAGAACACAATAAACATTTAAAAGCCAATCCTATAAGATAAACATTTCCAAAGAAAGTAAAACTTCAAGTATAAGCTGGTAGAATTAAAATTACAGTGTAATATGTTAATTTCTCTTTTTAGCATATCATAAAAATCACAAAAATGGATTTATAATATGTAAATGCTATTAGTAATAATGAAATTTTTCTTTCTTTCTTTCTTTCTTTCTTTCTTTCTTTCTTTCTTTCTTTCTCTGTCTCTCTCTCTCTCTTTTTTTTCTTGCCTTTTTGAGACAAGTTCTTGCTATGCAGTTCAGGCAGCCCTTGGGCTCATTTTGTAGCCCAGGCTGGTCTCAAACTTGCAACGATCCTCCTGCTTCAGCCTTCTGAGTGCTGGGATTAAATATGCCATCATGCCTGACCCAAATTTTGTATTTCTATATCAACTATTGTATACAGTTATCAGACAGTTATTTCTAAACAATCATTAAATTTTTGTATAAAAGAGCATATATACTGTACCGTAAATGGTTACAAAGTAATTATCAGCTGAAATGGGAGAGTTCAGATTAGGAAAAAAAACAGCATTAGATAAATAATAGAAGTGTGTAAAAGTAAGTATTCTCAAACACTTATTTATTTATTTATTTATGTAGTGACATATTTAATTTTCTTTTGGTATGGAGATTTGAATCCAGGTTTTTTTCCCTGAGCTACAACACAGCCCTGTCTTTACCAGACCTCGTTCTTCATGCTCATAATTCTTCTCCTGGTAGTTTTTCTTTTTTGTGTGTGCCAAAGTCTTGCTAAATTTCTAAATTGTCAAGACTCAGCTACCCTTCTGTCACAGCTTCTCAGAGTTATGGGATTACTTACAGGGTGTGCTTAACCACATCCAGCTGTAAATACAAGTCATTATTCTTGGAGTGACTTTCAGTATTTCTATCTAAATTTTAAAATCTTGATTAAAAATAAGTTTAACAGGAATCACCTTGTAATTTGCAGTTCTCCATATAAAGTAAAAATGCAGGACTTTTTGTTAAAATTATTAATAATTGGTTTGGTATTATATGCATGTATACAAGCACTCTAAGAGATTGAAGCAAGAGAATATTAAGTTTAGGTCTAGCAAATTAGCAAGACTAAAGATCAGAGTAAAATTCTTTCTATAACAACTGGAGGTGTAGCCAATGCAAAAGCCTCAGGTTCAATTTCCAGTACTATAGGGAAAAAATAATGTCATTAAGAATTTCAAAGCAGTGAAAAGAGAGCATTAAATGAAGTGCGTGGTCCTTGTAAACCTCAGACTAGTGTCACTTGCAGATTGGTCTGCTTTATAGCACCTTTCTTTATCTCTTAAGTTGATCAATTACAATTATTTTACTCTAATTTATGCAGCTGTTTAAGCAGATCTATTTTGTATTTCCTGTCACATACATAGAAGCTCTTCATATGTTGGAAATGTCATAAAAGTGAACATATAACACACCCTTTCTGAAAATTTTCAATGTTTTCATTAAAAAAATACCAAATTCTTCTAAGAATTGTTGAGAAGAAAATACCAAGTTCTTATTAAGTTAGCAGACCTCAATTTTGATTACAGTATTTTCCTTTATTTAGCACATTACATTACTCTTTCTCATTGCTGAGACAAAGTATCCAACACTCAAAGTTAAAGTAGGAAATATTTACTTTGGATTACAGTTGGTAGAAGTTTCAGTTCATATTTGGCTGGCTTCAAGTCAGAGTGGCAAAAATGGCAGAAGGCAGCAATTGACTGAAGCAACCCTGTTTTGTTTTGTTTTGTTTTGTTTTGTTTGTTTTGTATTTTCCTTCAGCAGTCTTATATTCTCCCAAGATGCTCTCCTTTGGAAGATCGGGGCACACTGAATCCTAGCATTACACCATGAATCAATCCCAGCATCACATCCTTAATCCCAGGATCACAAACACTAGATGCAGTCCCCTCTAAAAAATCCCATGTATGACACCATGAAGTTGGGGGTCATCTAGACACAAGCTTTAACACACATACAACCCATAAGCAAGTCCTACTAATACCCTAATGTATCTGAATTTGTCAGCTTCTTCATTACTGCACTGCTAGCATCCTATTCCATGGTACAAGGTAAAGTAATGATAAAAGGTATCCCCAGATCTAATTGTTCTGGCTTCATCCTTAGGAAGCTGCTCTCCACATGATTGCAATAGAAACGTTAAGAAGCATAATTCTGATACATGACTCCTTTAATTAAAGTCTTTGTTGAATTTCCATTGCATGTAATGTGAAATATGAACTGCCATGCTCCCAAAAAATACTCATATGTCTCTCCCTTGTCTGTACTCTATCTCCTCAACCCTTTCAATTCCTTCTAGTAGTGTGTAAATGAAAAGTTTACCAGACACATCAAAAATTGCACCTGTAATTACCCCACACTCACTAATAACTGAGGGACTACTGGCCTTTTGAAAAACCCTCTGTCTTGAGGGATACATAGCTCTTTCTTACTCTCTCTGACTCAGCTCAGCTATTGTGTCAACAGACTTTCATCTTGAAATGTCCTTTCCCCAATTACGTTCTGTCTACTAGCACAAGGGATTAGATTCGAAGCAATTACTGCTACCTGTAATCTCCTTATTTAGTTAATTACTGTGTTTAGTTATCTAATTGTGTTGTTTCTACTTAATTCAAAACAAATCTCTGAAAAGAGTATCTTGTTAATTGCTGTATTAGAGCTGAGAAAAGCATCTTGAATTTAGGAAAATTTATAAGAAAAAGTGCAAGCTTATTTCACTACCTCCTTGAGAACTACAAGGAAAAGAATAAGCAAGTACACACCAGTATTTCTCTCACAAGAAAAACAAAAAGATAGAAGTAATATGTGTGATTCTGTGTTCTGAGTCTTATCTCTAATCAAATTTGTTAAACTTCAGTGTTTCATTTTCCAGCTCATCAAGAAGAATAACATCGATGCTTGGATTGCTTCTAAGAATCAATCAACATATTTATTGACTGCCTCTTTTTGGCATTGAACAGGATTAGGTGATGTGGGAAATTAAAAAGTTTAATGTGCAATGTTTACAAAATCTTTTAGAAGGACACATTCAAAACACTAAAATTTGGATGTGATAGTGCACGCCCATATTCCCAGCACTTGGGAGGGTGAGACAGAAGGATCACTGCAAATTCAGAGACAGCCTGGAAGACATAGCGACCTCAAGGTCAGCCTGAATTACGTAGCAAGACCCTGTCTCAAGCAATAACACAATGAAAAAAAAACCACTAAAGAAATTAATGAAAGAGATTGGAATTTGAGTGATCACGGTTGACTCCAAGAAGAACTAGTCTTTAGACAAAATTTTTAAACAGTAATGAGTGGGACTTGGCTTGAACAAATCTTTCAAATACAGATAGGATTTTCTTCAAAGAAATGTTATGAGAAAGTATATGAATTTTTTTGGTTATTGTAAAGTTTATATATAAAATTCATGTAAAATAATTTAGAATTATGTTTAGTGATATTGTGAAGGTGCCAGAGTGTTCAATCCAGTTTAAGCCAAAATGCAGCATGATAAACAATTTTTAATAAGGGAATAAAATTAGGAAAAGTGATAAATTAAGATTTAATCAACAAAAGTATATAAAATCCTGTGGTCTGAAAGTACTTATAGATAATAAAAGTTGAAGTATTATAATTAGCTAGATATAAAGTGTAAAGTGCTTTAGCTAGTACATTCACATTGAAAATTCACCTGGAGAAATAAAATAGCAAGCCATTTTATCTAAGTACAGTTTCTATTGAAAAACCAAGCAAAAAATTCTTGGCTTTGTTTTAACTCTCTGCGATGTGAAAATAAAGAGAAGCAAGATGGATAAATGGAGGTTCCTACTTTATTTCTCCTTTCCTACATAGATACTTAAATTTTTCTCCAGTTTTTAATAAGTCCAACCAAAAGATAATGCTAATTCAGGCAGCTTGATAAAAAACAAAACCAACTGTTCATCTTTTTATTTTACTTTTATTTCCAAGTTTGTTAAAAATAGAATTAAAGACTAAAGTTACCTTAGTTCACAAAATCAAATAGTTCCATAATCTTGGAAAAGACCACATTTGTGTCTGCATGGGACAGATAGCCACGGTCTTGTTTGTCATCCAATGTAGAGTTTGTACATAAAAACAAAATCTTGTTGAGATGCCCATGTGATTATCTTAAATTGAAATTTACATTGAAGTTCAAAATGATAAATGACTATTGAGAAACAGAATTTTTAGATAATGATAATTTATTTATGTGTGATAATTTTATTAAATGGCCTGTAATTTATATCTGCAAATATATGAGTGTGTATATTTATGTGCTTATGAGTACATTGTGGGTGCAGTTTAAAACAACTCAATTTATTATCATCTTTCCAAAGTAATTATGAAGTCAAAGATTAATATCAGCCATCATTAACATGTATCTAAAAGTTTTAATAATATTTTCAAATACATCAGTGATTCATTTTTATGACTAAACTTTACCTGACAAGTATTTCTGAATCTTTTTTAGAAAACATTCCCCCTGTAAACATTCACTGAGTGCTTATGATATGTTAATCTGGCTTAAGTGCTAGGAATATAGCACTAAACCAGTTAGACACAGTTCTTCATTCCTTGGAATTATATACACATATCTATCGATGGAGACCTGACGCTGCTTCAGCGTGCTCTATCACTCAAGCTTTATTGCCAAAAGCAAGAGTAAATGACTCTAAATGGTTTACACAGAAGTAAATTCATTCACAATTGAGCTGGAGAGTCAGGATTTGAAGTAATGTAATTTGCTGCATTTTCCAAATGCACGGCAGAAGAAACGGTCTAGGGAAGCAACCAGGTACCAGGAGCTGCAAAGCTGACCCCAGAAGCCCAGCACAGTGAACCATGGAGCAGCTGTGTTGGGAAAGTAGATATAGTTGCTGCCATCGCGTCCTCCTTCCATGTGGATTCCTGTGCCTCTCTGCTGTTTTATAGCATTAGCTCCTTGTTGGAGGTCTATGGAAGAGCGCAGGTAAATTGATTGTACCCAGGTACTAAGGGAAACAGAAAAGTGGCTGACACTGTCAGCAGCTACTGTGTCAGTGACGCTTTCCCTTTTAAGATGGGAAATTCCTTCAAGAGAGGACGCTGGTTCACAATTTGGAAAGGACAAATCAAAGAAAAACAAAAACCAAAAAATATATACTGTACTCCCAGTAAATTATTTAGCTAAAAATTGCCAAAACATTGACATTAAACTTATTTAAATATCACTGAACCCAAATATTCTAAGTGGAAAGCCATTTTTGAACCAAATCACATCACAGTAAAGTCTATGCCACTGACCATGTGTTACAAAATTTTTCTGGATATGCATGATTTGTAGACTTTTTGGTTTTTTTCCATTGTACTGTATAGTCTGTTCTGTTTATAGAGAAGTTTCTTAAGTCTTGGTGTTATGATTTCTATAAATGGGAGAAAAAGAATATTTTTAGCTACAAGATTTATAAAAAAATTCTTATTGTAAAATACTAGAAATTATCCTAAATCTATATTTATATAGTTTGAAGTTTTAAAAATTCATAGATGCTTTACTTTTTATTAAAGTAATTTGTTTTTATATTCAACTCGCTAGTATTTCTTATACAGTATTAATACTAATGACTTATGTCACACAGACATAGAACAATTATAAAACTACTTCTAATTTACTTTACAGTTTGTCAAAAGTTAAAATGTTAATATATGTTGCAGGCACAGTTTGGCTTAAACTTTCCATATCTAGAATTGTTATGATATGAGGATCATTGTCTATAGATAGAGTCAAAGATGAATGAACATTTGATTAAATACTGAAAGATACTATACATTCTTATCTTCATTAGGCACACTCAGAAATAATATACTATTTTAATTTTTAACAGAGAACATTCACAGTAAAAATTAATATGTTATAGGAGATTATTGTATAATCTGGCATTTCTACTCCAAGAATTATATCTCTACAAGACTCTTGCTCATAGACACAAACATATAGTATTAGTGATTTTTCTCAATAGTCAAAACAGGAAATGACACCAAAACATATTAATAGGAAAGTTGAAAAGTGATTTTTGCTTTATACAGTGAAAGAACTAAATACCAGTGAATATAGATAAATAGATAAATTATAGCTCCATATAGCAATGTGAGAGAATTTCAAGATTGTAAAATTAGGTAAAAGGAACCAATCTATATATAACATAATTCAATATATAAGCTATAGAACAAAGAATATAAGTCAAACTAAAATCACATTATCTTATGAGACAACTGTAATGGTTAAATTAAGACAAATGAAACATTTATGTAAACATTTACAGTGCTGCCACAGGAGAGGCTGTAAGTTATGAGACTGGGAGGTGGCCAGTGTTTAATTATCTTAATCTGAGTAGTGTTTGCTTTGTTATTATATTCACCCAGAAAGTACAGGTTTTATTCATCATTGATACTATAATGTATTTAGATGTTTTAAAAAGATGAAAAAAAGTAGTTTACATATGACTATCCCGTTCTAAAATCCTCATGCTTAATGCTTTAATTTTAGGTGATAGCATTGAAGAACAGGGAAGAAATCTAAACTCTGAATGTTTCTCTCCTTCCCTCAGGCATACTTTCTACCATCTTTTCAAACACTCAGGGAAATGAAATACCCTTTATCACTTTAGCTTACTTATTGCTCACCTTGGTGCCCAGTTCTTTTCATGTCTGGAACCTGAATCAGTCACCAGTGCTACTTATTTCTGACCTTTATTTTCTATCTTCTATAAGATATTTTATGAATGCATTGCTAACTTTTTGGTTATAAATACGTTTGGTTAATTCTAACATGCACATTTGTATATTTATTGGCTCTATATTGTTATTTTAATTAAATTATAAGCATTACATTACCAATCAACATTTATAGATCATTCTTGTTTTATAAGGAGGAACACAGCTTCTTTTAAAGGAAAGAATTGTTCTTGGGAACAAAATACTTCATAATTTTTTGATAACATGTGCTAAAATGATTTAAATTTGTCAGTGAGAAAGTTTTTCATTCACATGCTCACAAGTATAAGTCATGAACGTATTTTTCATACACCATATGGTTCTACATAGATATAACTCATGTATTATATTTCATAAAGACTTAAGAGTGGCTGCTATAATGAGTTTAAATTGACCTATAGATGGTGTGTGTGTGTGTGTGTGTGTGTGTATGCACGCATGCATGTGGCTATGTGTACATATGTTTAGATTCTTCTTTATGGATGCTGGGCATTCAAGCTAGTACCCTTGCATTGAGCTACATCATCTCCAGTCTGATTTTTGTTTATTTATTTGTTTTTTTAAGTCTTAATAAATTATTAAGTTGCACAAGCTAGATTAGAATTAGTGATTTTCTTGCCTTGATCTCTAAGAATGCTGAGATTACAATCACATGCTACCATGTGCACCTAAAATCTAAATACTGGATACATAATTCCACCTTTCCACTATTATGTTAGCTAGGATTTCATAAGCACTATAGGTTCTACATATTAGAGACCACAAATAATTTATTGTATGTTTAAATATGTCTCCATCTCTCTCTCTTCATTCCAACAAAATGTGATAACATTTCTTTAAGTAAGAATTATTAAATAATTCTTCATTGAATCTGAAAAAAATCTTAAAATTACCATGACACAATGGCACAAAGAACAGTCATACATTGTGGAAATACTGAATTTCAGAGCTTCTGTCACCTCAACAATATATCCCAATACGTATATTAAAAGAGATATATGGCTACAATGCTGGCAAGGAATAATGATGCCAATACTAACAGCAGTGACAGCGCTTTGGTGGTGGAGAACAAAAAGCAAGTTGAAAGATATTCTGAAGACATTGCTGATAATATTTGGTAAATGTCTGCTTATGCTGCATATGAAGGTTGCCTGGGAGCATGGGTCTAATTCGACTATAGAGTTAGGAAGAAAAGAATGTATAATTTATGTTGTCTTTATATAATATAAATATACATAATATATAGAATATAGTGTATATAAACAAGAGACAGAGAGAGAGAGACAGAGAGAGAGAGGGAGACAGAGACAGAGAGAGACACAGAAAGACAGAGACAGAGAGAGAGACAGAGACAGAGACACACACACACACAGAGACACAGAAAGACAGACAGAGAGACAGAGAGAGACAGAGACACACACACACAGAGAGACAGAGAGACAGAGAAAGAGAGAGAATTTGCTCCTTAGCTCTGTCTTTCTCTAGCTGATTCTCAGAGGTTTTGCCCTGCTCGCTTCCTGTGTCTCTAAAGCAAAGCTTTCCCTCACCCCCACCAGAGATAAGGCCTGTTTCTCTAGTCCTTGAGTAAGGCGTACCTTTCTCTTATATCACAGGTGGTATTGGCTTATCTCTATAAATACTTTACTATATTTGTTCTATTTGCAATATATGTTTCAAAACTTTGCATTATTTTTTTCATCTCCTCAATACCCATAGTTAGTAAATTTAGAAAAACTTCAAGATTCAAAATCATTTTCCTCTTTTTTTTTAACACAGTATCAAATATGCTTAACAAAATTTCTGGAAGTGAACCTCTGAATTCCTCAGACTTTAAATAATTATCTCAGGGAAATTATATGCACATCAAAAGTGATGAACTACTGTCCTAAATATTTTTGGGTGATTCTGTGTATTCAGCATAGTTAGGCAAACATTTTAGCTTCCTCAGTTCTGTGTTGATCAATTCTGTATGGTAAATTTTTCTTCTGTTTTATCTCAAATAAATTTTCCTATAGTGTTTTTTATTAGTCTTTATATTAGATTTAGATATCAATAGCTTCAGAAATCAATAAAGTATAGGAGACTCCTCCCAGAGAGAAACTAAGTGAAAAGCCGAAGTTGACAGCTTCTTACAAAAAAGATTTCATGATAAGAAGCAAAAAGTAAATCTTATCAGTGATTGTTTCCTTGACTAAATTTTCCAGAATTGGTTGACTGTGAAAATATTGCATGTTTGACTAGTTTTGTTTAGCCACTTTAATACAGTTTGAATTATTGCTAGTAATTTAGCTACAGAGACATATGACCTGTGTCAAGCCAAAAAAATATTCATCTCAAGATATATCATGATGACTAAAAACTGAAAAGCCTGACATAATTAAGATTAAAATTTTCCTAATCATTATAGATGTGACTTTAATCCTGTTAAAATAGATTGTGAAAAATCATTCTTCATATCTCCTGACCTCCGGCCTCAAAAAGTCACACTTGTAACAAGGAATAAAATGGGAATCAGAGAAGCACTTGACAAGTTTCCAGTAATATGAAAAGCACTGAAAAACTTCAAGCCATTACAGGTTATGTAGGATTGAGGCTTATGTAAATAGCCTTCATTATTCATTTCTGGATTTAGGATACCTGAATTTAGTTACATCTGGTGGGATTCAAAGATGGCCATGAGTGGCAGAGAGGGTAATGTCAGCTTGCCTGGCTTGAGGATCTGCCCTGAGGGTTCATGGACCACATCTGTTGGAAGATCTTGGTGGGTGATGGAGACAAGGCTTTGAGACACGCCTGAGCCTTTGGGATTTCCATCTCTGGCACTGTTCCCCTCCTGCATACTGGTAGCACAGAGTCATTTGTTTTGCTCTACCAGTTCTGATGGGAAGTTTCTACTCTGGATCCAGCTGATCATAGATCAAAGCTATTTAGTCAGATCATTGAACATAAGACTTTGCCCTGTCAATGTTTGAGTGTTTCACTGCTTTTTATGCTTTGATTTTGTAACTTCAACTATTGTTAAGATGACAATATGTAATGTATCAACTAACGATTTTATGATGTTAATTTTTTTGAATTCTGTATTCTCCTTTTTTCTATATTTTTAAAATTTTATTTTCTTTCTTTGTTTCTTTAACTAAAATTAAAAAATAAGAAAATATGTTACCAAACCATGACAATATTGCTTGAATAAACTATTTCAAATCCCAATGGAAAAAAGTATAAGCCTATTTAAACTTTGGCTTCAAGTTGCAGGAGACAGGTATTATTTCTCAGTTATAAGAGAAAGATCTTACTAATATACAATGTCTTCAGATCCCTTTTCAGTCACATGAATCAGGAAAGACAGGAAAGTGATTATTTCTTGAAGGGGTGAGTTGACATTGTTGGTAAGGCTTAGATATCATCACTATCTTGCCAGTTATATAGATCCAGGGAGATGAAAAGAAAGCGGTCTGGAGAATCCTAGGTTGGGAGAAGGGAGAAGGAGGAGGGAGAAGGAAGGGACATAGGATGTCTATAGTTTCTCATTTGAAGCCTAATATTAATCATGACCCAATAAATGTTTAATAGATTTAATTATCTGATTGCCATGTTTCCATACTTTGAAGAGGAATCTAGAAAGAAGCAGTCGGAAGCATGCTTGCAATAGAAGGCACACATAGCATTCTCTGATGTTGCGTCCTCTGCCTCCTCTTCTTCCTAGTCCTCTTGATTTTTAGTGACCCATTCCTCTGGAATTTAATGATCAAGATTACAGGCAAGAGACATTAGGTTCTACCTGTTAGAGTATTCTTGCACAACAGAGAACAAATGTACAAAATGAACAGTTTTATTGAGTTGAGGATGTGGAAATGAGCACACAACCCATGGCGGCTGGGCTGTCTCCTTCCACCAGACACAGAGAGACAGAGGGTTATATGAAATCTGACTGAAGTGGCGCATGTGTGAGGAACCCACTGGAATTCTCTGTGTGAGTAAACAGGAAGAGGAGCTGCAATTAGGGCTGAAGAAGAAACAGGAGGTGGTAGACATTCCCGCTTTGGCCTTCCACCACACTAGACCACCAACATAAATGTACAGTAATTTATAGTAGGGCCAAACTCTTTCACTACCCTCAATATTTACTAAAGAAGATACAAAATAATACATGGGGTGCTGGTTTTCTTGCATCTCAGACTCATAGTGGACAAATACTTAGCACGGTTTACTTTATAGCCAGCTGAACCCTCTGACAAAGCAGGCGAGTGCCAGCAATTCTACACTTAAATATTCAGCCTGATTTTATTTCCCAGCTCAAATTACTCAGTCATAACTGTACAGTCTGACTCCCCAAAGACTATGCAGACTACCTTGTTTGAGAATGTGACTCAAATTACACAGTATGCCTTGCAGTTGAGGAATATGGGATTATAAAATATACAGCTACCTAAAACAGAAATTAAAACCCAGACAAGATCATTCTTTTTGTTTTCTGATTGGAAAGTATCCCAAAGAAATCAGTGTTCCCAGTCGTAATCATAAGAACTTCAGCATTAATCTGCACCAATGGAACTCAGAATGGCAGAATCCAAAGTGGTGAGAAGTCTCCTTGCTAATCCATTAATCTGTTTCTGCTCTCCCACCTGTAAAACAGAGATCATTCCAAAGGGATAATGTAGTAACTTCACACATGGACTGTTTAAGTGTTTACTAGTATTGCTTTATCTCTAAATAATGAAATTTGCAAATATTACAATTTTTTCTGCTGTCACAGAATAAGAATGGAAGGCTGAGTACTGGAAGGACATGGAAACTATTCATTCTAAGCTGCTTGACTTTCTGTTGTTACTGTAAAGGAAGTGCAATTAATAATAACATATCTAGCTGGGCAAATTCATTTTGTGCTATATGCACATATACATATATATATTCATATATACATATATGTGCATGTACAGATAACATACATATATATATGAAATTTATATATTTATATATATATAAATTTTATATTTATAAATATATATATGGAATTTATATATATATATATGAAAATGTTATCTGTGCATGCACATATATATATACATATATATCATATTTCTTTCATTTTATGAGAAAATGAACCTGAAAACAAACAACATGCAGCGAGTGTAAGAACACTTATATGACTCCATCAGTTCTTTTCCCACTAAAAAACAGAAGGAAATCATTTTAAAATTCACACTGCAAAGTTGAATGAAGACCCTTAACATGTTTTTATTTTTTTTACTTGATAATATAATTAGCATTAAATGATACGAGTTGGAAAATTATTACCTGCTAGAATTTAGTTATTGTTGTTGGCAAAAGAATCATTTAAATGCTTTTGTATTACAAGTAATAATGTCATCACTCGTGTGAGGGGCTGACCTCCATCAGATGCCAGGTACGCTAGGGCCTTGCCAATCATCCCGCGATGCCTGTAGTTGCACCATGGTGTGGGAGCAGGGGTGAGAACTGGCCAAAACAATTCACAGCTTAGCAGCTTATTCATATGCAAAATCTTACAGTGACAAAGGAGCACATGCCACCTTCTGTATAGTGCAGCACATGTCTCATTTTGTAGCCCTTTGAGACGGATGAGAAATTAATTATACAAGGTCAAGGAAAAGGAAAGTTTTCGTAATTTGTTTTCTCTCTTTTGCAACTCTTCTGGTTTTGCCTTAAGGGTCCTGTATCTAATAAATTTTAAATAAACAATGCTTCTCTGCTTCTTCTGTATCAAAAAAAAAAAGAAAGAAAGTAAAAGAAGAAAATGAAATGTAGGGACTCATACAGTACTAAGTTGTACTCATACAGTACTAAAATTCCCACACTTATTACTGAATCCCACATTTATTACTAAACTTTTGTGCAGTAATAGTAAGCTAAATTCATCAACATTAGAATTTTTTGCTCACCTTGTTAAAATCAGTTCAGTTTTGGTTAACATGACATATGTGTTCTGGAAAACCACTAAGCTATGTAAAATTTTGCAATAAAACCCTTAGGGATGATGACAAAATGAACTTTAGGGCATAGTTCTTAAAAATGCTGCTAAAAGCTAGGGATTTAGCTCAACAGCATAAGCACCTGGCTGGCATAGTTGCAACTGGTGCCAGGGCTTTAACTGACTGGTATCTAGTTAAAAGAAACTAGAAAGGATACAAGAGACAGCTCCACACAATAAAAATAAATTATATGACCTGGAATGTCACCAGTGTTAGGTGCAAGAGGAGACATAAAATTTTATCTATTTAAATCAATAAACAGTCTGCATTGAGTGATATGTACAGTACAGCATTGCTCAGGAAAGCATTCCCCATAAATATTAGATGATGATGATGATGATGACAGAGTTTTGAAAATGCTTACATTATTTAAAAAAGTCATTTTCTAACCCTGTCTTAAAGACTTTCAGAACATTCCCCATGACTATTTTTCATGATTATATCTCAATTAGCAAAATAAAATCATTAACAATATTAATAAATAAATATAAGTGGCTGTTTACTATGTAAATGTTTTTGCAAGTACTATTTTATTGAATTCTCATAACCCATGCAATAAGTGCAATATTTCTTACAATTTTTCAGGTGAGAAAACTGAAACTAAAAATCACACAGCTTTGCCATCACAGAATAGGAAATGGGAGCTGAGGATGATTTACCTATTAAACCATTATTATAAATCTTAAAATTAAGAACTTCATATTTATTGCAACTTTGCAAATGGTATTTGTTTGGGGCAACAAATATACATTGATAGCTTGAGCACATTAAAATTTCTTTCCAATGTACTTTATTGGTGCTTAGGAAAATGCTAAATGAACTGGTACACTTTCACCTCTGTGTCACATGGAGATTCACAAATCATTTAAAGATTCAGCAGAAAGCGTGATTCAAATGATGATGAGTGAAAAAGAAAAAGGTAGAAGAAAATAACTAACACCTGATTGATTTGTGATAGAAAGTTGTGAAGAAAAAGAATTTCTCAGAGTGTTATGTTTTGTATCTAGATGTCCCTGTAAAGCCTCAAGCAGTCATGGGAGCAGGCTTTGGGCAGACTACAGAATCTAGAGTTTGTGACTGATTCATGGTCCAATGCTGGGATTAAGGGTGTGAGTGTTATACCTACTCTCATCTTAGTCACTTTCTTACCATTGGAACACCCCCAAACTGAAGGAGGTTTTAGTCTCTGGCTGACTCATTCTAAGACAGCAGTAAACGAGGGAAGGAGCATGGTAGAGCAAAGCTGCTCATTCCATGGCAGCCAGGATGCAGAAAAGGAAGAGCCAGAGAGAGATCTGGGTCCCAGCATCCAGAGGCTTCTGAAAAGACACTGACTCCTAATAGCAAGTTAGCTATACCCTTTAATGCAATCACATTTCAAAAGCACCAACTATGAAACCATGAGGCTTTGGGGAGACATAAAAACTATAGCACAAAAAAAAGAAGTATCCAATTAGCTCTCATTTACCTGTAAAAAGGAATTCATTTCATCTCCCTTCTGAATAAAACCATTTTTGTATAACTAAGATGTGATTAATATGTTCCTGTTCTTGTGTCTTTCTTCACGTTCCCTTTTTTCTACCTACTTTTCTTTCTTATTCAATCTAAGAGTCTTACTGCAGTTGATTTGCAGTTGTATGATAGTATTACAATTGATAAATCCATTGGGTGATAACATTTAATTTAGAAATGAAGCAATCAGCAATTTCAAATCAAATGTGTTTTCCAGGAAAGCTAATTTCTCTGAAGTACTGATGTGATTCAGGAAAAATGTTTACATTGTGTTACATGATTTTTGTTGATTCACCTTAGACTGTTTCCCATGCTTCATATTTTGTTATTCCAATATCTCTTTTAGCTAACAGTAATACTGAATGCAATAGTAATAATTATCTGTGTCTATTCAGTGGTAGAAGGAAGAACAATTGTAAGTTGCATGAAACACAATGTCTTTATTTTACATACGTCTTATAAAGAACAGATGCTATCAGTGCAAATATGACACACTATTTTCTCATCAGTCTTGTGTGCTTCAACAATGCTTTAAAATATGTCTATGTCAACTTAGACATTTAAATAGGCACTTATAAAAAGACAATATCCAGAAAATAAACTGGTCAATGAATTTTTAAAATCTTCTTGCATTTAACACTACTATTCTCTTTTGTATTTAATTTCAAACTAGACACACAAATTACCATGTTTTTCCAATGTTATATTGTTTCCCAGGTCACTGAAAGCCCCAATGATACAGATTAACTGAAGAGAATATTCCACAGCTGCCTCTTTGTTTCAATTCTTGATTTTTTTCCTCCCAATTGATGACTAGTATTCTAAATCTTTTCTTTCTGTTGCTTGTACTTAACAGAAAATTGGAAAGAAGTCATTTAGACAATAGTCATCACCTCTATATCTACTGCAAATAACCTTTAAAGGATTTATTGATTAAAAACTGAGGTCAAATTGTGTATTTAATCTACAACAGAAACAGAAAATTTACAAATATTTAAGAAAAATCTGCTCTATGTACATTGGATTGGGTATAAGATTGAAAAAAGGTGTTTTTAATTAGAGATAACACTGAAGCTAGTGATTATGCATATCAACTATGTATCTAGCACTGACACCTGTCTTCAGATGCTTATTTTAGTCATCATTTCTCTAGGCAATATGCTTAGTGTGTCTGTCTTACAAATAACATAAGGTAGAGAGTGAAAGAGATTGATTCATAAAACATCTAGAAATATAGTTATTATATAAGCCCTCTTCTGTAAATGTGAAATAACACATGTATGAGTCAGTTGGTTATAAAGTAATAAAATAGAGTATCTCTGTAAACTATAACAAAATTTAGAAGATAGTATGTAGTCAGCAAATATTAACCATTATACATCTGTCACTTATTCAACAAGTATTACAGCGCAAATGCATGGCACTAGTTATTGGTTCATCTTTTAGGCATATATCATTAGAAATGTTTAAAAAGGAAAAACAAAAACAAAAGTCTTTGCTCTTCTGAGCATTCATTCACTGTAGTGGATTGTTAATAGGTATGTGCTTTTTGTTCTAAGGATTTAGTTTAATTTTTCCAGGTCATCTTTAAGTCATGTTGAGATAAAGACTAGAAATATTTACATATTAGGATTTTCCAGAAATACACTAAAATATATAAATTTATTAACACAATCACATTTTTGGAAAGACTATTTCAACAGATTTAGTTTATTGTGAGAATGATATTTGCATGAGTAATATAAATAACTGTAACAAGTGCGGTTGCAAAATGATAAAACTTCTGCAAATGTGGGAAAGCATTACTTTATGTCTCAAATGACCAACCAAAATTGTCTCATTACAATACCACACACACTCCTACAAAATAAAATCTATATGACTGAAGTTCTAAAACATGGGTAAAGTATTTTAGGGTATGTAATTTTTTTTCCCTAGGGCATACTCATGTAAAGAAAATTTCTTTTTGAACATCATTTAGTGTTTTGAAAATAATGTATAAGACATTATAATCATTATGAATAAATTATATTTACATTACCTTTGTAAGACTCACCTCAAAAATTGGTCAGTTAATTCAGAACCACTGAATTGGTACTGGTAAACACATTTAAAGACACTGTTGTGCTTGGTTTTATTTGACATTAAAATTCTGAGAGATTAGTGCTCCAAATACAATTGTTTCACTATGAACATTTAATTTCATGTTAAAACTCTAGAAGATATATATATATTTTTTTCAGAGTTTTCCACATAAATTGATATCACATACAGTGTTACCACTCACACATGATTTTTAATATGATACTTAGATTGGTAGTAAACTGAGTGATGTCATCTGACTTTCCTTTACCATTGCTATATTATTTTAAAGTACTATGTTGTTGAATTACTTTTATTATTTGATAAAGCAATTATGACTTTCAATGTGTAGATGTTCAGTGTAATCTTTATGTGTGCAATCTCTGGAGTCTGCCAACTTGTTTCCTTTTTTTTTTCTAACTAGATGTGAAATATAAAAAATGCTCAAATATTTCCTGTATCTATCATTTTAACAGAAAAATGGCAATGGCATGCTATATTTTATATACACTGTTCTGATGCTTAAATGAGATATTCATGTAAAATAAAACAAGTTATCATATAATGTATAGTAAGCAGTAGTGTCATCTGCGATTATTATTACTTCTTACTCTTTAGGAAATTTCATAGCTTTAAGATATTAACACAGTCAATTTCTAAGATTTTAGATTCTAGTCGCTACTGCACTTTATTTGGCTAATAATTTGGAAAAATAGGAATCTTTACAATACCTTTCATTCCATAAATTTCTTTTAAAAGTTCTTCCTCAAAATAGTTATTTTTTCTTAAACTTCTGAATTTAGTTGAGGAAAATATTTCTGTAATTGTTTAACAGGACAGAAAGCGATAAAATCATGAATCTATATGTACTTGACTCATTTAGTTACATTTGGTTTTATTTAATAATATAAATAATATATAACAGAAAAAGGAGAGAAATTGCAGGAAAATAAAGAAAAGGGTATAGAACTAAACATTGGTATATATTTTGTTTTTATTTTCTTTTTAAAATTTTTTTACATTTTTTAAAGAGAATAAAACAAAAAGGACAGATCTAAGCAGATCAGAACAGAACAATGTAAGCAACACAACACAAGAAAATTCGATATTAACAGTAGCTATCATAATGTCTCTTTCTTTGAAATAGTGTGAAACATAAAACATAGAATAATGTGAAATTATTCACAATAATGTGAAACATAAAAAATAGAATAAAACCACTCAAAAGAATGAAAGTATTTCAAGGCATTCTGAACCAAATAACCGAAGATGAACAATGGCTACTATATTATCTCATTTTCCATAAAAATTTGTTTATGCTATCATACATATTAAAATCCAATAAGACACAACATGATAGAACCAATGGTAATAGAAAAACAAGATACATATTTTCTTAAGTTCTCACATCACTTATGAAACTTTAAATCTCCGTGAAATTTTATGTCCTAGTTATTTTCTCATTGTTGTGACAAAATACCCAACAGCCACAAGCTGAAGAAGGAAAGATACATTGCAGCTCACAGTTTGTAAAGGTTTCAATCCACAGTCAACTGGTTCCAAGACGGGGGGTGGGGGTGGGGTGCAGAACAGAGGCGCATCACAGACAGGAAACAGTGCACGATAAGGCAAGCAGGAAGCAGCAGTCTTACTGCTTTTCCCTTTCATTCCATACAGGCTACAAGCCTGTTGGTTGCTACTACCTGAGCCTAGGATGGAGTTTCAGAAACTCCCCCAGTACTATGATGAACAGATCACTGGAATAATCCATAACCACACACTCATGATTCATTCATTCCCAAACAATTCCACCTATGAGTGCATGAGGTATAGAGGGAACATCTAGATATAAACTCTAACCTTTGATAGCAATCATCATACAAGAATAAAAATGATTATGATTATCAGTCATCCCACCTATTTCTTTTCCTCTCCTGTACAATACACTCAAGAGGTAAATGGTACATAGAGAATTCTAGGCAAATATTTGCTTGTTTATTTTACTGCTTATTCAGGGGCAAAAAATATTTTTAAAGGCACCAGTATAATATTAAATGGTCCAAGAAACAAAAAAACCTCAAATATCTGTTCACTACATAATCTGGTTTTATATTTCATAAGAAATGTGATTCAATGAATTTGTTATGTCGACTTCCATCACTTTGATAACTTTTACAAGAACAATGTTAATATTTTACATTTGTGTAGTGTCTAGTAAATGTCTCTCCTGGAAATATAATCGTTTCTGTTCAATGAGTTTCCATTCTTTTATACAAGGAACTTAGGCTTCACTTTCCTCAAGCAACTTGGATACTTTTTAATGTACTTCATTTTAAATATAGAATTTAGTAGCTCAAACTCCCTGGCTTAAAAAGTCAGTAGGGTTGAGATAACACAATTACCTTGTTTTCTTGCATGAGTCGACGAATAGTTTAGTTTCATTAGAGAACTGAATCTCTGTATGATATAAAGCTGTTGTGAAATGTGAAACATTTTTATAATTCTCATGCTTGGCTGCTCAGAATGGCATATAAGCTCAAAATATCATTGATATTTTTATCATATATTGAACAATGTACTTGATCAAAAATTCATAGAAATTATATACTTAGCCAACTGGAAATGCAATAGACCTGTGTTATTGAAAGGTCATCTTAATTAAAAGAGACACTCTTAGCAAACTTATTATGTCCTGAATTCTTTCTAATCAGATCACTGTCAAAGCAAATAATCATAGCTTTCTTCCTCTTCCTTCAAACCAGATACCCAGGACTTACTGTAGATGAATTATGTATATTAATACTTACATTGACATAAATTGTATGAATTTTCCATTGACGAAAATTTCTTTGCTGGAAATGTCTACAGAATGGACTGAAACTTATGATAAAGAATTATTGCTTTAATCTTATTTGTTTACTTTAATTATTAAGAAAAAGACAAAAGATTTATTTGTACAAATAAAAGAGCATTTCTGACACAAAAAGTAGTGGAAAATTAATTATCATTATAGGACTAATAGCAGATGATAAAATCTTGGTAAGATAGAATTCCAATTTTATTTCCTTGTCTCTATTATATTTCAACATCTGAAGAGAGAATTTTGTGACCTATCATTCGCTAATATCACTGAAACTTTTTAGAATCTTTTTTAATTGTTTATATGCCAGTCATTACTAGAAGTAATTGATTGTACAATAAATTAATCTGTCTTCCTCTCCTAAAATCTACTTCTGACTTCTAATTTCATCTTTCATGACATAAAATCAATTATATAAAGAATATAATGCTAAAATAATATACAGATGCACAATTATTATAATTGAATTTGTATAATTATCTAACAAATTTATCATTGATTTTGAAAGTCAGATGGCTTCATATTTTTAGAATTTTATGCACTATTAGCTGAGCTTTATCAGATGACCAGGTTATACTTTGCAGTTAGTACTTAATTTTCATCACATTGCAACATAATTGGCTTTATCTAAGGTCTTATAGTTTATTAATGATTTCACTTCTTTTCCTGAGCATTCTTTCTTGCAATGGTTCATAAAGTGTTGCAATATGTTGTCATAGAATATCAATTTAATGATTTTGGTCTTGTTTTAATATACTTTCTTGCAATCTCATTTGAAGTTATCAATTCTTGTTCTAAATTTAAATATTTCCACATAAAGTAAGAAGCAAAACTATCTAGGAATAAGTGTTCATTTAGAAAAAAAGGAAACTAAAGATTTAAAATTAATGTAGGTTATCGATCAGTTTCTTGACCATATCATTTTTCTTTGACTTTTCTCCACTGTGGGTATGATCTAGGTAAATATAACCTTGCTCTCCTAGGTCTGCACTTAAACAAGTTTTTTCCTTGTCATTTACATTTATCATCACAATCATATAAAGGAGTTATAATGGTCTTTATTTAAGACATGAGATATTATATACAGACAAGCTAACTGACTTAAGAATTTTCAACTGATCAGTAATATATTCGGTTAAGTAATAGCTGTGTAAAAACTTTAAAATTAAACTTTTGGTTCATTTTCTTATTCATAAATTGTAGATTTGTCTACAACTTTTCTAAATATTTAGATTCGAGTCTGCCCTATTGGTTATGAAATCCTCAAAAACTTAAAATCTTGAATCCAAACAGACGTCAAAGAAAAAGATCATAGGAGGGGTCAGTCAGCCACTCCAAACATAATCCAGTGGCTTTGAAGTGACTCCTATGCTTTCCAAGGAACATGACCCATAGGTATTTTCGTTGTCACATGTGTTTGGTGGGTAGAGTTCAGGAGTTCTCTGAAGGTTTCTACAATGTACAGAAGAGCCAGTCAAATCAAATTCACTCATCTATACTTCTATTCTTCCATCTGCTCGAGTATACAATATACACTATAGGAATGGCCATTACTGCTGTACATTTAAGTTTGATTTCTTATTTTACTACTTGTTGGTGTGGTGAGCATTAGCATGTTGTAATATTTTTATACCAGGAACTTTGTAGTAGCAATTTCTAAGTAATGAGGTTCTTTTGAAAATAAAAATAATGCACAAAAATGCTGAACACCGATATTGGATAATCATTGCTCAATAAATTACAGCTGTTATGTTAATTTTCTTTACCAGTGTTCATGAACAAACATCGATTATATACAAAACATATAACACTTTTTTTTAGAGAACTCTAATTAATTTCTATTATCAGTCCTTTTCAACCTGGTGCTAAACCAAAATTACCCACATGTAGATAAACTATCAATGTATTAATTTCTTTGCAGATAAAGGATCATTATATTATTCCTTCATTTTTGTGGTTGAATTATTTTCTGACTCACATCTAAGACTGTAAAACATTTATGGTTCTCAGTGACTATTGGCCCATTTTAAATTTTTGAAGCTCTTTCTTAAACAAGTTTCCAATTAGCAAGAGCAATTCTGCCTTGGCATTTGGGAGATATGCTTTTTATTTTTTAATCTGGTCTCTGATAAAGGGGTTTACATACCTTACTCTGTCTGTGTGATATCATGATCATGGCATAGCTCACTGAACCAACTGTGTCCTCCTTAGTGATCCTTTTTATTTTACCTTTTATCACTTGTATTTGTTGGAAACTCACCAGATAGGGCTATCCAGCATTTAGTCACAGCAGACATTTAAATCTCCTTATTTACATACAAGATAACTAGAACCTGGTTGCTCTTGCAGGCCCAGGAAATATGATTCAGATGTACTCTGCTCTAGTATGCTCACACTTAGAGACTGTATTGCCTTACTTTCAAAGAAACTCTTAGTTAGAAATGTAAGATACAAAGCCTTTACTCAGGAACCTGCCTCACAGTCAATTTAATTCATCTGTCCTTCTTTCTATTGCTTCCTCTGTCTTCCACAAAGGGTGAGTGGAGAAAGGTTTGCAGTGGTACCTTCCATTTGGAAAATTTAAATACCAAAAATTTCCTCATTTTTTAAAGTCTTCTATGGCTTCTTTAATTAATGGTAATATGGCTAAAAGGTCAAGAATTAAAAATACATAAGTAAACATCCCAAAGTTCTACATAGTGAGTAAAAGGTTTTATTTTACTGTATATTCTACTTCACAATAAGGATACTTTATAGTGAAGGTGTTTGATTTTCAGAAATATAGACATCCTTCAATTTGTTAATATTGGTGCAGCATTGAGATGGAAGGTTTAACTTGGCAAACTGTTTCATTTTAGAGTAGTGTTGCAACTTTCCTTTGATCTCTCCCAGTTCTTTTTAACTGAAAATATAATATTTTAGCCTCCCAGAAAATCTGATCTTGCTCATTCTGTACTCATAAATTTCTGTTCATTTGTTCCCCTTATTTTTAAGGAAATACATGGACAAGTCTACCCAAGTCCTTCTTCAGGGCAGTTTTCTAAATGAATTTTTTCCCCCTGGAGTTACAGAAAAAAGGTTTAGTGTTTCCAAGGCCAAGAACAGATTTAAGGAATTTAACTTCCAGTTCCATACATAGTAGTCTCTACAAAAGAACTACTTGAGAACAATTTAAAGCCTATAGATTTTCTTTCCTCAAATTCTTGTTCTCAATTCCCTTTCTACCATTTTATCAAAGGAAGACATAACTCAGTCAGCCACTATTTTTCCACTGGCAAGTGATATACAAACCTCCAAGGTACCAAACAAAGAAGCAGTTGGAGAATGTTATGGTATTGAAGAATCCTCCCAAAAACAAAGCAAGGAAATCTTTGGGAAGAAGTATTGAAAGGATCAGCTTTCTGTGGGACTACTTCAGTATTTCTTGCCTACAGCTAGCATGGAATTAGACCATCTTTTTAAATAATCTTATAATTTGGATCTCAGAGATTTCGCCCAAAAGGCCCATGTGTTTAGAGCTGCATGTTTGGAAAGGTGATTGTATCTTGAGGGTGCTAATTTCCTCATCGGATTAATCTATTGCTGGGCATGAATCTGATGGGAATGGAAACTGTGTAGGTGGTGTCCAGTTGATAGGAGTGGATGCATCATGGAGATATGACCTTAAGGATAATATCTCCTCCTTGGAACCTCTTTTGCAAGCTCTTTCTCTATATGTTTCATGATACTGTGATGTTTCTGCCTTGCTACAAACTTAGCGGCAAAGGAGCCTGCTGCATAAAACTGAAAATACATTGAGACTGTGAGCCAAGGTAAATGTATCCTTTCCCAAATGTTTATTCTCCTGCATTTTGTCATAGCAATGAAAAGCACTACTATGTCTTGTTGTCCCATTCTGGAAGTGTGTGTAGTCTGTATCTATACACATACATCCCTATATGTGAATTTAACTCTGCCTGTATTTTTCTACATGGATTTAACATTTATATTTATCTCTTAATTGATCTCTATATTTCTATATTTATCAAAATTAGAATTCAGTAATGAAAAGCTTGTCCTAAGGATATATGACATATGTTGATTTTCTTGGTAAAATATGATACTCATTTTTCAGAGAAAAATAAGTCTTACTTGGAAAAATGATTTGATGCTGAGAACTGGCTTTTGCCAATACAGACATTTTCTCTAAATTGAATGAGATGATCTGTCCTTCCAAAGTTTAAGAATCTTTGGAAAGATATACCATATAAAATTTGCCTGAGGAAATGCATCTTTCACAACTGGAAATGATCTTGCATTATTTAAAGTCTAAACATTTGTGTCTCAAAATTCCCATGCTGGAACCTAATTGCAATGCAATAAAAGAGCTGAGGGAGTCTGAGAGAGATGCTGTTATCTGACTCCAACCTCTTAGAGCCGCTGCATTTGCTGCCCCAACCAAAGTCATAAAGGTGGGCTCATGTGAAGACTGGAGACCAAACCCACCTTAGTGAGTTCCAGAGGAAGGAAATAAAGTCAAATCAAAATTTTCTCGAGATTTAAGATTTAGTGTTTTCTGCTGTGATAGGTTTTGGATTCATTTGGGAGCAGTCACGCTACGCTTCCTTTTTATTTCTTCTTTGTGTGATGACAGCATCAGTCCTGCGCCTGTCCTGCCATTGTATTTTGAAAGCACACAATGGGTTTCCTGTTGGAAAGCAATTCCCGAAGACTGAATCACACTTTAAGTCTCATCAATATCTAATTTAGCTGATATTTAGGTAAGACCCTAAGAGTTAGTTAAGATTTGGGTCCGCTAGAATGGAATGAATATTTGTGTTCCCTCAGCAGTGATGATTTGAAATCTAATGCCTTATTTGATAGTGTGATGAGGTTGGGTCTTTGGAGAGACATTAGGTCATGAAGGTGACAGCCTTAAGAGTGGGAACAGAGTCCATATACAAAAGGCAGTTTGTTCATCCATTCTTCCTAGTGAGGACACATAAACCTATCATCTTTAGTGTATGTAAGTAACCCTCATCAGACACCAAATCTGCAGGCACATCAATTTTCAACTATGCAGACATCCAGAACGGAGCAATACACTAGTGTAAATCATGCAGTGTATGCTCAAAATTCTTTAAAAATGATGACTGAGTACATACGTACATGCTTAAATACATCCATGCACATATATAAACCAATTCCTTTACTAAATCGTCTCTCATCTATGAGAGGTAATTTATTAAAGAAGTATTGAGGTGAAGTACCACAAATGGCTGTCTACATGCTGAAGAATGAGGGAAGAGAGCGCTTTAATGCTCATTCAAGGGTGATAATCTTAGCAATAGACTTGGAGTCTAAAACTTGAGAACCTGCTGTTCTCATGTGCAAAACTAGTGGAAGAAAAGTGACCCAAACTCAGAGTTGGCGTATCCACCTGTACTTTCTCTTCCTGATCATTGTATTGGGGCTCCCAACCAATTAAAGGGTATCTATGCAGACTGAGGTTAAATGTTTCCTACTTAAACATGGGTTCCCATGTCATTGTCTTTGTTTAGAAACACCCAGGAACAAGGTTTTCCTAGCTATCAAGTTATTCCCAAATTCATTCAACATAAAGCTAAAACAAACCATCAAATGGATTCTGATGTATTTTCTTAAAGCTAAGCAAATGGCCCTGGATAGATGCAAACATAACTCTGATTATAGATAATATTGTGTATTGATATATATATTAAACTTATATTTTTGAATGTGAATATATCTCATATAGATATCATATTATATAATATATATATTTTTGAATGGCTAAATCTGAAAATTAAGAGTGTGGTTTACATAATTGTCATTTTTGTGGTGGGAATACTTACACACTCTCCTACATTTTTCATGATTACAGTGCTATGTTCTGAGAAGTGCATTGCTGCATTAAGCTATTTCATCATTGTTTAAACATCCTAGAATATACTTACACAATATAAGATTGCTGTAGTATCACTAAGTGGTACAACTTCATGGGACAACTGTCATATATGTAATCTGCTATTAACAGAAATACTGTTACCCAGCACATGACTATATATTATTAGCTATGCTCAACAAGTTATAACATAGTTCTCTTGAATTTATTTCTCCTGTTGGATGGAAATTTGTATTATTTTATTATTGCCTCCCGGATTCTCTCCTTCTGACCCCAGCCTCTGGTACCCACCATTTTACTTGGCTCGTATGAGTTCAACAGTTTTAGCTTAAACTGGTGAGATCATGTGGTATTCGTAGTCTATGCCTGATTTCTTTCTTTTCACATAATGTTCCTCAAGCTCATTCATATTCTCATAAATGACAAGATTTTTTCTTTCTATAGGCTGAATATTATTACATTCTATATCTGTACTGCACTTTTCTTATTACTTGGTGGATACTTCTTGCCATGATTTGTCTATTATGAATAATGCTACAGTAAATATGGGTGGAAATACTCATTTCATTTTATTTGGAGATAAATATATGTATATATGAACATGTACACAAGTATACATCCATATTACATATTTGTATACAATACATATGTACTAAATACATGCACACAAATATACACATATGCATTGAATATATTATATACATATATATGTATTTAAAACATATATATTCACATATCTTCAACATAAGAGCTGTTTTTAAGGGGGAAAAAGCATACCGTAATTCTTAGATCATGTTCCTGGATCCTAAATGATGCTGAATAATCTATTAGCCCTGTGCAGAGCAGCCCTTCACGTGCTATAACACCTGCCCACATTGGAGCCCAAGTGCCATTTACTCCCCCCACACAGCTTCAGGAATTCTTCCTGCACCGTGCTCCCACTGACTCAGCATTCCTGTGCTTAGAAGAACTTGGAGAGTTCACTGCGTACTCCCACTTTTAGGTTATTTATAAAAGTCTTTAAATAACATTACTGTCAAACCTGGGGAGTGACATTCTTAAGTTTTCCCACCCAGTACAGAATTAATTTAGCTCTGTTCCTGTTCGTCTGATTCTGTCTGCTCTTTATCCATGGCAATCAATACGCATTTGGTAAGCAGCACACTATGTGCTTAGCAGTACACCAGGGACCCAGGGCATGCTGATGAATTTCAAGACTTTAAAGGAATTCTACTTAATCACAAGGCAATTAAACTTTATTTGCTCTTTTTAACAATCTCAGTAATGAAACTTTGCTTAAGAGCATGCATTAGTTATGTCCACCATTTACCATTCTGATCCTTTCAGTAACAAATAGCCTTACCTATGTTTCCTATTGACAAAACATAGGCAGATTTAACATTTCTTCTCCATTTTAAACACCTAGTCGATTGATACTGAAATCATTCGGAACCTATATCTGAAAAATGTAGGTCATTACTTAGAATTACTGCTAAGAATGTGAAAAGGCCATACTTTCCTCTGGGATACAAGTCCTCATTATGTATGGAGTGTTACAGTCTCCCTGCAAAGTCTCCTGTGTTTGGAAAGTGATTGGATCAAGGGAGCACTATGCTCATGGGTGCATTGTTCCAGATGCGCTGATGGCTGGTCCTGCAGTCAGGAGGTGAGGCCGTTTCAAAGAGACAGGTCCATGGGGACGTGGCCTGGAAGGATATAGTTCTTTCTTCAGCTCCTCCCTTTCCTCTGAGCTTCCTGCCTATTGCGATGTGAGCAGCTTTTCTCCGTCCTGACCCTTCCACTCTGCAGCTGACAGCACAAAAGCTGAAACTGCCGAAGCTGTGAGCCTAGATAAACCTCCTCTTCTTTTAGGTTTAGTGCTGATTATTTGGTCACAGGGAAGAGGAAAGTAACTAAGACAATGGATGATTCTTAAATTTCAGAACACGAACCAGGGTCAGTATCCTCATGGCAAAATGATAAAAAAAAATGCATAAATACACTGGACTTACACAGAAACTCACATTCCTTTAATCAAAAAGCCAATACTTATATCCTTCTGGATTTTATTTTCTGATTTATTTATTGTGCGGTTATTAATATAGGGTCCTTTTTACATTTGACACTGCTATTGAGTGAAGAACATAGAATTTTTATTGTGTAGAGTGGGCAAATGAGAAATTTAGCAAAGTTATACCTGTCTTCACCACTGTTTTACATGCGAATATGTAAGTTTCTAAATGTAAGTCACATAGATTTATGGACCAATAAGTAAAGAATTTCATTTACTAAGCTGATTCTTGGTTAAAGGTATACCCTGAAATACAATGTTCTTCCCCATATTTTCTCCCTATGGAATTCTGACAGCCAAATCACATAACTCAGTGTGAGCATATATGATATATCAGTGAGTCAACTGCAGAATTCCATCATAAGGAAGATTCATCTTCAAAAGAGAGCTTATACACCTTGCATTGCTCTAAGAATTTTAGCTTCAATCTGCTAATAAAGAGAATTTTCATTCTGCTGTATATTTATTGGTTGCATGTATTTATATATGAGTAGAATTTTGCAAATATTTTCACTTTAGTGAGTACATTCTCGAGGAAAAAATAGTTTATTTAACTTTGATAAATGCATTAATTTATATGCATTTAATTCATATACATAAAAATATATTCAGGCTGATGAATTAATATAGGCATACTTGACTTGAAAATACTTCTTATTTTTAACAAATTTCTTTTAGATACTAACAAAGCTCAAGGCATCTTGCTGGATACAGGGGACAAATAAAACACTCCTGCTTCCTGCCCTAATGAAAAGAAATTCAAAGTAGTCAAAGCTACTGAGTCTGTAGGGCAGCAGATTCATCTAAGGTTCTATTTAGGGGCAGAAATGAAAGGTATGTGGGAGTGAATTGATTGTGCAGGAAGAAAAAGGAAGACATCAATTTTTGACTTGTGTGATATCCCTAGCAGATCAATATGACAGGACCACTCGATGCATGTTTATAATGGACTGCAGTTGTTGCATGTGGATGAATGTAGGCAAATGATCTAAGTCTCTATCATAGGTATTTAAACAGGATTAAGTGCAGCAGAGATTAGTAACAATGTAAGGAATAGAGATGCTGTGGAATAAATGCAGGTAACAAGAGTTTAAAAAATGTGTTTAAGGAAATGTTTATTAATTGTTTGAAGAAAAGATGAATCAAAGATATCAGGGTAGACTCTTAGTTATTGACTTGAGAATCTACATGCAGACTTTGAGACCCCAAAAGAAATCGTGAAAGAGGTAATTGATGTAACTATCTTTAGTCAAGACTGAGATTTGCCGTAAAGATAAAAAGTTGTTATGTGTTTGCTTAAATGTATAAATTGGTATGTATGTCAATACCTAAGAAAACTGTAGAAAATGAAAAGAAGACAGACAGCTAGACTCAATGAATCTTAAGAAATTTCAATCACTGGAAATGTGAGGCTGCAAAAGAGGCAGAGAATGGATTGCTTAAGAAATATAAAAGATAAATGACAAGAAACTCAAGAAAAATATAGGTCTAGGTTACCAAAAATGAACATTGATTATAATTCAAATGAAATAAATGTTAAAAATATTCCACAGATTTAGAAATATGTTGATTTGTAACCATTATAAAATATATGATGGTAAAGTGATGGATTAGAGGAATATTTTAAACCAAGAACTTTCTACTAAGTCATAAAATGAAAAGAAAGAATATAGAGAGTTCTCAAAAATGTGTGTCAATGAAATCGAGAAATCTCTTAGGCCTCACTTTTTAGATGCTGCATTATTTTGAACAAATAAAAAACAGACTGAAGAAACATAAGCAAAAAACACTGAAGATTTCCAAACACTGAATTTCTCATTGTTTCTCATTGTGTGCACTTTTATTTAGCGTGTGTTTGTAACTGAAAGAGGTTTTTAATAGACAGTATGCTTACTCATCCTCAAGAAGCTGGCAGTGATTCCAAGATGTTTCAGATTCTGGTTAAAATACCAAGCATCCAAAATAAAATAGGATATATTTGTCCATCTCTTATAGCTTTGAAATCATTTAATAAAAGCAACTAACCATAATAATGAACTCATTAACACTTGCTTCTGCTGTCCATAGTCATTCCTGTGTTGATGACCAAATTTCCTAAGGCTTGTGTTGGTAGAGGGGATGGAAGGCTGCAGTTTCCTCATGTTCAATGCAACTTTGCAGTGTACTTATTTGTTCTGATGTATCTTTTGCTTTACAATCTCAAAAGATTCCTGTCAATAAGAATTACAGCAGCAGCATCACTAAGGTGTTACTTGTTGAGTTCTGGAAATTGTTCTTTGCTAAAATATTTCACCTGTGAGGAAGTTGCTAACAGAAATGTTTCACTGTGAAATATATGCTCCCTTGTGATAAAGAAAATTGGCTTGGTTAAGATTAAAATATTCCAGAGGATAATGATAAATAATTTCCAGTTTACAATTAGGTTTTGAACATGACAGAGGTTATGTTATCTTTTCCAAAGTGTTGACAATGAACTGATTTCAACTCATTGCATGATGAAACATCAAAACAAAACAAACAAGCAATCAAAAACAACTTTTGAAGACCAAGAAGTGTAAGCCAATATCCAGGGCAATGCCCATGGTCTAACTACTACCCAAGGAGAATGAGAAAAATGTCATTTCAAAGATCTATTTTCTAAAATCAGGTTCTCCAGTGATTTATTTCATCAATAACAGCAATAAAAAAGTACAATGTACAAATTCTTGTTTTGTAGTCAGAAGCATTCCAAATTCGTATGATTTCCAAAGCTCACACACTATGAGAGATCAGTAGCTTCGCTTCAGAAGATAAGCTGCCCACTGACCTCCTGAAGTGGTGACAATGCATGAGTCAACAACTTAGAGAATACATAACAAAATTAGGTGTGCTGTTGCAAGCCTATAATTCCACCATTCAAGAGGCTGAAACAGGAGGATACCAAATTCAACCCCGGGCCTGGGCAATTTAGCAAGTTGGACTTTTCTGAAAATAGTATTATAGCTAATGAGTGGAGATGCAGTTCATTGCAAAGATCTGCAGAGTTCCTAGTAACATACACACACACACACACACACACCCTGAAAAGTTATAATTAATTCATAAGTTAGTTAATTAAATCGAATTTATCCTCACTGGCAGTTCAAAAATCCAACTTGATAATAAATAACTGTTTCAAAGATCAGTTGTCTTTTAGCATTTCGGAATTCTTAAGGTATAAATCAGAACTGCGATTTGGTTCATTCTGCATCTATTTTCCACTATCTCTTCAATGGAAGCTAGAAAAGGAAACATATTTTCCCTATAACTTCTGGTTAGGTATGAACTTGTAGCAGAATTATGACTGACATCAGTAGTTTTCTAGGTATTACTTGCGTATGTGCATTCTAAATTCCGTCTTCTAAAAAATTGTCTTCCTTCCACTCTGTTCCAGCCTGGTCTCTAGATGAAGTGTTTTGGTAACCAGTGGTGACTGTAAGGAAGCCTTTGGAAAGGGCAGGATTTCAGAAGGCCAGAAGGGACTTGTAGTATACTGGTAACACTGTAGGGCCACTGTCCTGGAATCTAACATTGCATTATCTGAGAAAAACAAAATACTTCCTGTTTAGGTAATTATTATATGATGTTCAATTCTTTGGAGCCAAATACTTTCTTAATCTCTGCAGGGAGTAATTTTTCTTTATGTCTCAATAATCATTACAATGATGAGAACTTATATTTTGTTATTTAAAATCCGGGAATTATTCCAAAGAGAAGAAATTCTGTAAGACCTATATGCCCCAAAATGAATGGACTTGAATAAGAAATTATATGCAAAAAGTGTGTACTTTGGTGATATTTATAGCACTGAAAAATAGAGAAAATTAAATAGTAAGTAGTGGATGAAAAGCAAATTAAATAAATGATGTTTACTTACTGGTCTATTATTTAGCAATAAAAAAGACTCTTGAAAATGAGAAATCCAAAAAGATAACTTATTTTAAAATGAATACAAAGTGAAATTTTATGTTTAAAACTATATGTAGTGTGGTTAAAATACATGAGAAAAAATATAATGTTGTTTGTGTCATATACATTATATATAGTTGCTCCATCAGCCTTTTATCTTAATATGACTGTAGTAATGATTAAGAAAATCTTTAAACTTTGAAAACTTATGTCTTCCAAAATTTCAAAAACTCACAGTTTTAAAGACAATGCTATATTTTTATATCTGACATGTTTCATGTTTTCTTTCACATTCTTTCTATTATAGATTATTTTTAAACACTTTCCAACACCATATTTCTGTAACAAATATACCTCATACAATTTAAAGTAGAAATGTGCTTTTAAAAAAATCATATCATTGTCACATCTGAAAGAATCTAAATGAATCTTTATTATCAAATATTTGAATTATTTCCAAATTCCATGATGGTTTTATAAATTATTTCCTGCTTCTGTGTAACATTTAGAAACCAAATCCATCCTATTGAAATTGTTTTATGTAGCCCCTCAGCCTCGTCTTGCTTCCTTGAAAATTATATATTGAAGAAACTGTTACATCTGTCCAGCAGAATTTCTCAAAGTATGGATTTACAAATTACATTTTGCTGATGGCATTTCTTTATCTCCCCATCAGACACAGCAGTACTCTGCTCTTTCAAGTCAATACTCTATTAGCTGTTGTAAGCAAACAGGGCCAAAAATCAAGTTCTATTAGAAATGGCAAACAGTGTTTTTTTTTTTAAATAGTCTTGCCTTTTTTTTTTTTCTGTAATACTTCTACAAAGAAAAACTTCATTTTTTCCACTGCTTGGCTATTCCAAGCTTTCTCAGCCTGATACTTTTGACAGTCTTGTGTTGGATAGTTGACTACGTGTTGTCCTCAGGGATTGTAAGCTGCAGGTACATGTTGAGTGACTTGTCTGATCTCTTTCTGCTGGAAACTAAAATTCTCTGCAGACTTGACTGACTTTACTTGACTGTGGCAAAAATATCCCTGAAACTAGCCAAGATTATCTCAAAATCCATACACAAAATACAGGACACGTGGTTGAATAGTCTCTTTGCTCAGTTTTCAAAATAATGCATTAATTCCAAGCTGTCCTTAAAGAAGGTAGATTAGAATTTTTTAAACATATCATTATGAACACCTGATTTTAAGTATAAATTATGTCTTTGAATTCATTGTCCACACAATTTCTATGTTCACATAGAACATAGAAATCTTTTTGAGGGGGTATGTGGGCATCTCTTCAAATTGATTTCTAAATACATTATCTATAGCCAGAGGCTTTACTTTCCACTGCAAGGTCTTCCAAGCCACTTTTATACACTCCTGCCCAGTCCTGGGATTCACTGTTTATTTCTTCTTTCACGTGTGCTTGTGCATACATACACACACACACACACACACACACACACACAGATTATTTCCAGTTCAATTACAGGGCCATCAGATTTTTATCTAATTTTTAACTGTACATTTGTATTTTCTTTCTTCACTCCTGCATACGGTAATGGCTAATTCTGCCATAATCACTCATTTGCTGTACACCTGGGTAGACAGGCTTTAAAGTTGTTCTTATATCATCACCCTGGGTAGTGAAGCCCTGGCTTAATACCCTTCTGCTGAGTGTGAGCTAGACCTTCTGACTTACTTCTAATAAATATAATTTGAAAAAAAACTTAAAGAACTGAACTTCCTTGGTAAGGTTAAAAAAAAATAAAAAGAATGTGGCTTCCGTTTAACTGGCTTTACACAGTTCTCTCACTGGTTTGCTTGGAGATAATCCTTGTACTCTGCTACGAGTTGGCCCATGGTGAGATCCACATGGCAGGAAACTGAGGCAAACCTCTAAATAAAAGCTGTGTGCCATCAGTCAGATTAACAGGTGTAAAGAGCTGACTCCTGCCAACAAGCCTGTGAGTGAGCCGGGGAGGAAACCCCTTCACACCTGATCCTCGATAATCTAAAAGACTGGGTGACCTCCAAGAAGCTGCACTCAGATCTCTCATCTTCAGAAATTTGTTTCATCTTCAGAAATTTCAAGATAAGAAATGTTTATTATTTTAAGTTGCTAAGTTTTGGGTGAAGACATAGACAATCAATACAATATACTTACACATATAACCTAGTCTCATAAGAAATTGTATGTTATCTCTGCTGCCAACAATATAGATATTTAGATTTGTTTAAATTAGTTAATATTTGGGGTCACTAATTTTGTGTATAAATTAGAAGGAATGGAAAATTAAATTATCATGATTTATCTGTGTCATTATGCTGCTGCTCAGTACCAAATTAGCTTCATAGTTTTGATTTTCTTTATACATTTAGCTTTAATGTAATTATGATAATAATAACATAATTATAATGAGAAACACATAAGGAAAGAATATTTTAAGCAATATGATTTTCAGGCTGGTTGTGGTCGTGCATGCCTGTAATCTCAGCGCTCAGGAGGCTGAAGCAGGAGGATTGTCATACATTCGAGGCAAACCTGGGCTACAAAGTGAGTTCAAGATCAACCTGAACTGCATAGTGAAATCCAGTCTCAAAAAAAAAAAAATCCTTTCTCAAAAATACCAAATGTATATTTTCAACCCTGTTTTCTGTTTTCTCCATTTATTGTTTATCTAATGCTCTCATGGGTAGATTTATTTTCCAAGAAATATAATTAAGGAAGGCTGTACAATAATATTCTTTCTTAGGGAAAAAAAGATGAATTGTAGCATAATATATACATGGTTTTTCCCCTTAGTGTCTTTATTTGCCAGTATATTCCACACTGAGATTCCTTCATTTCAACACTGCTGATGCTATGAGGCAGTTTTCTGTGTGTTATTGCTGCTCCTTTTTGTAGGGTGATTAGCAGCATTACTGATTGCTGCTCTGCAGATGGCCAAGAGGACCCTGCTCCATACTGAGGTAAACAAACCTCACTACAAAGGTTGCCAAAACCCCTCTGGAGGAATAAAATAAAACACTTTGAAACTCTATCATAAATACAGAGTACGCATCATTCGTCTTTCATCCCTGGTATAATTTGGGTTTGTTTGCAATGCAACTTACATATATTTACTTATGTCCCCTTTTTATAGAAAATTTAGTCGAATTCAAGTAGTTATGACTTATCCTTATTTATGTTAGACAATGTATCATTGTAATACTCTTAATAGTAAGATTGCTAATTGAAAATTGGATAGCACCTGTACACTTGTAAGCAAAATTTTTCTTATGAATAAGGTAAACCATTATATTTTTGTTACATATATACAAGTTTCCAAGTGACTGTCAAACGTTCAATAAGACAGGGGAGAATGGGCTACTCAGAGTCATTTCATTTGCATTACTCATGAATAAGACTAAACAACTTTTCCTATAATTAATACTTTTATTTTTTTCTGTGAACTATCTGATTGTGGCTACTGTCCAGTTACAATCAGGTTTTTAAAAATTTTCTGCTAGGAGGTCTTTAAATATCAGCTACACTGTGTATTTCTTGTGTCAGTGGAACTTTTTTTCTGTATATCCATTTAGTTTTTATTTCAGTGTAATTTGTTTATAGTTTTCATTTTGACAATATGCCAACGTATTCCACTGTTTTTACCTGGTTGTCATGCCCACTAAAATCTTCTAATATCCAGAGAGGAATTCATGTGTGTTTTTTATAGTAATTGAATACCATGTCAATCACTGTATTTATTCTATCATGTAATTCTTTTATGATTTCCAGTGTAACTATTCAGTAATTCTAATCACACCAATCTTAAAAGTTTATCTTTTCAAACAGATAGGAGATGGTCCTTTTATCATATACTATATCCCCAAATATGTTGTATGTCTGGATTTCCAGTACTTTTTATTGTTTTCACAGTTCAGTTGAGGTAGAATTTACATAGGGTGGAATTTGATTTTTTTAATATTATGACTAAGTAAAATTGCAGTTAATTTTGTAATATGAAATCTTTATTAAAATTATTAAAATTTAGCTCTGTTTCATCACTCCAGAGATGTTAACTCTCTTTTATAGCACTGCAAACTCCCACTGCCAGCCTAAGTAAACCTCTGGATTGCTATTTGTGTTTACGTATTTGCCAATATCAAAAATATTATATATATATAAGATCATCAGGTATTCAATATTTTATCTATTCTTCTTCCACCTATGCAAAACGAATATTTAAGTTCAGGAAATATGTAGTGCATATAAATACTGAAGTTTTTGTTACCAAATAACATTTCCTATTCATTTACTGACATGCATATTTAGGTTGAGCCCACATATTGGATACTGTGAATAAGATTCTGTGAACAGTCACAAGTGACTGCTGAACATACATTTATCCTGAATATATTCCTAGAAGTGCAATAGGTGAATCACATGGTCAATTTATGTTTCAATTTTAAGAAACCCCAAACTAATTGTTTGGATTTTCTATTCTTTAATTTTGGCTTATCTTTGTGGTCAAACTACATTAATTTCATTAGGGAAACATTTAAATCTTTTCAATTTAATTTTGGAAAATGTTACTTTATTTAATGTTTTATTAATCTGTGATGTACACAGGCCAACATTTTTATGATATTCTATGTTGTATTCTCAATAGTGGTTTATGATTTTCCATTGGTCCAAACCTGGTCATATATTTTTAAAAGCAAAGGCTTTAGTTTTTTGTTACAGTTTTTGTCTATGTTTCCTTTGTTTTGTGAACAATGGTTATAGTACTGTAGCTCTTCCATTACATGTTGTAACAGGATTTTTGTTTTTATTATGAAAGCTATTGATTTTTTGTTGATTTTATAATTTTCTGCTTTTCTCAATTATCAATTTGTTTATAGTACATTTCCTACTGCCTCTAGAGGTTTTAACATTCATAATAGTATAATTTGAAAATAAAGAGTTTTATATTATTCTTTCCAATTCTCAAGTCTTTTATTGCTTTTCCTTTTCTAAGTGCATAATGTTTCCAATAAAATCTAAGTAATAATGAAAAGAGTGAATGCCCTTGCTTTATTTCCATCCTTATCATGAAAGGTTCTATAATTCCCCATTGAAAAAGGTGTGGATTAGCAGTTACTATTCATCACTTTTTACTTTATTCTTCTATGGAAACAGTTACCTGTTTAGTTTGATGATTCATTAACAATGTTATCTCTGTTAAAGTAACTGATATTACTAGATTTTTTTCTCTGTTGGGAACAATAATATTAATTTCTATCTTTCTAGTGGTTTTTTCTAGAAATTATGTTTCAGATCCACATTTTAAAATATTTTATAACTATTTCATGCTTGCATTTTTTTTCCTTTTCTCTATCTAAACATTATCCACTAAACTACAACTTCTTTTCCTTGGATCACAAAAGCAAAAGATTTCTCTATTTTATTGTTTTCAAAGGTATTATTTTTATTTATTAGTTTTGCTGTCTTACTGAAATTTCTTTTGTTGCTAAATATACTTCAGATACAGGTAAAAATCATTGAAAATTCAAAATAAACAAAATTAGTACATTAAAAAGCACAACGAAAATCAAAATTTGATCTGAGATTAACATTAATGAAACTTCAAGTTTTGTCTTTACTCAGAACAAATGTTTCCAAGAAAATTTTATGATGCACTGAGATGTATTTCTTTTAGCTAAAATTAAGCAAGTATATTTCCATTTAAATATGAATGCCAGATCAGACTTTGAATGATGAAGATTGTTAAAGTAGGATGTACTAGATTAGTTGTAGCTAAGTTTATATATGCATAATGTACATATATGTCTGTGTATTTTAATACAAACAGCATAAAAGGAAACACAAGGAGTCTATATTATTTTCTATATATCACTTATATATAGATGAAAATAGAACTAATATGAACTTCCTAATAACTTTTGTAACAGTTACAGTCCCTATATATTGAGCTTTTTTTTTGACATATCAGTAAAGCACTTTATTCAATGACAATTAGCAATAGCTCCTAGAATTGTGATTAAAACATAGCATTCAATACACACATATTGTGTTTAAACATAACAATAATAATACATAAAATTCATAATGCAGGGGCTGGGGATTTAGCTCAGCCGTTCAAGCACTTGCTTGGTAAGAGCAAGGTTGTGAGTTCAATCCCTGGTACCGGGAAAAAAAAATCCACTGGAAAATTTATAATGCAATAAATATATACTAAAATTACTATTACTGTCACTATATTTAACACAATTAAGAAATAACTTGGATATATGCATTGCTATTTGGGTCAGGGGACACTAACAGACAAGCAGCTTCATTTTAATACTGAGATAATTCCATTTTCTACAAGGAAAATGTGTTATCAAGGATTGTGTCATTTAATAGTCCCTGACAAAAAAAGCTGGAATTTTGAAAGAATTTCAAGAAAGGAGAGGTTTCTAGGTGACATATGAGTCATGGGGAAAAGAATCACCTTTTTCTGGCTGTGTCTATGTCTCTACTGATAAGCCAAGGTCGGTAGATCATAGATGTTCCATATTCCTGCCTTAAACTGATCTCTTCTAATGACAAAGCCAAGTATGATGAGGAGAATCTGGAGGCCTAACCAGTGAGAAAGTGTCATTTTCTGCCACTTACATGGGTCTCTTGAAAGGGCTTAAACTTCTGGCTGCTTTTGCTTTGCTCTGTGTCTGCTTTCTGAAAGATATTATTCTTTGGCCTTTTGCTTATTCCAATCTTCTTTTCATTTGGCATTTTGTGCTTATTTTCCTAAGATGTATGTGGCCCCAATAGTGTATACATGTATACTATTATGTGTGCATATGTATCTTTCTTGGCATGTTTTAGTCTCTTGCTTTATTGAATGGATGGAGCAGTGACCATGCCCAGTGTGGAATTAGAGTGACCCTCAGCCAATGCAGGGCAGAATGAACTTGTCCTAGTCCAGTCTCAGAGGGAAATGCTGAAACTTCCTTTTAATAGTGATTGCAAATCTTGACATCCATTCTCTCTCCTCTAATTCATCTCTCCAGTGGGCATCTGAGATCCCACAGTGCATGGTGTGGGGGGATCCCTTGAGCAGGACAGTCAAGCTGAAGAGACCCCAGTGGCTGGGGCACAGCCTTGAATGCTGAGTAGACACTTACCTTAGGAGTCATTGCCAAAAAGCAGAGCTGGGGTGATCCCTGATATTTTTTCTTCCTTCTTTCTTCTTTCCTTCTTTCCTTCCTTCCTTCCTTCCTCTCTTTATTTTAGACAAAGTCTAATTGCTAAGGTGCCCAGGCTGGGCTCAAACTTGTGATCCTCCTATCTTGGCCTCTCAGAGTGCTAGATTACAGGCATGTGCCACAGCACCCAACTAGGTCACCGATTTTTTATAATAGCCACTAGTCTGGGAAGCCTTAGCCCTATGGAAATGGACTACCTTCCTTGCATTATTCATAATGGAAGAGCTCCTGGTCACAATGATCAGGGTCCACCCACTTTAAACTGTTTAATTTGTCTATTGCTTCAGAGTGCTTGAGGCTTTGCAAGTTCTGTCCCATTGACACAGAGCACTGCAGAGTCCAGGGGTGAGAGAGATCTCTGAACATTTGCATCCTCTGACAACACGCAGATGATGAAGAGCTTCCCAACCTCCAGAGGGCAGGGGTGGATCTCACTGGCAGAGGCATTCTTTGCTCCTGAAACTACCACTGGTACCAAAGCCATGGCCTTCCAGAGCAGCGCTTTACGTGGAAAGGTCATCCACCAGCCGGCCCTCCTTCCCTGAGGTTGCTGGTCCCAATCAGTGATTAAACTCATACAGTTCCAGTAGGAGGCCACTTCTCAGAATGCACCAGGGCCCAAGGAGTGCTTGGTCAGTCAATTTCCCGTCTTGTTCTGCAGCAATGACCTCATAATACAAACATGGAAGTTCAGGTTACATCCTTCTTCCAGAATAATGGCCAACTCAACCTGTGCTTAAGTGACCAAGCAGGGCCACTGAATTGACCCTTCCCAGAACAAAGAAAATCTTTTCAAAGTCACAGTGTCCATCAGGACAATGGAGTCGATTCACATATTTTCATAAGTGAGATCACTGAAATGATTGCCTCTCAAAAAATAATCTGCCTCGCTTCGTTTGGTTGTTGCTGTTGTTTTGTCCCACACTCATTACAGATGGAACCAGCTGCAAACTTCTATCATTCAAAATATGGTTTGAGCACCTGCAGCATGGATGTGACCTGGGAGCTCGTTAGAGATGCTGAGTTTCAGGAACTCCTGTGCAATCACGATCTACCTGTTAGAGTTTGGACATGTGAATGGAGTCCTGGTCAAAGTCTGACTTATTTTTCTTGTCCTTGAATGTCTTATTGGGGTTGACATACTTGGAAGCTGGGAGATCCCAGGTTCAGCCTTAAAGGGAAAGAAGAGCCAGGTGTGGTGGTGCATATCCATAATCCCAGCACTCTGGAGGCTGAAGCTGAGTCAAGAGGACCACCCAAATTACACAGCAAGATCCTCTCTTGGAGAAAGCCATTTTGGACTTGGGGGTCAGGCCTGTGAGAAGAACTTGCTGCCTGGCTTCCTCTGAGGACAGTGAAGAGATTTATTCTTCATGAAATCTTCAGAGCCACCCTTCTTTCGTTCTTTCACCCAGCTCTTCTTGAGCAGTAAACTCTTTCTATTTGGTATCTTTTCTAGGCTTATGCCCAAAGTACCATCGAATTCCTTGAGCTTTCTAAACTATACCCTTGCTGATAGTAACACTAATTAAATACCTGCTCTTGGTTTTTTTTGTTTGTTTGTTTTAGAGCTTTTTTTAATAGTCCTCAAAACCATGTTCAAACTGTGATGAAAATTCTGGCTCTTGGTTACTGGTATTGACAGAGAGTAGAAAGGAGCTTGTTATTGTAACTTTGTTCAAGAGCTTATATGATGGAAAGGATCAACCATATCTTCAGTCAAGAAAAAGAAGAGCTAGGTGGGGGAATCTGTTAGTGCAGTTCCTTCTTTTCTTTCTTTCTTTTTTTGTGGTATTAAGGATTGAACATCCTATGTATCATCACAGACACAGAGCAACATTCCTTAAAATTACCATTTTGAAATAGAACTTAACTAGCAGAAGAATTTACTATTTGTATATCATACATCTTAATGCACAAAATCATAATTAAAAGTAATTGTTTAAAGATTATGACATTATTTTAAAAACTGTGCAAATCTACCACTGGTCAGTACTTTTATGAACAAAGAGAAATAGAGGCAGAAATGCCAAAAATCAGAAATATGAGTGGAAGATACCTTGGTAGAGCACACTGAAAGTATATAAGAAGCCTCCAATTGCTACACTTCATTATTGTCTTGTTTGTTTGAAGATGTTTTTGTTATTGTTTGCTTTGACGTAAAATTTACTAATTTGGCATACACTTTAAAATTTCTGTGAACTTTAGTCCTGTATCTATGTTGTAATAAGTAAGTGCACAGAAAAGCTGTCTAGGAAGAATTTATTCCTGTACTCATTCATGCAACAAATGTATATTGTTTTTGGTGTACACAGATTCCTCAACATATGAAGGAATTATGTCCTAATAAACCCATTATGAATTAAAATTACTACAAGTTGAAAACATATTTCATGTACTCAATCTCACAAAAATTACAGCTAACTAACACATTGTACTGTGAAGAAGTAGCTATTTACCCCCCTAGAAGCTTGATTGAATGGGAGCCTTGATTTGGTGACTAGTATTATAAGAAGGTGTTATGGTTTGTGTATAGATATCCCCTTCAAAGCCTAATGAAGTCACGGGGGTGGGCTTCTAGAGTTTGTGATTTATTGGCAGTCCAAAGCTGGGAAATGGGTGTGAGTGCTAAACCTATTTTGGGGTGGTTAGACTGTATAAATTATAAGAGAGAGAAAGAGGCTTGTTGTCTCTCCTCCCTTTGTGCTCTTGCTGTTTCTTTCTACTGCCACCATGAAAACAGTCATATTAGCCCACTTTGAAGCCAACAAAGTATGGACTTAAACCTCCACAAACTGTGCACTAACTAAACCTTTCCTCCTTTAACCTTGGGTGTTGGGTATTTTGTCTAAGTAATGGATGAAAAGTAACCAACGCAGGAGATATCCGTTGCTTATCACTAACCCCAGAAAAGATTAACATTCAACAAATCACAGTATCATTTATTTACTTTCACAGCATCCTAAAATCAAACAATTATAAATGAGACATAATTAAGTCTGGAACTATCTCTATCATATAAAATTCTAATTACATAGCATACATTAGTAGACTAAAAGTGAAAACAAAATCATCCTCTCATGGTTCTTGTAAACGGCCATCTATTATCACAAATAATAAATGATATGTAAATAAGATGAGGCCAGGACCCTTGACCACAGTAAGTGATTGACATTGTATATTTTGAGGAGATAAATGTTATGGAGATAATCCAGCACAGGAAATAAGAAACATATGTGATAATGAGTCTAAACTAAGATAGAATGGTTAGTAATGATGCAATTAACTTGCTGTTTATTCAGACTTGGAAGAAGAGGAAGAAAACCTCAGGCTAGGGGAAGAGCATGCTTAAGAAACTGGGCCAAGAGTTAACCTCCTCTTTTCTCTTAACACCAAGGGATTAATTGGTTGAAATAAAATAAATGGAAAAAATAAAATATGAACAAGCTCTTGGCTTGTGCAGGATGCAATATGCAGAAGATCTTGCCTTTCTCTTTGCATAATGAATAGTCTTGGGCATTTTAAAAAGAATTTTTAACAAAATTTAAACAAAACTTGATTCAACTTACTTTGCAAAATGAGTCAAAAGCATACCCAGTGGTGACGTAATAGGAATTTTTCTATGGATAAAGCATTCCCAAGTGGTCTGCTAACATGGCTAAAAGTTTTTGCCCATGTTTGATATTATATTTTTTAATGTAGTGACTAAAAATACTGAAAAGATTGAAATGAATAAAAATGTATCAATTAATCAAGTAATATCACATTTTAAAAATCATCAAAGATTTTGTGTATAGATTTGCCATTGTTTCTACCTCATCAAACCTCACAATCTACATTATTTGTATTCAAAAACACATCAAATGTTTAGTTAGAGTCTAAAATAAGATCTCTTGAAAAACTGGAAGTGAAAGGTGTGTATATTTTCCAAGAACTTCTCTAGCAAAATTCCATCCTAATACCCTAAACATGTCATTCCATGCTGTACTGTAATTTTCAGACTCTAATAATCTAGCTAATATGGTTGTGTTCTGCACGTGGTCCTCTATTTTCTGAACCTTTGTAATTCAATTGGCAGTGTGGTATGTACTGCGTTTGCATTCTTATTTTTCGTTGTTTAAAAATTCCCCTCACTCTGTTTTAGTTTGGGATACTATTATGAAATAGCATATGCTGGCTGGGTTAATGTCTTTTTTGTAGTTTTGGAGGCTGTTAAGTTGTAGATTATGGTGCTAGAATGATTGAGCTCCAGACAGTTGGGTTCTGGTAAATGTTCTCTCCTGGCTTGCTGACAGCCACCAGCTCAATATGTTCTTCTATGAATCATTTTCTTCCTTTCTTTTTAAAGCCACCAGTACTATCAAATGAAGACTGCATTCCTATAAGATTATCTCACCTTAATTACTTCTTAGATTTGTATATTCAAATAGGATCATATTGAAAGTTAGATATTCAAGAAAGATTTGAGGGAGGATATAATTAAATCAAATAGCAATGTGGTTAACTATCATTCTTTTTATTTACTCATTTGACACTGAATTCCTAGATTGATTCCATAATTTGGCTAGGCTAATAGTGCTGTAATAAAGTGGTGAGTACAGGTATTTATTCAATGCTTGTTCCATTTTATGAAGGGAGCATACGGGAGTGGGGAATAAAAAAATCAACTTACAGCATGTACAGTTACCAATTCCCTATAATGAATGTGTACATTATTTATACATAAAATGTACCACTAAAATTAATTGATAAAAATTATTACCAACAAACTCTTTCAAAAAATCACCTATTGATCCATTCCTCACTACTCTTCAAACCACTGAGACCCTTCAACAATCCCCTAAACAAATAGCAGATTTCCTTATAAATTCATCCTAGGCCCCTCATAATAGCTCAGCCTTCACCTTGAGTGTGTGTTATCTTTATCCTGACTCTAGGGACTAGTAGATCTTTTGTGATCACATGATAGAGAAATACCATCCTAACCGGCAGCTGTGGAAGCACAGTTAACAGTATTCTTTCTCAAATGAGGGTTAAGATGCTGGCAGATGCAATACTTTCCCTAGTGTCAGACAGACATCCTGGATCATCAGTAGCTGGGAGGTACATTCTGTTGGTTCATAAAGATGCCTAAGAATCAAAGACTTCACTGTTTAGCACCTCTGCAGACAGAAGTGCCCTTCTTTTCCTCCTCCTTAATTGTTTCTACCAGTGCTTGAAAATTACGCATTATTTTAAATTTCATCTGATCAACATAATATAAGAAAGAAAATGTCATCCTTTCTGTTTAACCCCTTAAGAACCAGAGTTCCCAACATCTCTTTGATTCTATTTTTTTCTCTGTCATTTTCTTTCAAGGGTCTTAATCTCAACCATTAAAGCTAATATAATTTGTGCTTTTTTTGTTAAAACAAGGAAATACAGGTAATAATCTGCTGGGAAAATTATGTGATACTGAAATAGTTATAAATGAATAAATAATGGAAGTGAGATATTTCTTGATTATCATGAGTTTACTACATATTTAGAAGTTCAGACCTGATTGGATAAAAAGAGATAATTAAAGTAATCCTGGAACAATCACCTTGCTGACTTTGATATAAAGTCTTGTACAAATACAAAGTAGTAGTGGTCAGAATTAATTTAGAGTTCATCAGGAGATTTACAGAGGATGCCTTAATGCATTTTTAAAGGAAATCATGAATACTACTGGGTAGAAATTTTACTTAGTCAAAATAAGAGCAAATCTAAAAATGGATAAAGATATAAAAATAATTACAAGACTCTCAAGCAAACCAAATTCAGAGATTGCTTAGTTGGCATGCTTTTTTTGCATACATATACATATGTATATATATGTTTAATTTAGTAAACATAATTTGGATTGGCTCAACACATTTCAAGTTTACTTCATAAGTGCTAAACAATCTAGCTTCAATGATAATTATCACATATCTACAGTGTGATCAGTTTGTTATAGGAAAATAGAATATGTCAGTGTGTCTTATTTTCTAATTTAATCAGTTAACAGTATAAAAAAGTTACAATACTTGGGAAAGGGAATTTACACATTTGCCTCTGACTGGACCTCAGAAAACAATCAATGGAATGAATCCTGGGAAGAGAAGATTTTTCTACCAATACTGTATCATGACATCTTTGTAAGAAACACTGTAAAACACAGAAATGGTGCAAAACTCACTATCCAGAAGATAATCAGCCAAGAGTTCAGGGAATACCTGATACACTTTGGTATTTTTTAATATTTGCATAATGTTACCTTGTGCTTGGTGAAAGCCAACTAGAGAAGACCCAACTGAAAAGAAACCAAGTAAAAAGAGGGAATATCTTTTTTATGATCCTTCTTGCTGCTGATTTAGAAACTTTTGTGAGGTGTTAGTATTTCTAGTCTAAATAAAATGGAGAAGCACATTGAAATAGGTAAACCAGAGGCCTATGATTTGCAGGACAGGTCCTGAAATTGGCACTCTTTGAGCACAGACATTTACCTGATGACCTTATTTGGCTTTTCTTTTTGTTTTGTTTTTGTTTTATGGTCGTGAAAAATCAAACTCAGGACCTTACCTTTGCCAGGTAGGTGCTGTGCCCCTGAGCTATGTCCTGGCCCCTGCCACCTGGTTTTAAAAAAGTGCCATGCAATATGCAATCAAATAACTTATAAAGGAAATCTAAAGTGAATATTTAACCTTTCAGTGATGTGATTTTGACTCTCACCATAAAATGTTAGCTTTAAAAGTTTAATTTAAAATGTTTTATCTATCTAATATTTTATTCTTTGTGACATACATTTTATACATACATTAAAGTATACATACATTGTGAAATGCCTGTATCTGTAAGTGGATATGTAACTTCAAATGACTATTTTTTGTGGTGATTCAAATATTCAAAGATACACAATCTCTTAATATTTATAAAGAATACAATATATTTTCATTAGCTATCTACAAAGAAAACATGTATTTTCATGTTTGCTATAGTACTATTTATAAAAATCAAGATCTAGAATAAGGCTGAGCATCTCATTAAAAATAAATGAATAAAGAAATTATAAAATTGTATGTAATATCAAATATATATGTATATATTACCTAAAATGATATTAGAAAATAATTTTCCAGTGCTTATTTTACAGTTAAATTAACAAACAAAAGGCTAATAGTGCATATACTCATATATTGAAAGTTGAAAATTAAATTGAAAGTTTCCTAGGTTGCTGGGGATTTAGCTCAGTGGCTTAAGTGCCTGTCTACCAAGCGCGAGGTTGTGAGTTCAATCCCCAGCACAAAAAAAAAAAAAAGAAAAGAAAAGAAAAAAGAAAGTTTCCTAGGTCAAAGTTGTGGTACATAGTATTTTTAGTGACTTATTAGGTCTTCGTCTTTATGCATAGTACTTTACAAATGTGTTCTTGCAGAATTGAAGTTACTTAGTAGATTATAAATTAAGTTAATATAAATACTTTTCTGAGCATAAAATTTAAATTTTAAACTATTAAAATTTAAAAAATTTGTTTTGCACGAATTTTAGAACAGATTTTTAAATGTTTTTCTAAATAATGTAAGTCATTCATATTGTTTTTGTGTAAAAATCTAATTTTATATACTCAGTATAATTTATTAGAATGTTTTTTAAATAACATAAATCACTTAGTTTGCTTTTGTGTAAAATATGAATTTTATACAGTCAGTATAGTTCATTAGGTCATACAAATATATCTGATTTTGCTTTCCTGCTCTTAGCAAGTTCTGTGTCCTATGGTAAGTACAATAGACATACAATAATTTAGCTTTCTGCTCCACTTGATTTCACAATATTTCATTGTATTTATGTCCTATTAGGTATGGTGAGTAAGTAATATGAGTTTCTCAATTCTAAAGGTATGCCACTGTGAAAAAGTTAGCATAAATCTATGCACAAAAATTTATTTGATGAATTAAATACTTAAAAGCATAAGTAGATGTGGAGTGTTATAATTTTGTCATTTTTGTTCATTGATATTCCTCTGGCACTTTACCCATGCTTACTTCTCAAAAAGTGTTTTGTTGAATGAATGAATGGTTGATTAAATAGTGACCATAAGAATATGTTTTGTTATTTAATTATAAAAGAAGAAAGCACAGCCAATGAAGTCATATTTTAAAAAGACTTTGAATCACTTTTTTATAACCATGTCCCAAGGAAAACCTGAAATATTATAGCAGTTATCTCTTTATTTTAAAAAATTTGTTCAGTTACCAGACTAAACTCTTTATCTCATATTTTTATTCTATTCCTTATGTTTTTATGCTACAAAGAAATTCTTTGTACTCTACAATGGCTACATAATTCTAGGCTAGAAATTTTGCTTCATGTGGCATACTATTACTAAGACTTCATTAATTAATATCCATAGGAATAGAAACATTTTGACAATAGTGATTTCATGTCCTTAATTTTAGGATAGGTCAGAAAAATTTGCTTCCTATTTCTGGAGAATGAATTTGTATCCATTTTGGTGGTGGGCATTTATAAAACTTTCTAAAAGGGAGAATAGATTTATGATACACTCAAGCATTAAATAAAAATCACTTATACACAGATGTTATAGTGTATAGCATTACATATGTAGACACATATAGATATATCTATAGATATTTCTAAAACAAAATCTGTGTTCTGAATCATGTCTGTAACCACAGAGTGCTATTACTGGAGGCCAAAATGTGTGATAGCATAAGGGTTTTTCATTTGCAGGCCCCTCATGTTCCTGAAAAATAACCTCACAGGGGTGAATTTTTTTTTAGTTGCTAACCATTGTCATTAATTTTGCAGTCATGATTTGAGAATCTGCAAGATTTAGAGGACATAATGAAGGAAATATTATTCTGCACCACAATAAAGGAGGTTGGAAAAATGAAGCCACAAAACAAAAGGAAAACTTCAAATCATTTTACTTAAAAGAAAAATCAAGATGTTATATAGACTAGAAAAAATTATGCATTGTCACACTACATTGTTTCTGGAAATATATATTTGTGTATATATATATATATATATATATATATATATATATTTACAGAAACAGTTTCAGGACTAATCTCATAATGAAAAAACCAATCAATTGTGGTTGTATTTACTTAGCCATCTAAAGTACAATCAGTGATATTCATTTTTTATGTATCTATGTCACAAATATCTTGACAGTAATTATATATGAAACACTATGCTAAGTCTGTGACACAAAAACTGTTTGCTCATGTGAAATTAAGTAGCAAATGCAGAAATGAAAAAGAAATCGCAATACAAAATATTGAAAGAACAGCAAAATGCTATAGAAAAATTTTAAAAGGTGTTATGTAAAAGGGATGGAGGAGAGACTCCTGGAATAAGATATACTAGTGATAAATTTATATACTTAAAGGTATTAAGGAAACAAATATGGCCACAGAAAGACCCTTGCAAGCAGAACAGTATGTGAAAAATGTCCCATAAGCAATCAGGACAAAGCATTATTTTAGAACACAGTGGCTGACCCAACACTTAAGAAGGCCACATGGGTAAATATCAGAGTCACTAATAAATCTTGATACTTGCAAGCTGAAAAAAATAAATTTAGGCAATAAATATGCCTTAGCAACTTGAAGAGTAGAAAACAACTTTCACCTAGCTGCTGTAGAATGCAGTATAAGTAATGAATTAAGTTAATGAATGCAGCATGAAAATATGTAATTCCCTGTTATCTATAGCTAGGACACAGTCATTTTCCCATATTAGAATTGTGTATGTCAGTATGATTTTCCTAAAAACCTTCACCTAGAAAGAAAATGTGTATTAAGTATTTGACTGAAGAGGGTAAACATGGCTTCTTTAGCGACTTTTCAGTGAATTTGATTTGCAATGCACTGAAGTATAAACAGTATTATGATTTAAAATCATAGTCAATATTCACTTGCTCCTAAATTGCCACTATCAAATCTTTCTAAGGCCTCTTTTAGAATAATTGGATTTCAATATGACATTCGAGGCTTCCTTGTGTAACTTGTTCCTGCTATGTGTAGAAATGGAAAAGGAAAAGGCAGCCAAATGAAAAGTGTCCGTCTATCTTTTATTTTAGATTTGCTGTTTGAATTTTCAGTCAGGTAGGTTAAGTATTGGAAATTGATTGTTGCTTTTGGGTGTATGTGGGCAAGAAGAGCACAGAAAGTGTGTGGGGAAGCACAAATATTTGCTCAGAGATCCCAGACTAGCACACATGAATGCTAGACTACTGAATACAACCAGCACTTCTGAATAATCTTTCTTTTGCTGAAAATGTATGCTTGCGTTAGAATAATCCTTTATTACAGCAAGAAACTGCAGGAAAAGTTACATCTTTTGCTGATGGAAAATTATACTTACAATCCTGTGCTTATGGAATTCACAGTGTTTAATTTGTTGCTTTGCTGGTAATGCATCTGGTTGGCAAAGATATGCAGAGAATGAAAACAGTCTGAGATAAATAGAAGCATGAACCGGGCTCTTTGGAAGTACAGGAGGTCATGAACTCCCCAGATGTGTAACGTGTGGAGTACAGGAGAATTCTTCTTTGGGCAACAGAAGGTAATAGACAAGCTGTTCATATACCCTCATTACTTCTCTTTTTATGGGACTTATCAGACCAAATTAGAACAATCTATTTTGCCTTAAAGGTAAAGACCTGGGTAACTCATCTTTAAGTACACAAACTCCTACTGTAGTGCCTACCACTTAAGAAATCTTCAAAATCTGCTAAATAAAAGGAAGATAGGAAGTGGGAAGTGCAATGGAAGGAAGGAAGAAGGAGAGAGAAAGAGACAGGGACTTTGAGGAAATTTTACTTTCAGGAAGTAGTATATTATTTGGTCAAATCAAGTGCTTTTTCAGTAAATATTGAGAATATTCCCTCATTTTCTTGATGTAATGAAACAGATGTGCTATAAAATCTCCCTGCTTATGGAATAATATCACTGGCTTTTGGCAAGCAAGTTGCTTACCAAGTAAGGGTTTAGGATCCCAGGTGTTCACACAGGGATTAACATATATTTGCCTGTAAATAGACAAAATGGTACCGATATTTACCAGGTGTTTCCAGTTTACACCAGCATTTACTAACCTGTGGTCATGTACATTTTTTTTCAGGGAGCCCTGTAGTATTCATTAGTGTTTTATCTCACGACATGAATTCTCCCTCCTGTTGGAAACTGTTTTCCATGTCTCCTTTGACAAATTCCCCCCTCTAATTCTTAAAAATGAGTAGAAAATTCTCCATCATCTACCATGTTGTCTTATCCCATTGAAACATCCATTTCCCAAGTAATAATGACAGGTTCAGAACAGGACAAGTTGTACATTGAGATCAAAGGAGATCAAAGAAACACTCCATTTGGCTGTTGAAAATAAAAGCCTCTGAAATGCATCCTTTGAACTGGGAACCTGGAATCACCACAGTCATTTAGATACAGAAAGGGCAGCAGCTTGATGAGGAAATCAGACCCACAGGAAAGGACCGTAAGACTGGGATCCCAGTGGCCTGGTTTGAATCCTCACTGCAACTAAAGCCAGCCATACTTATGTTCTTTTCAGGCCTATAAACCAATATTCAAGCCAGATCATGTCAATATTTCTGCCGAAAATGAGCAAAAAGAACCTTAATGATGGGAGCAGCAAATAGGGAATTAAAATACCAATATTTGAGCCATGATCTTGCTCTGACTGAAACCCAGGAACAAACACCTGGGAGAAAAATCACATCTACAGGCAAGAAGAATGACTTCCAAAACAGAAATCTTTCCTCCCTACTGAAAATCCTTATTCAGAGTCTCAACAGAGAGGAAGTATTTAAAAAACACATTCTAAGTAGGAAATGACAAATCTATTTGAGCACTATTAATATCACTGAGACATAAGCTAAAATAAGCATTTTTCCTTCTTACTGATAAACAAAATGGAGGCACAAAACACATAGGACTTAGCTCTGTGGCACAAGTGCCTGTCTGGCAAGTGCGAGGTCATGAGCTTGATCCCTGGTATCAAAACAAACAAACAAACAAACAAACAAACAAAAAGCCCACAGGAGGTAGAAGTTCAACTGAGATATTTTAACTTTCTACCAAAATCTGTCACCTACCCTAAGCTGCTTATTTCATTTCTGTACATTTCAAAATAACAGCCTTAAGTATTAATGTGAAATGATTGTCAAAATTGCTTTCCATTATTGCTGCTTATTTCTAATTTTTACACATGACTCCTCTTACTATTCTTGTAGCCAAGGTTTTACTTCTGGGTTTGATTGCACATATGTGACCTTGTATCTTGATGTTTTCCTATTTTCAGTTACAGACGCACAAGATTTGAAGCCGATTTTCCTTTTTACAACAGATAATTCACATTTAAGCTGTTCACAATACTCTGGGAGTTTTCACACCAAGAAGACATTATCCCAAGATTAAATATTGGTAGCTGCTTACAGAATGCTTGCAAACAGAGAATATTTACTAGGTGGCTGGGCAGATGCAATTGTATTAGGCTGTGGAGATTTAAGGAACCCTTAGGAGTAGAGCATATTAACAGAGAATACTTCTCTTTTACTGTCTCCTAGGCTTTGTTGGGAAATAAATTTATTTCAACCAAATAACTTCCTTCTAGACTCTTGGCTCTGTTGCAAACTAAAATGCTGCCCCTGGACTCTGTCACACCTGATATCTTCATCCATTTCATTTCCGTAGTCCTCATTCTGGCACCGAGGGGCTAATCATGCTGGAAGAACCTGAAAGTGCTTGTGAATAATACCCGTCCAAGGCAGGACTCAGCTCGTGGAATTCAGGAACAGGCAGTCAAGTCAGTCTTTAGAAAACTCATGGCAAGACGGCAGTAGAGTTACAGGAGTGCAAGGAAGCAGCAGAGCTGATTCCGTAGAAATTTATTCATTAAACAGCAATAAAGAGAAAAGCCAGAGAACAGCACAGCCTAAGAAAGCAAAAAGAAGATTCCCTCATTAGTAGCTCATGGGTTCCTTAAGAATACGGCCAAGTTTGTACTCATTCTTGCATTTCAGAGCCAAGCAGCCTTCTTTAGGTGTTAGCAAGCCTTCTATGGATTGGTTAAGTAAATACACAGCTACAGTGGTAGGGTGAAAGTAGTAATAGAAATCCTAGCTCCAAGATCAAACACCGAGCTATCCTGTTCTGAGCCCAGGTATAAGAATAAGAGACTTCAGCCAGGTACATGGCCCACATTTGAATCCCAGCACAGTGGGAAATTAAAGCAGGAAGATCCCTCATCTGTGTCCAGCCTGAGCATCATAGAAAGTTGGTGAGACACTGCCTAAGCAAAATAAAACCAAAACAAAACAATAAAAATACTTTTAGAAAAAACTAAGGATGTCAATTAGTGTAAAGACCCTAGCCTAGGTTCAATCCCTAGTGATATTAAATAAATATAAATAAATAAGACTTCAATCTACTTTTGCCCTCTAATGTTATGCTGACACCTATGTACAGATGGACTCTTGTGTGAAGGAGCAGGAGAAAGCAGGGAAATGAAGGAAGGGCCAGAACACATGCTCAGGAGCCCTTCCCTGGATGCCACATCCATGGGTAAAATACTCCTTTACATCTTGCTTGTGATGTTTTATTCCGCTTTGTAGATTATGCCTTGTTTTTCTAATCCTCATGATTTATTGTTCCTGGTGGTTACAATCCTCCTGAAAATAAGTTTAATTTGTAGTTCTTCTGCTATTTTTTTGTGTTACCTTAGCATTGGCACCTTCTCTACAGTAAATTTTCAACAAATGTTTGTTGAACGGGATTGAACCCAAGGTAGTCAACTTGGTATGGCAAACTCTGCCTGCAGAGTTTGAGAATATTGCAGATTGGTCTACTCACCAGATATGGTGATGTGTCCAGGTACTTTTAGAGTTGAGGACATGGTTTTAACACCTCTCCCTTTATGCTTATAACCTACATCCCTGATTAGGTATCAATAATTTAATTAGTGAAAAAGAAAGGAAGACCAACTTCCAATACATGTATCCCTAGGATAAATTTTAATTTGACCACATTTTCCTTAGCATCCTGCTCTCTCAGGCAGGGTTCATCTCATCCTGATATGAACCCCATGCTCAATGGACTTTCCCATAGGGCCTATCTCATTTAATTAGCTGTTGGCCAGATCAGAAGTCAAACCCTGATCAGGTGTTAGCTGGGGCTTCCTATGGTGTTACACTCTGTAAGGCAATTTCAATTTAATAGGGAAATGTGAGGACTACAATCTTTAGGGCTTAAGGTATCTAATATGGGTTTCAAGCACCAGTGTGGGAGCTATTTCAAGGAAGGGAGGTCTCTAAAATGGAACTTAAAAATCACAATAGAACTGGCTCCCTACTTATCTGGCTGGTTGTGTTTCCCAAAATATCAGTCCCCAGCTATCCCTGACATAAAAAAGTTTCTGTTGATTGCTCTCCTATTGAGCTACAGAGTCCTGATGCTAAGGGGGAAAAAAAAAAACTTATTTGCATGTCATCCTTTAGTGTCCATTATTTTGAAACATGTGAGGCATATTTACTTTTCCTTCTGAAACAGATACGTGGAAAGATGCCGTTACGGATATAAAGATAGAAATAGATTTTTAAAAACTCTTCTAGAATTTCCAAGAAATTAGGGCTTCTCAGATAAGTTCAGTGGGAACAGACTGATTATCTATTCAAGCTCTCTCTACTTAGGAGTCAAGTTAAGGTTTTCTTATTGGGAAAAAAAATGTTCTACTTCCACACCATATGGCTAAGTGAGACAAGAAGGATAGAATTGCTACTAGAGAAGATGAGCTGCTAGGGAGTTGGGAACATAGCTTTCCTGTGCCATTTTTTTCTCTAGCACACTCATGGATGGTGTAATACATTTTGCAAAATGGAATCATGTTTGCGTGTAACACACACACACATTTTTTCTTACACCTTTCCCTTACTTATAATACTTTATATACTTTTAAGTGCTATGTTAGTAATTGCTTTCCTGAATTGTTTAAATTACGAGAGCAAAAATGTCTGTCCATGTTCACTACAGATACAATATTTAAAATATTTATGAACTACAGTTTACTCATTCTGTGCTTTATTTTTGTTCCTAGAGTTGACTGAGGACCTCTCTTTAAACTCTTTCCAGGCACCTGCAATACCTACTCAGAGAAAATAAAAGAAAACTAGCCATAAGACACTTCTACTAAAAAACAAAAAATAAAACAGCAAAAAAAGAAAAAGAAAAACCCCACAAAACTATTTGGTGCATTTTCTAAAAAATCAAAAACTGAAGAAATATTTCTTACTAAGGAAACTTGGTTGGTTATTTGTACATTTTAAAACAATCTGAAGGAAAACACACACACACACACACACCCGAGTAGACCAAACTCTAAAACTAAAATATGGGTATAGTTTGAAATAACCCCTCCCCAAATTCTAGTGCTAGAACAGTGACAATGTTAAAAAGAAAGCTGGTAATGAGGGGTCCGCTTTTCTTTATGGGTCTAAAACTGTTATTAAAGGCTTCATTCAACATTTGGATAGTTTACTCATCCATTTTCTGACCTTGTGAGGAGACATTTATTCACTTGGTCTAACATATTCTGTTACAGCAGCACAAAGTAAAACAAAGCCAAATGAATGAGAAGCATTCTCACTGAATCAATGATATTTCATATCAGACACTTACGTATATGACTATTTTTAGCACTTGTGTTAATCATGTGAGGAGAAACTATTATTGTCTCATTTCTGTCATTAACCACCTCAGTGAAAATCTCACTTAGCAAGATTCAGTGTTCATTATGACATGTATATTTCCGGTGGAAAAAAATGTCCCTTGCATGATGAAATTTACCAGGAGTTGGCTCACTTTTAATACTCTCTCAGGAGTGCAAACTATCAGTGCTCAGAGACAATGGAGTATGCACATGTAACTCTACCAATTTAAATTTACTGTTTAATTGATATTCATTTCATTAAAAAATTCATTAAACAAATACTTTGCAACCTGTATTAGGCACTAGTGATTTGACATGGGAAAAATTTCTTTATTTTTGCAGTCTAATGTGGGATGCAGGAAAAAAAGCAATTATAACACAGAATGACAACCACACTGGGGAACCTCTGTTTGACAAGGAGGAGGATCGAGAGATTTGGGAACAGGTGTCGTTCCCAGGCACATTGGAAGAAAATGCAAATCAGTGGTCCAGTTGCAATGATTATCTAACTTTAGGAGCAAACACAATGAGTTTGTTGTAAAAAAAATTCTAGAGAATTAAGAATTGATTTATATTATATTTCTTAAGGATTTAAGTCCTGACCTCAACCGATAGACAAGTTTTAATTAGTGGCAGCATCTTTTAATAACTTAGTTTGAATTGGGACTTATGATCTAATTAAAATCTGCCTTTGTCTTTAAAATATTATCCCTGGATAAATATTTCAGACCACGATACTGGCCAGTTATGATCCCAAATAATTTCACTCTGGAGAAATGTCAGATGTTTGAGGTGAATATAACACAACATAGATATATCTTAAAACATATGGTGCCTCTTAAATGTATATAGTTTTTTATGCTTTTATATATAATTTAAACAGTAATCTTTTAGAAATATGTTTGTAAGAAAAAATCATTTAAAATGAAGTAAATTCAGTCACAAATATGAGAGCAGTAATTCTAAGAGTGTGAAATAAAAAGTAATAAGGGAGATGAGAGCATTGTAATGACCACACTTAAAAAATGTAAACAAAAATACCATTTCCAGTAGGAGGCAGGATTAGAAGACATGACATGATTTTGTTTTATTTATTTTTTTGGTTTGTATGTTTGTTTGCTGTAGTGGGAACTGAATACAGGCCTTTCATATAAGCCACACCCTCAGCCTGACTTTTTAAACATTTTTTATTAGTGCATCTTTACGGTGCATAATGATGACATTCATTGTGGGGAGTTGGTACCTAAACACATCTTCATTTTATTACCTCCCCCTCCCTTTCATTCCCTCCCTCCTCCCTCCATCTCTTGGTCCTCCTTCCCATTAACAAAAGACCTGCAGTACTTGAGAGAATCAGGGCTAAGAACTGATTTTAAAAATGGAAAATGTTGATGACAAAATCTCTAAATCTGTTCATATAATTAACATGTTTTTGTTGTTTTACATTTAACATTTAGGTCAAATACAGAACTATTATTTTGTTTCTGTCTCTGACTTATTTCACTTAGTGTAATGTCTTCCAAATCAATGTTTTGGTAAATAGCAAAATGTGCTTACATTTTAGATTCAGTGTTCCATTTGGTGTGTTTTACCTTTTTCTCTATCCATTTATCCCTAAACAGACACTTAGATTTTTTTCCTGCCTTTTGTGCCTCCAAGCCAATTTGCAGATTTCCTTCTAAGTCTTACCAATGATTACAATAGATCCTATCAGTTTAGACTAATAAAAAAGAAGTAAGTGATTTATGATTATTTTCCCTGCTCCTAGTTTACCTGACAATTCACTATTTCTTCATTTTAGGCCCCAATTAAAAGGAAATCATTCAAACACGAAGGTGGAAAAGGGAAGGACTGCAAGATTTTATTTAAAGTTAATATTAGGGTCATTGAACACCTCAGTGAAACACAGTGGAGTTATATGAAGGTTTTCATCATATATATATATATATATATATATATATATATATATATATGATTCATATATAGGATCCATATATAGGATCCATATATAGGATCCATATATAGGACCCACATATATGACATATAGAATCCATATATATGACAACTATCATAAAATCTCATATATGTTTTTCATCATGACTATCAAGATTTACCAATGGCACTTAAGCATTAAAACAAACAAAAATCTACACTGAAAATAGTATGCTTTTGTCCAAAACTAAAGATTTGTTCAAGTTTTAGCCCAAAATTAGCACAAAAAGTCAGATTTAAAAACTTTCATGTAGTAATTGCTCCTCATTATTTACCATTCTTCAGAGAATACTCTTAACCTAAGATAAAGGCAAATTTACTTTGTTGATATATATTTTTCTCCAAGCCACATATTATGTTTCTTGTCTGTCTCAAATTGCTCTCAAATGAGAACAAGGCAGAGTAGCACAAATACAAATTTCTCTGTACTGATGAAAATTACAAAGTACAAGCAAGAGAGCAGTTTTTGTGAGGTTTCCTTGGTAAGATTTACTTTTAATTACAAGTGGGCTCAGTAATATAAGCCCAAGGAATAAATTTTCTCTCTACAACTAGAAATTATCTATGTAAAAGATTGACTTTATTGACCAACTTCATAGTGGTTAACTTTGCAAGATATGCACCAGTAGTCTACTGAAGGAGAATTTATTTTTTCCTCGGTGTTGGGCAGTATATTTCCTGTTATTTCCCATTAGAATAGAAAGATATATTTCTAGTAGTCATAATTTTTAAGACATAATGTTAGAATATCCCAGCCTTTCCTTGTTACTTGTGGATTTGCAGCAGAAAAAAATTTGTTCCACTGAATTTCTTCATATGAAAAGGAAACAGTTACTCACATGGACTCAACACATGACAGTGCAAGGTGGTATGAAAGCCATCAATAATTAATATAACAATCAACAACAATCATTATATTATTTTTTTAAAACAAAATATTGGTGTGGGGATTATAGTTCAGCAGCACAGTGCAGGCCTGGAAGCTTAAGGTCTCTAAATTCAATTCACAGTACAAAAAAAAATTATATATATATATATATACATATATATATATATATATATATATATATATGAAAAGAAAACATTTGCATCTGCTAATTTAACCTAGCATTGATCACAGGAATAATTATGTAAAAATTATTATAACAAAAAGCATTACATAGACTCAGTTGTCTATTTTAGCCAATTGATAAATTATGATAAATTGCCTCAGTGTGAAATCTTAGGCCAAATTCTTGTCAGGAGATTACACGTAGGTCCATGTTTTTCTCGTTTTCTTGATTTATGTCCCACCATTCCCGTGTTCATTAGTGAAGGGAGACAGGGCACTATGGCAAATATCTAGTCTATTAAGACATGAGTGATGACATGTTTCCCATAGTTCGCTCATTGATTTATTACATCATTTCTCTGTTCAATATCTACTCAGAGTATACAGAGTTAGACTTTGATGTAAGTACAAAGAAGAAAAAGAGTCCTGCTCTTCTGCAGCTCCCTGTTCAGGAAGAGAGTTAGACTTGTAAACACACAAATGTACCAAAGAGAAATGGGCAAACAGTAGAGGGGCATGTTACTGCATTGATGAGAATGTGAGGTCACTGCCTTCTTCCTTAGTGTGATAAAGTAGAGGTAATCTGGGGAATCCAATGCATGAAGACCCTAAGTGTATGTCAGATGACTCTCTATGAAGTTCTGATTCTGGGCTCTCAAATTCCAATTCAAGGTCACTTATCAATAGTTGCTGCCAATACCTCCTTATTTTCAAGAAGAGAACTGCTAACAAATTTATTTCAGATAATTAAGGATTCCAGAAAGGATATGTCTTTGGATAAAATATGGAATATAAGTATTAGCTGGGTGTAAAAGGTAGACTAAAGCGCACCTAACTCTCAGGAAAGAAAGGATATGAAAAAAGAAAGGAACAACTCCCTGTTTTATGCTGAAAAGAAGCTATGTTAGATTCTGATAGATACATGATATGCAGGGATGTCTGTATTGCTAGGTAGAATAGAAACCAAGTTTGAAAATGTTAGGGTGCCAAGAGATGGGCCACTTTGCACATATTACTTGTCTATACGTATTCAGGGACTTCCTCCAAAACACCGGATGCAGTTTGGATGGGTGAAAAAGTTAATAATACTGCTGGGCTTTGCATAATTCCAAGAAGGGGCTCTAGTCAAAATTAGTAGTTAGCCTATAAATCAAAGTAAATAGTATTAATTTGATTGCAATTAGAGTGGGTCTGATAAGTGGAAGCTTTCAACTCAAACATCTGTGGAAGCTGTTTTTTTTTTTTTACACTAGACTTTTAAAATTACATTATAAGAATAATTTAAATCATGAGTTACACCTGTTCTTTGGTAAAGCTGATTGCAGAGTGTTTAATAAGTTTATAAATTTACTTTAAAATGTGACATTATCACATTTAACAATAATGTGAAAATTCAATGATTTTAAAATGCGGAGGGGAGGGTGTTCTTGAAAAAATTAGAAACATTAAACACCAGATGCCTAAATAATTCCTGTTGCTTAACTAAATGGTGTTTTTTTTAAACTTTTGCTCCATGCAGCTACCTATTTAGAAGATCCCTGCAGCCATTTTAATTAGTTTTCTCACCACTCCTGTGAGATAGGCTGAAAGTGCAATGTCTTGCATTAACTTAAGTCTGGCTGGGGCTTATCCTTTTTTTTTTTTTTAACAGAAATTTGAAGATCATGATGGGGTTAAAACTTCATATTTCTTTAGTCCATTTGATGTTTCATTAAGCAGAAGTAAACAGAGTGCAAAATATAATTGTGTAGTATACATTAAGCACTTTATTCAGTCAATGTTATCCTAGCATTTGTTCTCCAAAAGATCTGTCACTTAACTTAAAGACAAATGTATTTCTTCTTGAGAGATTTATATGTGCCATTTTCTGAAGTATAGAGTCTGATGGTGAAAAGTCTAATTATTTTTAAGAATTCAATATTAGCATAGGAAAACACTGAGCTTTCAAATTAAATAACTCTTTGCTTGCATTAAGTAGCTGTGAGCCAACAAGAAAAAAATAAAGATGGGAAAACCAGAGATGGTGATGGTATGTAATGCTAATCCATGGTGAGCAAAATCAAGAGGTTAAGGACAGGGTGGCTGAATCAAGCAGATTCATAGGCTGTGAAATAAGATGACTATTGTGCAGATGTGAGTACAGACTAAAAACTGAAAAGTATGCTTTTCCTCAAGACACAATTGTAATAGTTTCAAATTTGCTTTTCATACCATAAATTAGCTGTGTGTCCACTGTAGAGTGACTTGCTAAACCAGAAACCAGGATGTCATCATGCAGCCTTACCCTGATAACAACTGATCCGAAAGCTATTGTTACATATAAAACAATGAACTAGAATAGAGATGATATTAGATATTATATTTATCCAGGCAATCAAACTCATGATTCCAATGGACTCATGTTGAGTGCAAAGATGGAACCTTTAAAACTGTAAAGGTAAATTATCTTGTGTTGTATTTAACACATGACTTCTTTAAACTAATAAAAAAGTTAAACCTCTGTCTTCTGAGTGACTAGAAAAGAAAAAAATCTTTAAACCAAATTTTATTTTCTAAAATATTTGTTTCTCATTTAAATAAAGGAGAAAAATAAAGTGTCATTGTTTAAAAAGACTCAAACCAACCATTAGTCATATTTCACATCAGCTAGTATAGGGTAGAGTTGGGTTTAACTGTGTTAGGTTTGTGATGGTAGCAAAATGTGACTCATAAATAGAGAGCAGATAGAGAATAAGGCTGGAAAACAGGACTTACCTAAGTCTATCCCAGTTGTCTAAAACCTGACAAGTCACGGCCTTATTTACTTTTTTTTTTTTTTTTTTTTAACCAGTGATTGAACTCAAGACCTCTTGTTTGCCAGACAGGGGCATAAGCCACTGAGCTAAATCCCTGGCCAGCCCTATTTACTTTTGAAGTTAGAAATTATTTATTAAATATTTGTTCACTAGAGCAAAGGCAATACATTTAATACTGAACTAATTTAATGTATACACACACACATACAAGTAAGTATATACTTGATTTCCATTACCTCTAATTCATTTATGCTTTCATCTCTTATCAATGAAACTATTGAACACCCACTGTATGCTAAGCAATATACTATGGTAGGTCCAGGAAATATAAATAAAAAATATTTATCTTCTTGATTCCATCATGTAGAAATCATACAGGAAATTCAGGGATAACCACAGTGACTACCGCCTGTCTGTAATATCATAGGTAATATTAAAAGAGCTGAAATTAATTCAGTAGGATTGAAACTCTGAAGCCAAGATGGCAGGCAAAGCTGTTTTGTGTTGTTTTGTTCTGTTAGGGATAGTGATAAAGAATTAGAAGGTATTAAGAATTCAGGAAAGAAAAGCTCTATCTGATTATTTAGAGGTTTTCCTCTGGAAAGGGAGTTTAACTTTTACTTGATGTTAACATCAAGTTATTTGTAAAACTCTTTCTGCAGATTTGTACTTCAGACAATTTTATGTCTCAATATAGGGAATGGCACAGAAGAATTTGAGAATAAAAATGCTCATTTAGAACAATTTTTTTTTAATTTTAAGGTAGTGACCAGTAGGAAGTAGAAACATTTTGTGAAAGGTCTGAATTTTTGTTATTTATCACTGTAATGCAAAGCCATATAAGTGGCAAATATTGAATAAAATATATAGATATCTGTGAATGGAATTTGAGAAATATTTTTTGAAAATCCTAGTTTTTGAACCTGAACTGAAAACAAAATGCTAATCCGTGGTGAGCAAAATCAAGGGGTTGAAGACGGGGTGACTGAATCAAACAGATTCGTAGGCTGTGAAATAAGATAAGACTATTGTACAGATGTGAGTACAGACTAAAGTAGACGACAAAGTTAAAAAAAAAAAAACAGTGAAGGGCTCAAATTGAAAATATCCTGAGTCAAGAGTCCGTGTGCTAAATCTATCCTACTGAACATCAATGGCTTGGGAACACAGCAACTGCAGAGCATCTGTTGTTTACGCGCCTGATGGTCTCACTTATTCACTGTTCAGCACTGCGTATCAGATACCACTTGTCTCTAGCCTACAAAAGATCACAATTACAAGCTCCTTTCATTGCTTATCACTCATACACTACTGTAAAGTTAAAGAATAGTGACTCAAACCACACTAAATCAGGAACACCCTGTAGCTGCTGTAACACTAAATATTGACTAACAGAGGGTTTGGTGAAATGCAGAACGATGTCATTTAGAATTATCTGAGATTAAAAGAATTATTAAGCTATATGAATATATGTGTAACATATTCCTGTGGACAGAATGAACATTTTGACAATCTCTTACTAAGCAATGAGTATTCTAAAGAATAATACCCATTTTAAACACATAAGAAAATAACAAGTTTCACCAGAGTTTATCAAACTTTGAGCATTTTGTTCATTACTTAGTATGATAGCTCTGTCTCTGAATTTTCACTCTAGTGGCAGATGATTCAAATTATATAGTCGTATAAGAATTTAAAGATAGACCTCAGGCACTTCTAGCTACTAAAATATATAACTTACTTACAAAGTCAGAAATTCGGAAGATGATGCTTATTTTATTCCTGTAGCAGAATAGTGCAAGATGCACTATTATACTCTCAGGAATAAAAGTAGCTGTTGAAAGGAACATCAATTTCAAAATATTTAGTCATTCATTCATTATTTTATTAGCAGTTATTTCACACCTCAAGTTTGTCATGAATTGAACAGTGATCATGACATAGATAAAGTCCATGGCTTAGATTATGCCGATGGTAGGAAGAAAATAAGACAAAGAACATATTTAACATGAAGCTACATAAGGATATATGATACGGAATGAAACAAATTGAGTAAAGAAGATAACAGATATATAATTTTAAATAGTATGGTCAGGAAAGAACTCACCAAAGAACTGGACTCCCTTAAATAGGAAGAAAATTAGGCACTCAAATATTCAAGAGAGGTTTGCAAACACATGCATCAGATTCACCCTGAGATCGTGAAATGTAGGTTGCTAGTTCTTTAACCAGAGCACCAATTTAGCGAATGTTAAATAGAAATCAAGATTTTTCATTTAAAAAAATTCATGTATCAAGATATCAAGAAATATATATATATATATATGTGTGTGTGTGTGTGTGTGTGTGTGTGTGTGTGTGTATGGTGTCAAGAATCAAACTCAGGACCTCACATTTGCCAGGCCAGTGCTTGTTCCACTGAGCTATTTTCCCAGTCCAAGAACTATATTTTGAGACTTATTCTATAAAAAAACACGGGCTAAACCATTGTTTTCTATAAAAGCCAAGCTAGTATGATTTAGATTTAGATTTTATGAGCTATACAATATCTGTTGAAATTACTCATCTGTCTTATTGCAGCACAAGAATAACCATAGAACGTATACAAATACATGAGCAAATAAAAATTAGTTTACTGACAGTGAAATTAAAATTTGTATGATTTCCACATGCTACATAGTATTAGCCATTTTTCCAACTATTTAAACTTTTTAAACCACTTTTCTCTCTTGAGCTGTGCAAAATGAGATATGATTCAGAAATATTAACCACCTTTTTCAAGAATTAACTAAGCAGCTGAAAATCCTTGAGGCAGAAGCATGTTTCCTGTTTTCTTGGATCAGGGAGAAAGACAGTACAGTATGTCAAGAGGAAGAAACAAAGAGGTACAAAAGCTGCTGGTCTGAACAGTAATCTATGGCAAGAGGTCAAACAGGGTAACCATGGAATGTATGCTGCTAAATAATTTTTTAAAAGAGAATTAATCAAAAGAGGACAGATCTAAGCAGATCAGAACAGAACATTGTAAGCAACACAGCACTTCACAACAAGACAATTGGATATTAACAGTAGCTATCATAATGTCTCTTTCTTTGAAATAGTTGAGCTTAGGTTTATACCCAATAATGTCAAACATAGCAAAATAGAATAAAACCACTCAAGAGAATGGAAGTATTGCAAGCCATTCTGAACCAAATAACCAAAGATGAACAATGGCTACTATATTATCTCATTTTCTATAAAAGTTTTATTTATACTATCATACATGTTAAAATCAAATAAGACACAGCATGATAGAGCCAATGGTAATAGAAAAACAAGAGCATGGTAGGACTTCAGAGCAAGATGATATTAAATCAACAATGGCTGCCATATTGTCTTGCCTTCAAAGTAACTATTCATATAATGACATATATTAAGATCAAACAAAACAGAATAAAACCATTCCAACCAATGAATGAAAACATAAGACTTCAAAGCAGTATAATGGTGAACCATGATTACCTTAAAATCTTCTGTACTCTTACTATTGCTGGTAAATAATTGACTAGATTTTTAGCAGAGGAATGACACCATCTCTTATGTTTTTTATCCATCTCTTATTTTCCTGTATTACCATGAGGCCAAACAGTGGAGAAATAAAGCCAGAGAACAGCAGAGACTTCACAGGGTCCTCCCCTAGTTATCCAGATAAACACTTTGTGATTGAACCAAGACAACTGGATAAAGGTGATGGAACAGAAAGCTGTTTGAGCTGTAATCCAGATACACATACTCAACTTTTAGCTGAAGGGAAAATGAAGTCAAAGACAGGTTTGATTCTTTTAAGTGTTGGACTCTGAGTGAATTGTAGGGCCAGTTATTCAATAGTGGTCATTACAGGGAATTGTAGAAGCAATGACTCAGCTGTAGGCAATAGAGAACAAAAAGAGAATCTTAAAGCAGAGGAATAGCTATTTAGCATAGTGTGGGGAAACAAACAAATAAAAGAGTATGATACCTTATCACCCAATAAAGGAAGCATTTCAAGCATGGGAATCTAAAGGACAGGTATGGGAAGTGAAAGAAGCAAGAATGGAGAAACCACCACATCTGTAACGTGGGAAGTGTGGGTGGAAATGCCATGGTAAATTGTGAACTTGTGACTGAGACTAAACAATAAGGACAGAAATAATACTTAGGACCGTTTACAGATAGTTCCAGGAGGATACTGATAGAACAGAAAACAAGAGCAGAGAAGGAGATCTAAAGATTTAGGGACAATCCCTCTCCCACTCAGCACTGGTAAAGATTGGCGCTATTGTGTGCAGCATGCTTATGCACAAATGTGGATTATATAAAGCAAGAGGGAAACCTTGTTGAAAGACAAAGGAGTGAGAAAATGGCTGGTTCTTGAGTTGGTTTGAAGGGATGGATTTCCTTTCATGGTTGGAGGACTATTGCCACTGAGAAGGTTAACTCATAGTTAAACAGAGAAGAAGTGGGGAAATGGAAAATATGCAGATATAATAAATGTGGGGTACATCCACTAGAGTAACAGAGTGAGTAGAGAATATATAATTATAAGTGGGTATGTATTATTTTGGTTTACATGAACAGAGGCTGAATAGTTCTCTTGCAGAAAGGATATCTATAGAAAATAGCTGGTAGATCAAAAATTGGAAACCACAAGAAATGGAGGATCAAACTATGTAGACTCAGTCTGACAGCCCTCTGGAGAGTCACCAGCTCAAATTTTTATTCAAAGATTAATGAATCTAGAACCTGAGGTCCATGGATAATGGCAGCCCCAAAAATAAAAACACAAAGTTCTTGAACCTGCTCAAGAAATTAGAGCAAATGTGCATATGCACTTTCTCCTTCATTACATTTCATCTAGGCCCCTAGCATATTGAACGATGCCACCCATGTTCAAGTGGGTGAAAAAGTCACCTCCTGAAGTTGCTGACCCTCATGCCAGTGCTCCCTGGAAGCACTTTCACAGACAGGCACAAGCGTGCTCGCAGATACTCTAGGCATTTCTCAATCCAGTCAAGTAAACAACTAAGATTAACAGTCACATGGATAGAATTGTGTCTGCTCATTTTGGATTGCTTCTGTATTTTAATGGTATAGCAGTGCCAAGGACACACCCTGAAGAGATCTATGACACATACGAATTGCAATGAAAGAAAACAAAAGGAGTATAGCTGCTTTCTGAAAGCTTTGCAGGAAATCCATATATTCAAAAGCAGCTGATTTCAATAAGATACTCAGAGAAGAATATCTTGAAATTTAGAGACTATTTTGAAATCCAATAGATCTGGGATAAAGGCTCACCTTAGGCTGTGTGCAATATACAGATACATGTTCAAGTACAAACCATTGCATTTCCTTGACACTGGATGGTGTTATAGGTAGTGACATGGGGATGTCAGGGAAGAGTGGTTGTCTGACCCCAAGAAAAAAGGCTTGTGTCTCTATCTCCAAATTTTGATAAGACTAACAAGGCCTGGGAAAGTGAGGAAGAACAAACCGAGCCTTGAGGGTTTCTTCTTAAACCCCCAGAAAGGTAGTGCTCAATTATCGGAGGAACACATATGCATGTATTCTATCCTGAGTCACATGGTGTTACCTCATTTTATAATATTAAGTCAAAATACAAATGAAGAAGATGATTTGGATTGGTAGAAATATTTTCATGGGAGCATCCGTGCTAACATAGAACATTTAGAGCTTCATAAGAGGGTATGACAAAATGGAAACTTCTTTGGGGCTAGGCTAATCTGGAAGCTTAGATGGATTGCATAACATACCAGAATTTGTTCCATTCTACAGGCTGGTGTTAAACTTTGTAGCTTTTGAAACCTTTTTGAAAATACATGTGCAGTCTCAATTTTGACTCATTTTAATGATGTTCATTTGATTGAGGTATACACTATAAAGCCAGCTTTGTAATTTCCAGTGGGAAACATCACTGCCAGTAGAATCCAACATTCTTGGTGAAGAGTACCCTTACAAGATAAGAGGGTAGAGAGCCAAATTAAACTCAAAATATCAGCTTAAAAACAGCATTAAGGGAACCAGGGATATAGCTCAGTCAGCACAAGTGCCCACCTGGCAAGTGTGAGGACCAAAATTTGGTTCCTGGTACAAAAAAAAAAAA